>CM040436.1:55386566-55830769 GCA_022702705.1 Papilionanthe hookeriana x Papilionanthe teres
GATTTTGGTCAAAATAATCAATTTTGACCTAATGACCAATTATTGACCGATAAGTCGATCTCACATTGTAAAAGTCAACTTTCGTCGAAATGGTCGATCCTTGACTCAATGACAAGCATTGACTGATAGGTGAACTTTTGACGAAGTCAATTTGGTCAAAATTGACATTTTGACTTTAATGACCCGATTATTAACTTTTGACCAAAATCGACTTTGGTCGAAATAGTCGATTTTTGACCGATAATGACCCATTGACGATAAGTTACTTTAGACCAAAAGTCTTCTTTGGTCAAAATGGTTAATTCTTGACCCAATGCAAACTCATTGACCAAATAGGTCGACTTTTGACTAAAAATCGACTTTGGTCAAAATGATTCGATTTCGCAATGACCACTCCGTTGACCCAATGGGTTAACTTTTGACCAAAAATTTAATTTTGGTCAAAATAATCGATTTTGACCTAATGACAATTATTGAACCAATAAGTCAATCTGCGACCAAAACGAGCTTTTAACGAAAGAGTCGGCTGCGGTCGAAATAGTTCGATTTTTGACCCAATGGACGACCGATTGACCCGATAGGTCCACCCTTGACCATAAAAGTCGACTTTGGTGAAAATGGTGGATTCTTGACGCAATGTCCCGAACCGTCATTTGACCAAATGGAGTCGACACCCCGGCCCGAAAAGTTGACTTTGGTGAAAATGGTCGATCCTTTGACCCCGATTAGATCGATTTTGAACATAAAGGCATTTTGAGCCGACACCGCCAATTTTGACCATAATAGATCGACCCATTGACCGAAGAGTCGGCTTTGGTCGAAATGGTCGATTTCGACCAAATGCCGCCATGTTCAGCCGTGGGTTAACTTTTGACCAAAAATTCAATTTTGGTTGAAAATAGTTAATTTTTGACCTAATGCAGCTGATTTTTGACCCGATAAGTCGATCTACGACCAAATAATTAGAGCTTTGGTCGAAATGGTCGATCCTTTGACCCCGATGACCGAGCTCATTGGCCCGGTAAGGTCGACTTTTGACCGAAAAGTCGATTTTGGTCAGAACAATCAGTCTGACCTAATGACCGGTTATTTACCAGATAAGTCGGTCTCTTTTACGAAAAATCGACTTTGGTCACGATGGTGATCCGCAGCTTGATGACGACACATTGACCAAATATGTTAACTTTTGACTAGAAATTCGATTTGTCCAGTAATTGATCCCCAACCTGCTAACCAATTATCGACCCAGTAAGTCGATCTCGGCCTAAAAGGTCGACTTTGGTCGAAAATGGTCGAGTCCGTGACCACAGATGACCCGGCCCAGGTGACCGCATGGAGTCGACTTTTGACAAAAAGTCGAGCTTTGGTGAAAATGGTCGATTTCTAACATAATGACCAGCTGATTGATCCAATAGATCGACTTTTGACCAAAAAGTCATCTTCGTGTCAAAATGGTAAATTCTTGACCAATTACTTGACCCATTGACCTAACGAGTGCACTTTTGACCGAAAGAGTGACTTCATAAAAATGGTTAATTTCGAACCCGATAGCACTTGAGTTGACCCGATAGGTCGACTTTTTGACCGAAGAAGTTCGATTTTGGGCGAAATGGTCGGTTTGACCCGATGACACTTGGTAATTTTTGACCCGAGGAAGTCGACTCTCGAGCAAAGTCGACTTTGGTCGAAATGGTCGATTTTTGACCTAAACGATCGATGACCCTTGACCCGATAGGTCAGATTCTCGACCAGAAAGTCGACTTTGGGCGAATGTAGTCGATCCTACGACCCGATATAAAACACATCGACCCAAATTGGTGAAAATTTTGACAAACAAAATCCATTTTTGTCAGGAAATAATTCGATTTTTTGACCAAATGACACTTCATTGACTGATAGATCGACACCCTGGCGCAAAATGTTAATTTGATTCAAGTAGACCATTCCTTGACGCAGATGACCTTCAGTGTGACCATTAGTCAAACTTTTGACAAAGTAAATTTCGGTCGAAATAAGTCGGATTTCTTGCCTAATAGCAACCGCCCTTTGACCCAATAGGTCAACTTTGGACCATAAACGTCGACTTTAGCTCGAAATGGTCGATTTCGACCCGATAAGCGACTCCGTTGACCCGTTGGGTCGACTTTTGACCAAAATTAACTGTTTAGTCAATATAATGCGATCTTGACGCTAATGACCAATGCATTGACCCAATAGGTCGACTCTCGACCCAAAAGTCGACTTTTGTCGAAACTAGTTCGATCCTTGACCCCGATGTCGTGCCGTTGACCCGAATCGGTGTAACTTTGGACCGAAAATGTCTGCTTTGGTCGAAATGGTTCGACCCTCGACCCAATGACCGACCCATTGACCCAACAGGTCAACTTTTGACAATGGTCAATCCTAGTGAAAACTGATAACTTTTTGACCTCATGATCGATCAGTAGGTGGTAAGCGTCTCGACCCCGAAGAGTCGGCTTTGGTCGAAATGGTCGATCCTTGGCCCTTATGACTGACCCATTGACCGAGTAGGTTTAACTTTTGACCAAATAGTCAACGTTGGTCAAATAGTTCGATCCTTGACCCGATGACCGACCCGGTGACCCGATCGATTGACTTTTGACCGGGAGTTCGGTATGGGTCGAAATATGATCGATTTTTGACTCAACGACCGACCCATTGACCCGATAAGGCGGGTCTACGACTCGAAATAGTCGGCTTTGGTCGAGATGGTCGATCCTTGACCCGACGACCAACCCATTGGCCGATAGGTCGACATTTTGACGAAAAGTCGACTTTGGCCGAAATTATCGATTCTTAACTACGATGACCAACCGGCAACTGGCCGATAGGTTCGGCTTTTGACCAAGAAAGTCGATTTTTGGTCGAAATGGTGAGTTTTGAACACAATCGACTTTTGACCAAAAAGTCATCTTTGGTCGAAATGCGATCCCATTGACCTTAACTCATAGGCAAATTCGACATTTGAATAGTTATCTATGGTCGAAATCGATTTAACCCAAACCGCCGTTGACCCAATTAGTTAACTTTTGGCCAAAAATTGATTTTGGTCAAAATAGTCGATTTTTGACCTAATGACCAATTATTAACCCAATAAGTCGATCTACGACCAAAGTAAACTTTGGATAGAGAATGAGTCGATCCTTACCGATGACGGAAAAACCATTGACCACGATAGGTTAACTTTTGAACAAAAGATCAATTTAAATAAATCGATATTTGATTTATTGACGCTGCATTGACAATAGTTCGACTTTTGACAAAAAGTCATTTTTGTTAAAATTGCTCAATTTTTGACCTAATGGATAATTGACCCATAAAGTCGATCTCGACCAAAAGTCGACTTTGGTCGAAATGGTCGATCCTTGACCTATGAACATACGATAGGTCGCCATTGACAAAAAGTTAACTTGCAAAGGGTCGATTTCTGACCGATCGGCCTACCAGTTGACCCCGATGCCGGTCGACTTTTGACCAAAAAATTTAATTTTGGTCGAAATAATCGAATTTTTGACCTAACGATCGATTGACCCGATAAAGTGTTGATTGACTCAATAAAGTCGACTTCGGCCGAAGTAAGTCGTCATGCGTTATTACTTGACCCATTGACTTAATATGTGTTTTGAGCAAGTATTTTGGCGCCAATGAGCTAATCCATTGACTTGATGACCAATCCATTGACCCGATAAGACCGACCTTATGAACCGATAAGTCGGCCTTGGTCGACATGGTCGATCCTTGGCCCGTTGACCGGCCGTTGACCCCGATAGGTCGACCTTTGACCGAAAAGTCGGCTTTGGTCGAGGGTATCGATCCTTGACCTCAATGACCGACTGCATTGACCCGATAGGTCGACTTTGCACCAAAAGTCGGCTTTGGTCGGAATGAGTCGATCCTTCGGCCCGATAACGACCCGTTGACCCGATACGTCGACACTTCGACCAAAAGTCGGCTTTGGTCGATATCGGTCGACTTTTGACCGATATGAGCGATTATTAACCCGATGAAGTCGATCTCGACCCAAAAAGTCGGATTCGGTCGGCATGGTCGATCCTTGACCCGGTCATGAACCCGGTAGCCGAGTAGGTCGACTTTTGACCCGAAAAGTCGACGTTTGAGTTCGAAATGGTCGATTTCTGACCCGATGACTCCCCGTTGACCCGAATACGGTCGACTTTTGACCAAATTTAATTTAGTCGAACTGTCGAGTCATTGACACAGTGTGCGATTATTGACTCGATAATTCGACGGCGACCAAAAATTATTGCGGCCGAAATAGGAATGCAACGATGACTTGATGACTAATCCATTGACCCGATGGGTCGACCTTTGGGCTCGAATAATGATCGACTTTGGTCGAATTGGTCGATCACGGACTGTGTGGGCAACTGTTTCACGATAGGTCGAACCTTTGACAAAAGAATCTGATTTTGTTCGAAATAGTCGATTTTTGACTTAATGACCAATATATTGACCCAGTAAGTCGATCATCTGACCAAAAGTGTCGACTTTGGTCGAAAATGAGTCGATCCTTTGACTCCAATGCGACTCGATTGACCGATAGGTCGACTTTTGAGCAAAAGTCAATTTTGGTTGAAAATAGTCGATTTTTGAGCTAACTGACACCAGTTGACGCAATAGATGCAACTTTTGACAAAGAAGTCGACTTTGGTCAAAATGGTTAATTCTTGACCTGATAATGCACCATTGACCCAATAGAGTCGACTTTTGACACAAAAATCGACTTTAGTGTCAAAATGGTCGATTTTGACCTATTAATGACGACCATTGACAGATATAGTCGACTTTTGGCCAAAAAGTACATCTTTGATCAAAATGATCGATCCTTGACCCGATAACCCGACCTCATTAACCAAATAGGTCAGCTTTTGACCCAAAAGTCGACTTTGATCAAAATGGTCGATTTTTGACTGCGAATGACCAGATTACTGACCGATAGGTCGACTTTTGACCAAAAAGTTGATTTTGTCGAAATGAGTCGATTTTTGACACATAATGACCGACCATTGACCCGATAAGTCGACCTCTGACCAAAAAGTCGACTTTGGTCGAAATGATCGATCCTTGACCCGATAATGAGCCCGTTGACCCCAATAGGTCGACTTTTAGACCAGAAAGTCGGCTTTGGTCGAAATGGATCGATTTTCGACTCGATGACCACCATTGATTGATAGGTTAACTTTTGACTAAAAAGTCCAATTTTGGTCGAAATGAAGTCGAATTTTTGACACTAATGACTAATTATTCGACCAGTAATTCGATCTGCGATCCGAAAATTTGACTTTGGATCGAAATGGTCGAATCATTTGACCTGACATCGGACCCGTAACCCCGTGACCCAATAGTCGACTTTTGACCAAAAGTCGATACCTTGGTCGAAATGATCGATCCTTGACCCGATGATCAACCCATTGACCTAATATGTCGACTTTTGACCAAAAAGTAAATTTTGGTCGAAATAGATCGATTTTTGAATTAATGACCAGATTATTGACCCAATAAGTCGATCTCGACCAAAAATTGACTTTAGTCAAAATGGTCGATCCTTGACACGATGTAAACCGATTGACGATAGGTCGACTTTTGACCAAAAGCGATTTAGTCAAAATGTAATCATTGACCTAATGACCCAGATTGACCAAATTGACTTTTGACCAAAAAATCGACTTTGGTCGAAATGGTTAATTTTTGAGCCGATATCTGACCCATTGACCCAATAGAATGACTTTTGACTCAAAAGTCATCTTTGGTCGAAATGGTCGATTCTTGACCCAATTACCAACTCATTGACCAAATAGATTGACTTTTGACCAAAAAGTCAACTTTGGTCAAAATGGTCGATTTCCGACCCGATTGACGCCTCGTTGACTAATTGAGGTTAACTTTTGACCAAAAAATTCTGCATTGTGGTCGAAAATAATGACTTTTGACTAATGACCGATATTGACCCACTAATCGATCTCGACGAAAAGTCAACTTCGGTGAAATGGTCGATCCTTGGTGAATACCGAGCCATTGGCCCGGTAGATCGACTTTTGACCAAAAAGTCGACTTTGGTCGAAATGGTCGATTTGACTTAACTGACCGTATTGACCCAATATGATCATCTTTTGACAAAAGTTAATCTTTGGTCAAAATATGAATTGTTGACCGATAATGACCGTATGACCCAGATAGGTCGACTTGTGACCGAAAAGTCGGCTTTGGTCGAAATGGTCGATTCTTGACCCGACAATCGACTCATTGACCAGATAGGGTCGACTTTTGACAAAAAGTCAAATTTGGTCGAAATGGTGAATTACGGCTTAATGACGCGTCAAACCGGTTCAGATAGGTTGACTTTTGACAAAAAATTGAATTTTGGTCGAAATAGTCGATTTTTGAATCTATTATCTGATTATTGAACCCGATGAAGTCGATCTCTGACCAAAAATCGACTTTAGTCAAATTATCGACCTAACAAGTCGATCCTTCGACCCAATGATCGACATTTGGTCGAAATGTCAATCCTTGATCTGATAACGACACATTGACCTAATAGGTCGACTTTTGAGTCAAAATAGTCAATTTTGACTAAAGTGACAGATTGTTGACATTAGACAATTATTGACGATACTCGATCCGACCAAAAAGTCGACTTTGGTCGAAATGGTCGATCCTTGACTCGATAACAAGCTCGTTGACCCGAATAGGTCGACTTTTGACGAAAAGTCAATTTTGGTCAAAATAGATCGATTTTTGACTTAATGACCACCATTGACCAATAAGTTGACTTTTGACCAAAAAAGTCGACTTTGGTCAAAATGGTCGATTTTGACCCAATGATCAACCCATTGACCCAAGTAAGTCGACTTTTGACCAAAAAGTCATCTTTGGTCGAAATGGTCGATTCTTGACCAATTACGACTCATTAGACAAATAGGTTGACTTTTGACCAAAAAGTCGATCTTTGGTCGAAATGAGTCGATTTTTGACCCGATGATCACCGCATTGACCCAATGGGTTAACTTTTGACCAAAAGTTGAGTTTTGGTCAAAATAGTCGATTCTTGACCTAATGACTAATTATTGACCGATAGATTGACTCTTGACCAAAAGTCGAGCTTTGGTCGAAATGATCGATCCTTGACCCGATGATAAACCCATTGACGCAATAGATCGACTTTTGACCAAAAGTCGAATTTATGGTGATAAATAGTCAATTTCTGACTATTGACTACGATTGACCGAAATAGGTCGACTTTTCACAAAAGATCAACTTTAGAGTCGAAGACTGGTCGATTTTGACCCGATGACGAACCCATTGACCCAAATAGATCGACTTTTGACCAAAAAGTCGATCTTTGATCGAAATGGTCGATTCTTGACTAATTACTGAGCTCATTGACCGAGTAGGTCGACTTTTGACAAAAGATCGACTTTGGTTGAAATGGTCGATTTCGACCGATAATGACCGCATCATTGACCCAATAGATCGACTTTTGACCAAAAGTCGAATTTTGGTCGAAAATAATCGATTTTGACCTAATGACCCGATTATTGACTCGATAAGTCGATCTACTGACCAAAATGTTAATTTTGGTCAAAATGGTCGATCCTTGACGCTAATGACGACCCATTGACTCAATAGGTCGACTTTTGGCAATAACGTTAACTTTAGTCGAAATGAGTCGATTCTTGACTGATGACTGACTTATTGACATAATAGGTCGACATTTGACGAAAAAGTCAACTTTAGTCGAAATGATCGATTTTTGACCTAATGACCGATTATTGACCCGATAGGTCGATTCTCGACCAAAAAGTTAACTTTGGTCGAAAATGGTCGATCCTTGACCAGTAATGACAACCCATTGACCACGATAGGTCGACTTTTGACGAAAAAGTCAACTTTGGTCGAGAATGGTTGAATTTTGACCGATAATGACCATGTTGACCTGATAGGTCGACTTTTGACCAGAAAATCGATTTTGGTGAAAATGGTCGATTCTTGACCAATAGCAACACATTTGACCCGAATAGGTTAACTTTTGACGAAAAGTCGACTTTGGTCGAAATGATTATTTACGACGATGACCGCAGTGACTCAATGGATTGACTTTTGACTAAAAAGTCGATTTTAGTCAAAATAGTCGATTTTTGACCTAATGTAACTTATTGACCCGAATAAGTCGATCTCTGACGAAAAATTGACTTTGGTCAAAATGGTCGATCCTTGACCCGATGACTCGAGCCCATTGACCCGATAGTGTTGACGTCTTTGACAAAAAAGTCGATTTTGAGTCGAAAATAATCGATTTTTGACTTAATGACCGATTATTGACCCGATAAGTCAATCTCTGACCGAAAATTGACTTTGGTCGAAATGGTCGATTCTTGACCCGATGACGAACCCATTGACCCAATAGGTCGACTTTTGACAAAAAGTCAATTTTGGTCGAAATGGTCGATTTTTGACTCGGTAATGACCGCGTTGACCGATTAGTCGACTTTTGGCCAAAAAATCGATTCTGGTTAAAATGATCGATTTTGACCCATAATGATCAACTTACGAAGCTTTGGTAAGATCGACTTCTTGACCCGACACAGACAATGTCGACTTTGACGAAAATCGACTTTGATCAAAATGGTCGACTGACCGATGGCTAGCTCATTGACTCAATAGGTTAACTTTTGACAAAAAACTTAATTTTAGTCGAAATTGTAAATTTTTGATCTAATGACCAATTATTGACGCAATAAGTCGATCTCGACCGAAAAGTTGACATTGGTCGAAATGAATCGATCCTTGAACAGATGATGAACCCATTGACCCAATAGGTCGACTTTTGACCAAAAAGTCGATTTTGATCGAAATAGTCGATTTTGACCATAATGACCAACTCATTGACCCAATATAGTTAACTTTTGACCAAAATTGAACTTTGGTCGAAATGGTCCGATTCTTGACCCAATGACTTGACTCATTAACCGAATAGAATAGACTTTTGACCAAAAGTCGATCTTTGGTCAAAATGATCGATTCTTGACCTGATGACGCATGACTAATTGACTGAATAGGATCGACTCTTTGACCTGAAAAGTCAACTTTGGTCAAATGGTCGATTTTGACCTAATGACCACCTCATTGACCCGAAAGGTTAACTTTTGACCAAAAGTCGATTTTGGTCAAAATAGATCAATTTTGACCAAAAGTTAACTCGTTGATCAAATAGTCGACTTTGACGAATGATGGTCGATCGTTTGACCCGATGACCGACTTAACTAAACGAATCGACTTTTGACGAAAAATCGACTTTGGTCGAAATGGTCGAATCCTTGACCCAATGACCGACCCATTGACCCAATAGGTCGACTTTTGACCAAAATAGCTTCGATTTTGGTCAAAATAATCGATTTTTGACTTAATGACGATTATTGACCCGATAGAGTCGATCTCGACCAAAAAGTTAACTTTGGTCGAAATGGTCGATCCTTGACCCGATAACAACCGTGACCGCATGTCGACTTTTGACCAAATGTCAATTTTGTCGAAATAGTCGATTCTTGACCTAATGACCACCACTGATCAATAGATCGACTTTTGACGAAAAATCGACTTTGGTCAAAATGTCAATTTTGATTGATAGCAGACCATTGACCTGAATAGGTCGACTTTTGACCAAAAATCGACTTTGGTCGAAATGGTCGATCCTTGACCCGATGACCGACTCATTGACCTAATAGGTCGACTTTTGACCAAAAAGTCGACTTTGGTCAAAATGGTCAATCCTTGACCAATGACCGACCCGTTGACCGATAGGTTAACTTTTGAACGAAAAGTCAATTTTGGTCAAAATAGTCGATTTTGACTAATGACCACCATTGACCCGATAAGTCGATCTCGACCAAAAAGTCGAGCTTTGGTCAAAATGGTCGATCCTTGACCCAATGATGACCCATTGACCCAATAGGTCGACTTTTGACCAAAAAGTCGATTTTGGTCAAAATGATCGATTCTTGACATAATGACGACCCATTGACCCGATAGATTGACTTTTGACCAAAAAGTCGATTTTAGTCGAAATGGATCGACTTATGACCACCCATTGACCCGATGGTCGATTTTGACCAAAAAGTCAATTTTGGTCGAAATGGTCGATTTTTGTCCTAATGACCGACTCATTGACCCAAATAGAGTCAACTTTGACCAAATGATCAATGTCGAAAAGTCAACTTTGGATCGAAATGATCGATGCCAGTTGAGCCTAATAGGTCGACTTTTGACCAAAAAATTGAATTTTGGTCGAAATAGTCGACTTTTGAACCTAATGACCGATTATTGACCCAGATAAGTCGATCTCGACCTAAAAATCGACTTTGGTCGAAATGGTCGATCCTTGACCAGATGACCAAGCCCGTTGACCCGATAAGTCGACTTTTGACCAAAAGTCGACTTTGGTCAAATGGTCGATCCTTGACCAATGACCGACCCATTGACCTAATGGGTCGACTTTTGACCAAAAAAGTCAACTTTGGTCGAAAATGGTCGATTCTTGACGATGATCGACCATTGACCCGATAGATCGACTTTTGACCAAAAGTCAACTTTGGTCGAAATGGTCGATTCTTGACACTAATGACCAGCTCATTGACCCAATAGATCGACTTTTGACCAAAAGTCGACTTTGGTCGAAATGGTCGATTTTGACCCAATGACCGGCACGTTGACCCAAGTAGGTTGACTTTTGACCAAAAAGTCAACTTTTGTTCAAAATGGTCGATTTTCTGACCGTAATGATCGACTCATTGACCCAATAGGTCGACTTTTGACCAAAAAGTCGACTTTTGGTCAGAAATGAGTCGATTCTTGACCCGATGACCGACTCATTGACTCAGATAGGTCGAACTTTTGACCAAAAGTCAACTTTTTGGTCGAAATAGTTCGATCTCTTGACCAGATGACCGACCCATTGACCTGATAAGTCGACTTTTGACCAAAAAGTCAACTTTGATCAAAATAGTCGATTCTTGAGCTCAATGACCGACTTATTGACCGTATAGGTCGATCTTCTTGACCAAAAAGTCAATCTTTGGTCGAAATAGTCGAATCTTTGACCGATGACTGACATTATTGAACCCGATAGAGTCAACTTTTGACCGAAAAGTCAACTTTGGTCAAAATGATCGATCTTTGACTTGATGACGGCCCATTGACCCAATAAGTCGACTTTTTGAACGAAAAGTCAATTTTGGTCGAAATAGTCGATTTTTGACTTAATGACAAATTCATTGACCGATAAGTTGATCTTTTGACTAAAAGTCGACTTTGGTCGAAAATGGTCGATTCTTGACCCCGATGACAACCCATTGACCCAATAGAGTCAACTTTTGACCAAAAAGTCGACTTTGGTCAAAATAGTCGATTCTTGACTGAATGATAACCCATTGACCTGATAGGTCGACTTTTGACACAAAAGTCGACTTTGGTCGAAATGATCGATTCTTGACCCGATGACCAAGCCCATTGACCAAATAGATCGACTTTTGACCAAAAAGTCGACTTTGGTCAAAATGGTCGATTCATGACCTGATGACAACCCATTGACCCGATAGGTCGACTTTTGACCAAAAAGTCAGACTTTGGTCAAAATGGTTGATTCGACTAGACCGAAATGTCGACCTTGGTGAAAATGGTCGATCATTGACGATAATGACCATTGACACCGATTTATCGACTTTTGACTAAATAGTCGACTTTGGCCAAAATGGTCAATCTTTGGCCAATTGACTGACATTATTGACCCAATGATTGACTTTTGACCAAAAATTCGAATTTGCGTCGAAAATAGTCGATTTTGATCACAATGATCGACCTCATTGACCTAGAATAGGTGAACTTTTGACCAAAAAGTACAACTTTGGTTAAAATGGTCAATCCTTGACCTAATGACCAACACATTGACCCGATAAGATCGAACTTTTGACCAAAAATTGATTTTGATCGAAATGGTTAATTTTTTACCTAATGACAACCTCATTGACCAGAAAGGTCAACTCTTGACCAAAAAGTCGACTTTGGTCGAAATGGTCAATCCTTGACCCAATGCTAACTCATTGACCGAATAGGTCGACTTTTGACCAAAAAGTTCAATTTTGGTCAAAATAGTCGATTTTGACCTAATGACCAGATTATTGACCCGATAACGTCGACTTTTGACCAAAAAGTCAACTTTGGTCGAAATGGTCGATCCTTGACCCGATGACCGACCCATTGACCCGATAGGTCGACTTTTGACCGAAAAAGTCAACTTTGGTCGAAAATGATCGATCCTTGACCCGATGACCGACCCATTGGCCCAATAGGTCGACTTTTGACCAAAAGTCGACTTTGGTTGAAATGGTCAATTTTGACCCGATGACAACTCATTGACCCGATAAGTCGATCTTTGACCAAAAAGTCGACTTTGGTCAAAATGGTCGATCCTTGACCGATTACGAACCCATTGACCTGATAGATCGACTTTTGACGAAAAAGTCGATTTTGGTGAAATAATCGATTTTGACTATGACCGCCGTTGACCGATGGGTCGACTTTTGACAAAAATTCGACTTTGGTCGAAATGGTCAATTTTTGACCTAATGATCAACCATTGACCCAATAAGTCGATCTTGACCAAAAATCAACTTTGGTCAAAATGGTCGATCCTTGACCCGATGACCGACTCATTGACCGAATAAGTCAACTTTTGACCAAAAAGTCAATTTTAGTCGAAATGAGTCGATTTTTGACTCGATGACCGATCGCTTTGACCCAATAGGATCGAGCTTTCGACCAAAAAGTCAACTTTTGGTCGAAAATGAGTCAATTCTTGACACAATGACCGACTCATTGACCAGTAGATCGACTTTGACCAAAAAGTCGATTTTGAGTCGAAATAGTCGAGTCCTTGACTCGATAATGAGCTCATTGACCAATGTCAACTTTGACTAAATCGACTTTGGTCAAATGGTTATCCGACCCGATTGACTGACCTCGTTGACCCAATAGGTCAACTTTTGACCAAAAAGTTAATTTTGGTCAAAATAGTCGATTTTTCACCTAATGATCAATTATTGACCGAATAAGTCAATCTTTGACCAAAAAGTCAACTTTAGTAAAAATGGTCGATTCTTGACCTGATGATGAACCCATTGCCAAATAGATCAACTTTTGACCAAAAATCGACTTTGGTCAAAATGGTCGATCTTGACGAATGACGACCGTTGACCAATAGAGTCAACTTTTGACCAAAAAGTCAATTTTGGTCAAAATAGTCGATTTTTGACCTAATGACCAATTATTGACCCGATAAGTCGATCTTTGACCAAAAGTCGACTTTGGTCGAAATGGTGATCCTTGACGATGACGACCATTGACCCAATAGAGTCGACTTTTGACGAAAAAGTCGACTTTGGTCAAAATGATCAATCCTTGACTGACTAATGATCCATTGGCCTAATAGGTCAACTTTTGACCAAAAAGTCAATTTTGGTCAAAATAGTCGATTTTGAATTAATGACCAATTATTGACTCGATAAAGTCGATCTCTGACCAAAAAGTCGACTTTGGTCGAAATGGTCGATCCTTGACCTAATGACCAACCCATTGACCGATAGATCAATTTTTGACCGAAATAGTCGATTTTGGTCGAAATAGTCGATTCTTGACCTAATAGCACCATTGACGATAAGTAGTTTTGACCAAAAATTAACTTTGTCGAAGACATCGATTTTGACCATGATCACCCTTTGACCAAAAGATCGATTTGATTAAAATTGTCGATTCGACCTAATGACCGACCTCATTGACCGATAGGTTGACTTTTGACAAAAAATTCAACTTTGGTCAAAATGGTCGATTTGACCCGATGACCAACTCATTGACCCAATAGGTCAACTTTTGATCAAAAGTTGACTTTAGTCGAAATAGTCGATTCTTGACCTGATGACGATTATTGACCCGATAAGTCAACTTTTGACCAAAAAGTCAACTTTAGTTAAAATGAGTTAATCCTTGACCTAATGACCAACTCATTGACGTAATAGATTGACTTTTGACCAAAAATTTAATTTTGGTCAAAATGAATAGATCTTTGACTCCAATCGATTTTGAATTAATGACGACCATTGACCAATAAGTCGACTTTTGACCAAAAAGTCAACTTTGGTCGAAAATGGTCGATTCTTGACCACGATGACGACTCATTGACCCGATAAGTCGATCACGACCAAAAAATCGACTTTGGTCGAAATAGTCAATCTTTGACCTAATGACCACTATTGACCCAATAAGTCGACTTTTGACCAAAATGTCGACTTTGGTGAAATGATCAATCCATGACAGATGACGACCATTGACCCGATATGTCGACTTTTGACTAAAAAGTCAATTTTGGTCAAAATAGTTAATTCTTGACCCAATGACCAATTATTGACCCGATAAGTTGAACTTTTGACCAAAAAGTCGACTTTGGTCAAAATGGTCGATTTTGACCATGTACCAACTCATTGACCACAGATAGGTCGACTTTTGACCAAAAAGTCGACTTTGGTCAAAATGGTCAATTTCTGACCTAAAGACGCACCCGTTGACCCAACAGGTCAACCTTTAACCAAAAAGTCAACTTTGGTCAAAATAGTCGATTTTGACCTGATGAACGATCATTGACTCGATGAGTCGATCTCTTGACCAAAGACTCGACTTTGAGTCCGAAATGGTCGATCCTTGACCCGACAATCCATTAACTCGATAGATCAACTTTTGACCAAAAATTGACTTTGGTCAAAATAGTCGATTCTTGACCCAATGACCATCCATTGACCCAATAGGTCAACTTTTGACCAAAAGTCGATTTTGGTCAAAATAGTCGATTTTGAACCTAATGACCGATTATTGACTCGATAAATCGATCTTTCGACCAAAAAGTCAACTTTGGTCAAAATGGTCAATCCTTGACTCAATGACTAACTCATTGACCCAATAGGTCAACTTTTGACCAAAAAGTCTACTTTGGTCGAAATAGATCGATCTTTGACCCGATGACGCACCCGATTGACCTGATAGATTGACTTTTGACCAAAAAGTTAATTTTGGTCAAAATAGTCAATTTTTGACTTAATGACCAATTATTGACCAAATAAGTCGATCTTTGGCCAAAAGTCGACTTTGGTCAAAATCGGTCGATCTCTTGACCCGATCAACGAAACCCCATTGACCCAATAGGTCGACTTTTGACCAAAAAGTCGACTTTGAGTCGAAATGGTCGATTTTGACCTAATGACCAGCCCATTGACCCAATAGATCGACTTTTGACCAAAAGTTGACTTTGGTCAAAATAATCGATTCTTGACTCAATGACGAACTCATTGACCCGATAAGTCGATCTTTGACTAAAAAGTCAACTTTAGTCGAAATGGTCGATTCTTGACCTAATGACCAACTCGATTGACGATAAGGTCGACTTTTGTCAAAATAGTCAATTTTTGACCTAATGACCGCCCATTGACCCAATAAGTCGACTTTTTGACAAAAGTCGGCTTTGATCGAAATGGTCGATCTTTGACTCGATGATGAGCCCATTGACCAATAGGTCGAACTTTTGACCAAAAAGTCATACTTTGGTCGAAATGGTCGATTCTTGACATAATGACCAGACTCATTGACCAGAATGAGTCGATTTTGACCAAAAGTCGACTTTGGTCAAAATGAATCGATCCTTGACCACGATGACCAACCGTTGACCCAATTCGAACTTTTGACGAAAAGTCAAATTTTAGTGCAATCAATAAGTCAACGGACCAAAAAGTCAACTTTGGTCATAAATGGTCAATCCTTGACCAACGATCAACTCGTTGACCCAAATAGGTTGACTTTTGAGCAAAAATTAATTTTGACTTTGACAATGGTCGATCCTTGACCCGATGACGACCACGTCATTGACCCAATAGATCGACTTTTCGACCGAAAAATGTAAACTTTGGTCGAAATGATCGATTCTTGACTCGATAGTGACCACTGTATGACCCAATAGGTCAACTTTTGACCGAAAAAGTCAACATTGGTCAAAATAGTCAATTTTTGACCGTAATGACCGATAATTGACCAGTAGGTCGATCTCAGTAATAGTCGGCTTATTGAAATGGGTTCGATCCTTGACCCCGATAACGAACGCCATTGACCAGATAGATTAACTTTTTGACAAAAAAGTCAACTTTGGTCAAGATGGTCGATTTTTGACCCGATGGCCAACCCATTTGACTTGATAGGTGAGCTCTTGACCAAAAAATCAATTTTGGTGAAAATAGTCAGTTCTTGACACAATGACCAACTCATTGACCAAATAAATCGACTTTTGACCAAAAGTCGACTTTGGTCGAAATGAGTCGATTTCGGCCACGATGAGCCACCACGTTGATCGATAGGTTAATCTTTGACAAAAATTCATTTTTGGTCGAAATAGTCGATTATGACTTAATGACTGATAAGTTGACCATATAGCTTCGATCTTGACAAAAATTCGACTTTGGTCAAAATGGTCGATCCTTGGCCCGATGACACCGGACCATTGACTCGATAGGTCAACTTTTGACTAAAAAGTCGATTTTAGTCGGAATGGTCGAATCTTGACCTAATGACACCTATTACATGTAGATGATCGACTTTGACAATAAAGAATCAATTTTGGTCGAAATGGTTGATTTTTGATCCGATGACACACTGATATTGACCCAGATAGGTCGACTCTTTGACCGAAAAGTTAGACTTTGGTCGAAATGGTCGATCATTGACCCAATGACTAACCCATTGACCCAATAGGTCGACTTTTGACCAAAAATCGACTTTGGTCAAAATGGTGATTTGACACGATGACGACCGATGTTGACCCGATAGGTCGACTTTTTGACCAAAAATCGGCTTTGGTCGAAATAGTTAATCCTTGACCCGATGACCGGCCATTGACCCAATAGGTCAACTTTTGAGCCAAAAAAGTCAATTTTGGTCGAAATAGTCGAATTTTGACCTATTGATATTGATCGACTCTTTGGCCAATAAAGTCGACTTTGGTCGAAATGGTCGATCTTGGCGTCAATAATGACCCAATTTGACCCAATAGATCGAGCTTTGGCCAAAAGAATCAACTTTGGTCAAAGATATCGATCTTGACTATAACAACCACATTGACCCCAATAGGTTGACTTTTCGAACAAAATGTCGATTTATGGTCGAAAATAGTTCGATTTTTGACTCTAATGACCGATTATTGACCCAATAAGTCGATCTTCGACCAAAGATCAACTTTGGTCGAAATGGTCGATCCTTGACCCCAATGATCAAACCCATGGACCCGATAGGTCAACTTTTGAACAAAAAGTCGAACTTTGGTCGAAAATGGTCGATCCTTGACTATAATTGACCAAGCCTATTGACCCAATATGATCGACTTTTGACCAAGAAAAGTCGATTTTGAGTCGAAAATGATCAGATTTTAACTCAATGACCGACTCATTGACCCAATAAGTCAACTTTTGACCAAAAAGTCAACTTTGAGTCAAAATGATCGATCCTTGACCCTAGTGACAACGACTCAGTGACCCGATAAAGAATGACTTTTGACAAAAAAGTTCGATTTTGGTCGAAATTGTCAATATTTGATATATTGACCATACTCTTTTTGTAACTTTATGACCAAAATATGAAATTGAGTCAAAATGAGTCAATTTACGAAACCAATGACATTAATGATCGACTTTGGTGAAAATGGTCGATCCTTGATCCGATGACCAACCCAGTTGATCAAGTTATTAACTTTTGACTCTAAAATGTCAATCTTTGGTGAAAATGGTTAATCTTTGACCTAATGACTAACAAATTGACCCAATAGGTCAACTTTTGACCAAAAAGTCAACTTTGGTGAAAATAGTCGATTTTTTAACCAGATGCTGCCTCATTGACCTAAATATGATCGACTTTTGACCAAAAGGATCAACATCGGTCAAAATGGTCGATCCTTGACCCCAATGACCAACCCATTGACCCAATAGGTTAACTTTTGAACAAAATTAAGTCTTTGGTCGAAATAGTGATTTTGACCTAATGACCGATTATTGACCCGATAGGTCGAAATCTTTGACAAAAAGTCGACTTTGGACCAAAATGGTCGATCCTTGACCCAATGACGAACCCATTGACCCAATAGGTCAACTTTTGACAAAAAGAGTCAATTTTAGGTCAAAATAATCGATTTTTGACTAGTGACAGCCCATTGACCCGATTAGATCGACTTTTGACCAAAAATCAACTTTGTCGAAATGATTGCATTTTGACCCGATAGACTGACCCGTTGACCCGATAGATCGACTTTTGACCAAAAAGTCATCTTTGGTCGAAATGGTCAGTTCTTGACCCAATTACTGACTCATTGACCAAATAGAGTCGACTTTTAGTCAAAAGTCGACTTTGAGTCGAAATAGTCGATTCTTGACTCGATGACACAACCGTTGACCTCAATGGTCAACTTGACAAAAAGTAAATTTTGGTCAAAATAGTTAATTTTTGACTATTGGCCGATTATTGACCGAATAATTCGACCTCGACCGAAAAGTTACTTTGGTCGAAATGGTCGATCCTTGACCGATGACTGACCCATTGACCTAAGTCAACTTTTGGTTAAAGCGATTTTGATCGAAAATAGTCGATTTTTGACCTAATGACGCAATTATTGACCGAGTTAGTCGATCTCATGACCAAGAAGTCAACTTTGGATCGAAAATGAGTCGATCCTTGACCGAATGAGCCGACCCATTGGCCCGATGAGGTCAACAACTTGTGACCGATAAGTCAACTTTGGTCAATATGATCAGTCCTTGACCAAATGGCCAAGCCCAGTGGCCCGATCGGTCGAAAGCTGTATTGACGAAGTCGATTTTGGTCAAAATGGTCGATTTTGACCCAATGACCGATTATTGACCCAATAAGTCGATCTTCGACCAAAAAGTCGACTTTGGTCGAAATGGTCGATCCTTGACTCGATGAGCCATAGTGACCCAATAGGTCGACTTTTGACTAAAAGTTGACTTTGGTCGAAATAATCGATTTTTGACATTAATGACCCGATTATTGACCCGATAAGTCGACATTTCTGACCAAAAAGTCGACTTTGGTCGAAATGGTCAATTCTTGACCCAATGATAGACCACTTTTGACTCAATAAGTCAACTTTGACCAAAAATCGATTTGATCGAAATAGTCAATTTTGATGTAATGAGCGCCGATTGACTAAATAGGTCAACTTTTAACCAAAAATTGACTTTGGTCAAAATGGTCAATTTTGACCCAATGACCGACTCATAGGTTAACTGTTGACTAAAAAGTCATCTTTGGTTAAAATGGTACGATTCTTGACCAAATTACCGACTCATTGGCCAAATAGGTCGACTTTTGACCAAAAAGTCAACTTTGGTCGAAATAGTTCGATTTCGATCCCAATGACCACCCCGTTGACCCGATGGGTTAACTTTTGACCAAAAATTCAATTTTGGTCAAAATAATCAATTTTTGACCTAATGACCAATTATTAACCCAGTAAGTCAATCTCTGACCAAAAAGTCAACTTTGGTCAAAATGGTCAATCCTTGACCCGATAATGACTAACCCATTGACCCGAATAGGTCGACTTTTGTCCGAAAAAAGTCGATTTTGGTCAAAATAGTCAATTTTGACTTAATGACGATTATTGACCCAATAAATTGACTTTTGACCAAAAAGTCGAACTTTGGTCGAAATGAGTCGATCTTTGACCCGATGACAAACCCATTGACCCAATAGATCGACTTTTGACAAAAAGTCAATCTTTGGTCAAAATAGTCGATTCTTGACCCAATGACGACTCATTGACCGAATAGAGTCGACTTTTGACGCAAAAAGTACAACTTTGGTCAAAATGGTCAATTTTCGACATGATGACGCCATTTGACCCGATAGGTCGACTTTTGACCAAAAAGTTAACTTTGGTCAAAATACTCAATTTCTGACCTAATGACCGAAAATGTCGATTTTTGAATTAATGACCGATTATTGACCAAATAGGTCAATCTCGACCGAAAAGTCGACTTTGGTCGAAATGGTTGATCCTTTACTGATGATAAGCCATTGACGAATAGTTCGACTTATTGACCAAAAAGTTGATTTTGATCGAAATAGTCGATTTTGACCTAATGACCAACCTATTGACTCAATAAGTCAACTTTATGACCAAAATGTCGACTTTAGTCGAAATGGTCGATTCTTGACCCAGATGACAAACTCATTGACCACAATAGGTCGACCTTTGACCGAAAGTCGACTTTGGTCGAAAATGGTCGATTCTTGATGACCAATGACCACGATTGACCTAATAGGTCAACTTTTGACCAAAAAGTTAATTTTGGTCAAAATGGTCGATTTTGACTAATGACCAAAATAGTCGACTTTTTGATCGAAATGGCAATTATTGACGATAACATCGATTCTAACAAGAATTGACTTTAGTCGAAAGTAGTCGAATCCTTGACGCCAATGATAAACTCATTGACCCGATTAGATCGACTTTTGACCAAAAGTCGACTTTGGTTGAAATGGTCGATTTTTGACCATGATGATACCAGATTGACCGATAGGTTAACTTTTAACTAAAAAGACAACATTGGTTAAAATAGTCGATTTTCGAGCCTAATGACCGACACATTGACCCGATAGGTCGACTTTTGACCAAAAAGTCAATCTTTGGTCAGAAATGGTCGATTCTTGACCAATCTGACAACCCATTGACCCAATAGATTGACTTTTGACCAAAAAGTCATTTTTGGTCGAAATGGTCGATTCTTGACCCAATTACCAACTCATTGACCCGATAGATCGACTTTTGACAAAAAGTCAACTTTAGTCGAAATGGTCGATCTTGACCCGATGACCGACCCGTTGACCTGATGAGTTGACTTTTGACAAAAAGTCGATTTTGGTCGAAATAGTCGATTTTGACCTAATGACGCGATTATTGACACGATAAGTTAATCTACGACCAAAAAGTCAACTTTGGTCAAAATAGTCGATCCTTGACCCAATGACACAACCATTGACCCAATAGGTCGACTTTTAACCAAAAGTCAACTTTGGTCGAAATGGTCGATTCTTTGACCTAATGAACACATTAATCCAAAGGTCGACTTTTGACCAAAAGTCAACTTTGGTCGAAATATATCGTTTTGATCTAATGACCATCTATTAGCAGCGAAAGCGATTTTGACCAAAAAAGTCGACTTTGGTCAAAATGGTCAATCCTTGACCCGATGATAACCCATTGACCCGATAGGACAACTTTTGACGAAAAGTCAACTTTGAGTCAAAATGATCAATCATTGACCCGAGTGACGGACCCATTAACACAATAGGTCGACTTTTGACCGAAAAGTCAATTTTGGTCAAAATAGTCGATTTTCGACTTAATGACCAATTATTGACCCGAAAGTCGATCTCAGACCAAAAACTAACTTTGAGTCGAAAATGGTCGATCCTTGACTTGATGACGAACCCATTGACCGCAACATGTCGACTTTTGACAAAAATCGATTTGGTCAAGATAGTCAATTTTTGACCCGTAATGACACCACGTTGACCCAACATGTCGACTTTTGACCAAAAAGTCGACTTTGGTCAAAATGGTCGATACTTTGACCCAATGACTGACCCATTGACCCAATAGGTCGACTCTTTGACTAAAAAGTTAATCTTTGGTCAAAATGGTCAATCCTTGACCGATACTGACCCATTGACCCAATAAGTCGACTTTTGACCAAAAAGTCGACTTTGCTCAAAATGGTCGATGTTTGATCGTAATGACGTACTCATTGACCTAAACAGATTAGAACTTTTTGACCTAAAAGTCGACTTTAGTCAAACATAGTCGATTTCTGACCCAATAGACCAACCCTTATGACGCATGATGTGATCGGCATCTTTGACAAAAACTTGAATTTTGGTCGAAATAATCATTTTGAACTAATGACCGACTCATTGACCCAATAAGTCATCTTTTGACCAAAAGATCAACTTTGGTTAAAATGGTCGATCCTTGACCCGATGACCGACCCATTAACCTGACGGATTGACCTTTTGACTAAAAAGTCGATTTTGATCAAAATAGTCGATTTTTGACCTAATGATCAATTATTGACTAGTAAGTCCAATCTCTGACTAAAAAAGTCGACTTTGGTCAAAATGGTCGAAATCCTTGACCCAATGACCCGATATGTCGACTTTTGACCAAAAAAGTCAACATTTGTCAAAATGATCAATTCTTGACCTAATGACTGAACCATTGACCTGAAATAGTCAATTTTTGACCAAAAAGTCGATTTTGGTCAAAATAGTCGATTTTGAATCAATGACCGACTTATTGACCCATTAAATTGATTTTTGACCAAAAAGTCGACTTTAGTCAAAATGATCAATCATTGACCTGATGGCTTAATCCATTGACCGAATAGATCGACTTTTGACGAAAAGTCAACTTTTAGTCGATATAATCGATCATTTGACTTAAATGACACCTATTATTGACCCAATAATGTCAACTTTTGACCAAAAGATCGACCATTGAGTTAAAGAAGTCGATTTATCGACTGATAGACCACATTGATCGAATAGCTCGACTTTTGACAATAAAATTTAATTTTGGTCAAAATGTCATCGATTTTTGACCTAATGATCAATTATTGACCTAATAAGTCGATCTACGACCAAAAATTCGACTTTGGTCAAAATGGTCGATCCTTGACCAGATGACAAAACTAATTGACTGATAGATCGACTTTTGACCAAAAAATCGATTTTGGATCGAAATAGTTAATCTTTGACCTAATGACCAATCATTAACTCGATAGGTCGACTTTTGACTAAAAAGTCAATTTTGATCAAATAGTCGATTTTGTTCTAATGACAATTATTGATCCGAGAATTTGATCTCGATCCAGAAAGTCAACTTTGGTACAAAATGGTCAATCCTTGACTCGATGACTAAGCCCATTACTGATAGGTCGACTTTTGACCGAAAAGTTAACTTTGGTCGAAATGATCAATCATTCGACCCAATGACGGTAACCCAATGACCAAATAAGTCACTTTTGACCAAAAAGTCAATTTTGGTCAAATAGTCAATTTTTGATCTAATGACCACCCAATTGACCAAATAAGTCAATCTCTGACTAAAAAGTTAAATTTGGTCAAAATGGTCGTTATTTGACCCAATGAAAAACCCATTGACCCAATAAGTCAACTTTTGACCAAAATGTGAATTTTGGTCAAAATAGTCGATTTTTGACTTAATGACCATTCATTGACCCGATAGGTTAACTTTTGACCAAAAGTTAACTTTGGTCAAAATGGTCAATCCTTGACCCAATGACTAACCCATTGACCCAATAAGAGTCAACTTTTGACCAAAAAGTTAACTTTGGTCAAAATGTTCGATCATTGACCCGATGACGACTCGATTGACCAAATAGGTCGACTTTTGACCAAAAGTCGATTTTGGTCGAAATAGTCGATTTTTGACACAATGACCAGCTCATTGACCCAATAAGATCAACTTTTGACTCAAAAGTGAACTTTGGTCCAAATGGTCAATTTCGACTGATGACCGAAATCGACTTTGGTCGAAATAGTCGATCCTTGACCTGATGACTTGACCCGATGATATGGACGACTTTTGACAAAAAGTCAACTTTGGTAAAATGGTCGATCCTTGACCCAATGACAATCGCATTGACCCGATAGGTCAACTTTTGACCAAAAAGTCGATTTTGGTCGAAATTGTGAATTCTTGACTAATGACCATCTCGTTGACCAAAATAAATCGACTTTTGAATAAAAATCAACTTTGGTCGAAATGGTGATTCAACTGATAACTACTTTGACCCGATGGTCGACCTTTAACCAAAATGAACTTTGGTAAAAATAATCAATTTTTGAGCTCAATGACAATCTATTGACCCGATAACATCGACTCTCGACTAAAAAGTCGATTTTGGTCGAAATAGTCGATCCTTGACTCGATGACCGACCCATTGACCCAATAAGTCGACTTTTGGCTAAAAAGTCGATTTTGGTCAAAATGATCGATTTTTGACCTAATGACCACCTCATTGACCCGATAAGGCGATTCTCTTAAAAACAACTTTAGTCGAAATGGTCGATTCTTGACCGAATGACCGATATGTCGACTTCTGAACCAAAAAGTCGACTTAGTCCAAATGATCGATCCTTGACGATGACAACCCTTGACCTAAAAGGTCGATTTTGCCGAGTCGATTTTGGTCGAAATAGTCGGTTTTGACCTAATGACCAATTATTGACCCAATAAGTCGATCTTTGACCAAAAAGTCGACTTTAGTCGAAATTGGTCGATCCTTGACTCGATGATAGCAACTCGTTGACCGAAAAGGTCAACTTTTGACCGAAAAGTCAATTTTGATTGAATATATTCGATCTTTGACCTAATGACCGACTCATTGGCCCAATAAGTCGACTTTTGACCAAAAAGTCGACTTTGGTCAAAATGGTCGATTTTTGACCAAATGACCGACTCATTGGCCCGATAGGTCGACTTTTGACCAAAAAGTCGGCTTTGGTCGAAATGGTCGATCCTTGACCCGATTACCAGACCCATTGACCGAATAGGTCGACTTTTGACCAAAAAGTCAACTTTGGTCAAAATGGTCGATTTTGACCTAATGACCGACCATTGACCCGATAGGTCAACTTTTGACCAAAAATTGATCTTTGGTCAAAATGGTCGATCTTGACCAATGACGACTCATTGACTGATAGGTTGACTTTTGACCAAAAAGTCGATCTTTGGTCGAAATGGTGAATTCTTGACCCGATACTCAACTCATTGACCGATAGGTCGACTTTTTGACCAAAAGTCGACTTTGGTTGAAAATGGTCGACTTCTTGACTCGATGATCGACTTTTGACAAAATAATTTAATTTTCGATTAAAATTCAATTTGGTCGAAATAGTCATTTTTGACATAATGACCAATTATTGACCCGAATAAGTCGATCTCTGACCAAAAAGTCAACTTTGGTCGAAATGGTCGATCCTTGACCCGATGACAGACCCATTGAACCAATAGATCGACTTTTGACCAAAAAGTCGATTTTGGTCGAAATAGTCGATCATTAACCTGATGACGACCAATTGACCGATAGGTCGACTTTTGACCAAAAAGTCGACTTTTGGTCGAAATGGTTGATTTTGACCTAATGACCGATCCATTGACCCGATAAGACCGAATTTGTGACCAAAGTCAACTTTGGTCAAAATGAGTTCGATTCTTGACCTAATGACTAACCCATTGACTTAATAGATCAACTTTTGACAAAAAGTTAACTTTGAGTGACATGATCGATCCTTGACCACGATAGTAACCGCATTGACCCAATAGATTGACTTTTGACCAAAAAGTCGATTTTGGTCGAAATAGTCGATTTTAACATAATGACCGATCTATTGACCTAATAAGTCGATCTCGACAAAAAGTCAGACTTTGAATCAGAATAGTTGATCTGATAGATGACTCTTGACCAAAAGTCGACTTTGATCGAAATGATCGATCCTTCGACTCGGTAATGACCACGTTGACACAATAGGTCGAGCTTTTGACCAAAAAGTCAATCTTTAGTCGAAATAGTCGATTTTTGACCTAATGACGCACATTAACGATAAGTAACTTTTGACCGAAAAGTCGATTTCGATCAGCTCATCGAATTTGACGTTACTGATCGACCAATGGTCAATCTTTGGTCACAATAGTGATCATTGACTACCGCTTAGACCCGAAATGGAGTCAACTTTTGACCAAAAATTCAATTTTGGTCGAAATAATCAATTTTTGACCTAATGACCGATTATTGACCCGATAAGTCGATCTCGACGCAAAAGTTTAACTTTGGTCAAAATGGATAATCATTGACCTGTTCGATAACTGAACCCATTGACTCGATATAGTCGACTTTTGACGAAAAAGTCGACTTTGGTACAAATAGTAGATCTTTGACCCAATGACCTCGCATTGACACAATAGGTAAACTTTTGACAATAATAGAATGACAATTTTCGAATGACGATAGATAATTTTGACTAATGACGATTATTGACCCGATAAGTCGACTTCTGACCAAAAGTCGAGTTTGGTCGAAATGACGGTCCTTAACGCCGATGACACTACATTGACCAAAATGTCAACTATTTGACCAAAGTCGAACTTTGTCGAATATGAGTCGATTTTTGGTGAATGGTGCAGCACCTCATTGACACAATGGGTCAACTTTTGACTCGAAAAAGTCGATTTTGGTGAAAATGAGTCGATTTATTGACCTAATGAGCAATTATTGACCCGATAGGTCGATCTCGACCGAAAAGTCAACTTTGAAAAGTCGAAATGGTCAAATCCTTGACCCGATAGACCAACCCATTGACCCGATAGGTCAACTTTTGACCAAAAATGAATTTTGGTCGAAATGGTCGATTTTGACCCAATGACTGACCCAATGACCCAATAAGTGAACTTTTGACCAAAAAATCGACTTAAATCAAAAATGGTCGATCTTGACACAATTGACCACCTCATTGACAAAATATGTCGAACTTTGACCAAAAAGTCGACTTTGTTAGAAATAGTAACTTGACGATAACTTAGTTGACCCAATAGGTTAACTTTTGACCAAAAATTCAATTTTGGTCGAAATGGTCGATTCTTGACCTGAAGGACGAATTATTGACCGACAATGACTCGGCTAATAGTACTTTGATCGAAATGGTCGATCCTTGGTGACCCATGACAATTTTGACTGATAGTCGACTTTTGACGAAAGTCGACTTTGGTCAAAATAGTCGATTACTTGACCTAATGACCACATTGACCGACCAGGTCAACTTTTGACCCAAAGTCGACTTTGGTCGAAATAGTCGATTTTTGACCTAATGACCCAATATATTGACCCTTCGTATGCAATCTCGACCGTACGAACTTTAGTCAAATAGATTGACTTTGACGCCGATGAAAACTCGTTGACCTGATAGGTCAACTTGTTGACCAAAAAGTTCAATTTTGGTCAAAATGATTCGATTTTGACTTCAATGACGCAGCATTAAATTTAATCGAAGATTACGACTGATTTCGACCGAAAAGTCAACTTTGGTCTAAATGGTTAATCTTTGACCCGATAATGACACGCATTGACCGATAGGTCAACTTTTGATCGAAAGTCGATTTTGGTGAAAATGGTCGATTTTTGACCCTAATGACCAACCCGATTGATCGAATAGGTCGACTTTTGACCAAAAAGTCAACTTTGGTCGAAATGGTCGATTTTGACCCATTAATGACCCATTGACCAAAAAAGGTCGACTTTTGACGAAAAAAAGTCGACTTTGGTCAAAATGGTCAATTCTAACCCGATAACCACCCATTGACCCAATGTGTTAACTTTTAACCAAAAATCAATTTTGGTCATATAGTCAATTTTTGACTGATGACCAATTATTGACCCGATAAGTCGATCTCTGAGCCAAAGTAAACTTTGGTCGAAATGGTCGATTACTTGACCCGATGGCCGAGCCCATTGACCCGATAGGTTAACTTTTGACCAAAAAGTTAACTTTGGTCAAAATAATTAGATCCTTGACCAATGACCCGACCAGTTGACCCCGATAGGTCAACTTTTGACCAAAGTCGACTTTGGTCAAAATAATCAATTTTTGACCGAATGACCAGTTATTTGACCTATAATCGATCTTTCGACCAAAAGTCGACTTTGGTCGAAAATGGTCGATCCTTGACCAAATGACCGACCCGTTATTAAATAATCGACTTTTGATAAAAAGTCGGCTTTGGTCAAAATGATCAATCTTTGACCCCGATGAGCGACTCGTTGACCCAAAAGGATAACTTTTTGACGAAAAGTCAACTTTGGTCAAAATGATGATTATTGACCAATGACTGCGCCTCATTGACCCGATAAGTCGACTTTTGACCAAAAAGTCGATATTTGGTTTAAAATGATCGATTTCTGACCCAATGACCAACCCATTAACCAAATAGGTCGACTTTGGTGAAAATGGTTAATCTTTGATCCGAATGACAACCCATTGACCCAATATATCTACTTTTGACCAAAAAGTCAACTTTGGTCGAAAATGAGCTAATCCTTGACCGATGACCAAAATCTATTGACTCGATAAGTCGACTTTTGACCAAAGTCAACTTTGGTCGAAATAGTCGAATCTTTGATCTAATGACCAGCCTCATTGACCAGATAAGTCAACTTTTGACCAAAAAGTCAACTTTGAGTCAAAATGGTCGATCCTTGGCCCAATACTGACCCACTTGATCGCGAATAGATCAACTTTTGACCAAAAAAGTCAATTTTGATCGAAATGTCGATTTTGACCTAATGACGATTATTGATCGAGTAAGTCGATCTACTGACCAAAACGTCAACTTTGGTCAAGAATTGATCAATCCTTGACCCAGATGACGCAACCCGTTGACCACGATAGGTCGACTTTTGACGAAAAGTCGATTTTGGTCGAAAATAGTCGATTTTGACTGCAATGAACGATCCATTGACCCAATAGATCGACTTTTAGACCAAAATATCGACTTTAGTCAAAATGGTCGATTTTTGACCCGATGACAACCCAGTTGACCCGATAGGTTAACTTTTGACCACAAATTCATTTTGGTCAAAATAGTCGAATTTTGACCTAGTGACCAATTATTGACCAGATAAGTCGATCTCGACAAAAAGTTGACTTTGGTCAAAATGGTCAATCCTTGACCTACGATAACAACCCATTGACCCTATTAGAATCGACTTTTGACCAAAAAGTCGATATTTAGTCGAAATAGTCGATTTTTGACCTAATGACCAATTATTGACCCGATAAGTCGATCTCGAACAAAAAGTCGACTTTGGTCGAAATGGTCGATCCTTGACCCGATGACGAACCCATTAACCCGATATGTTAACTTTTGACCGAAAATCGACTTTGGTCAAAATGGTTAAATCCTTGAACCGATGAGTAACCCATTTACCTAGATAGATCGACTTTTGACCAAAAAGTCGATTTTAGTCAAAATAGTAAATTTTTACTTAATGACCTGATTATTGACTGAATAGGTCGACTTTTGACTTGAAAAATCAACTTTGGTCGAAATGGTCGAATCCTTGACCGATGAGCGACCATTGATCTCGATAAGTCGACTTTTGACCAAAAAGTCGACTTTGGTCGAAATGGTCGATCCTTGACCCGATGACCGAGCTCATTGACCGAAAAGGATAACTTTTGACCAAAAAGTCGATTTTGGTCGAAATTATCGATTTTTGACCTAATGACCACCTCATTGACCCGATAGGTCAACTTTTGACGAAAAGTCGAATTTGGTCAAAATGGTCGATTTCTGACACGATGACTGTAAATGTCAAGACTTTGGTGCGAAACTTTGGTGAAAATCGTCAATTAACTTGACTGACGATTATTGACCCAATAAGTCAATTTTGACAAAAAGTCAACTTTGGTCAAAATGGTAAATCCTTGACCCGATATAACCCATTGACCCGATAGGTCGACTTTTGACAAAAAAGTCGACTTTGGTCGAAATGGTCGATCCTTGACCCAATGGCTAACCATTGACCGAATAGGTCGACTTTTGACCAAAAAGTCGATTTTGGTCAAAATAGTCGATTTTTGACCAAATGACCGATTATTAACCTAATAAGTCAATCTTTGACAAAAAGTCGACTTTGGTCAAAATGGTCGATCCTTGACATAGATGACCGAAGCCCATTGACCGATAGGTCAACTTTTGACCAAAAAGTCAACTTTGGTCAAAATGATCGATCCTTGACCAATGACACGGCCCATTGACCTAATAGGTCAACTTTTGACCAAAAAGTCAATTTTGGTCGAAATAGTCGATTTGCGATTTTGCGAATAAGTCGATCCGACTAAATGACTTTAGTCGAAATGGTCGATACTTGACTGATGACCGACTATTGACATAGGTCGACATTTGACCGAAAAGTCATGTTGGTCAAAATGGTCGAATATCCTTGACCCGATTGATCAAATCGTTTAGACCTGATAAAGTTGAACTTTTGACTAAAAAGTTCGATTTTGGTCAAAATAGTCGATTTTTGACATAATGACCGATCTATTGACCCGATAGAGTCGATCTTTGACCAAAAAGTCGACTTTGGTCGAAATGGTCGATCCTTGACCGATAACGAGCCCATTGACTGTAGGTCGACTTTTGACCGAAAAGTCGATTTTGGTCGAAATAGTCGATTTTTGACCTATGACCGACCAATTGACCCAATAGGTCGACTTTTGACCAAAAGTCGACTTTGGTCAAAATGGTCGATTTTTGACACAATGGCCGCCCGTTGACCTAATAGAGTCGACTTTTGACTAAAAAAGTTAACTTTGGTCAAAATGGTCGATTCTTGACCTAATAGACGACATCATTGAGCGAATATGTCAACTTTTGACCAAAAAGTCAACTTTGGTGAAAATAGTCGATTCTTGACCGATAATGACCACCCGTTGACTTCGATAGATCGACTTTTGACGAAAAAGTTAATTTTGTCAAAATAATCGATTTTTGACCTAATGACCGATTATTAACTGAAAGTCGATCTCGACCAAAAAGTTAACTTTGGTCGAATATGTCGATCCTTGACCCAATGATCGAGCCCATTGACCAATAGGTCGACTTTGTCAAAAAAGTCAACTTTGGTTGAAATGGTCGATTTTTGACGATAATAGACCCATTGACCCGATAGGTCAACTTTTGACAAAAAATTCAACTTTGGTCAAAATGATCAATTCTTGAGCGCGAACACTTGACCACAATAAGTTGACTTTTGACCAAAAATCGACTTTGGTCAAAATAGTCAATTTTAGACTTAATGACCGATTATTGACCGATAAGTCGATCTCGACCTAGAAGTTAACTTTTGACGATGAACCAGATACAATGCATTTGTAGTAACAAATTAGTCAAATGTCGATTTTTGACTAGTGACCACTCATTGACCCAATAGGTCAACTTTTGACCAAAAGTCGACTTTGGTCGAAATGGTCGATTTTTTACCGATAATGAACCAATTGACCAAATGATCGACTTTTAACGAAAAGTAATCTTGTAAAAAGTTAATCTTCGATGCGACTCATTGACCAAATAGGTCGACTTTTACCAAAAGATCAATTTTGGTCGAATAGCCATTTCATTACCCGATAGGTTAACTTTTGACCAAAAATTTGGTAAGAAATAGTCGATTTTGACCTAATGACCAATTATTGACCCGATAAGTCGATCTTTCGACCAAAAGTCGACATTGGTCAAAATGGTCGATCCTTGACCCAATGATGAACCCATTGACCTGATAGGTCGACTTTTTGACCAAAAGCTAATTTTGATCGAAATAGTCGATTTTGACCTAATGACCACTCATTGACCCGATTAGTCGACTTTTGACCAAAAAGTTAATTTTGGTCGAAATGGTCGATTTTAACCCGATGACCTACCCATTGACCCAATAGATCGACTTTTGACCAAAAAGTCGTCTTCGGTCAAAAATGGTCGATTCTTGACCAATTGCAACTCATTGACCGAATAGATCGACTTTTGACCAAAAAGTCGACTTTGGTCGAAATGGTCAATTTCGACCTGATGACGACCACGTTGACCCGATGGTTCGACTTTTGACAAAAATTTAATTTTTGGTCAAAATAATCGATTTTTGACACTAATGACCGATTATTGACCCAATAAGTCGATCTCGACCAAAAGTCGATTTTGGTCGAAAATGGTCAATCCTTGACCCGATACATGACCCATTGACCCAATAGGTCAACTTTTGACCAAAAAGTTGACTTTGGTCGAAATGGTCGATCCTTGACCCAATGACAACCGTTGACCGAATAGGTCGACTTTTGACAAAAGTCGATTTTGGTCGAAATAGTCGATTTTGACTAAATGACCCGATTATTGACCCGATAAGTCGATCTTGACCAAAAAGTCAACTTTGGTTAAAATGGTCGATCCTTGACTCGATACGTAACCCATTGACCAGATAGATCGACTTTTGACCAAAAAGTAAACTTTGGTTGAAATGGTCGATCTTTGACCCAATGACCCGACCCATTGACCCAATAAGTCAACTTTTGACCAAAAAGTCGATTTATGTCAAAATAGTCGAATTTTTGACGCTAATGACCGATTATTGACCTGTAAGTCGATCTGCGACCAAAAAGTCGACTTTGGTCAAAATGAGTCGATCCTTGACCTAATGACTGACCCATTGACCGATAAGTCGACTTTTGACCAAAAAGACCACTTCGGTCTAAATTGTCAATCCTTGACGAATGACCTGACCCATTGACCCAATATGTCGACTTTTAACCAAAAAGTCGACTTTGGTAAAAATGGTCGATTCTTGACCGATGACCAGACTCATTGACCCAATAAGTCGACTTTTGACCAAAAAGTCAATTTTGGTCAAAATTGTCGATTTTCGGACTTAATGACCACCCATTGACCCAATGTGTTAACTTTTGACCAAAAAGTGAACTTTGGTCGAAAATGATCGATCCTTGACCGATTTTTGACCCGATGACGATTATTGACTCAATAAGTCAATCTCTGACCAAAAAGTCAACTTTGGTCAAAATGATCAATCCTTAACCAAATGACAAACCCATTGACCCAATAGATGAACTTTTAACCAAAAAGTCAATTTTGGTCAAAATAGTTAATTTTTGACATAATGATCACCCATTAACCCAATAGGTCAACTTTTGACTAAAAAGTCAACTTTGGTGAAAATGGACAATATTTGATCCAATGACTAACTCATTGACCCAATAGATCAAATTTTGACTAAAAAGTCAACTTTGACCAATTCTTGACCCAATTACCAACTCATTGACCAAATAAGTCCACTTTCGTCCAAATAGTCAACTTTGGTCAGAATGGTCAATTTCTGACCCAATTACCACCTCGTTGACTTAATGGGTTGACTTTTGACCAAAAATTGAATTTTGGTCAAAATAGTCAATTTTTGACCTAATGACAATTATTGACCCAATAAATCGATCTCGACCAAAAAGTCACATTTGGTCGAAATGGTCAATCCTTGACCTCGATGACCAAGCCATTGACCCAATAGGTCGACTTTTGACAAAAAGTCGACTTTGGTCAAAATAATCGATGCTTGACCTGATGACCGACCCATTGACCAATAGATCAACTTTTAACAAAAAAGTCAATTTTGTGTCAAAAATAGTCAATTTTTGGCCTAATGACCGATTATTGACCCGATAGGCCGATCTCGACCAAAGTCGACTTTGGTCAAAATGGTGATATCCTTGACCGATGACCGACCCATTGACCGAATAGGTCAACTTTTGACCAAAAGTCGACTTTGGTCGAAAATGATCAATCTTTGACCCAACGATCAGACCAATTGTCCTAATAGGTCGACTTTTGATCAAAAAGTCGATTTTGTGCCAAGATAGTCGATTCTTGAATTAATGACGATTATTGACCCAATAAGTCGATCTCTGACCAAAAAGTCGACTTTGGTCGAAATGAGTCGATCCTTAACCCGATGACAAACCCATTGACCGAATAGGTCGACTTTTGACCAAAAAGTCGATTTTGGTCGAAATAGTCGATTCTTGACGATAATACGACACGATTGACCCGAAAAGTCAACTTTTGACCAAAATGGTCGATTTTGTGTGACCCAACGATCGACCCATTAACCCGATAGATCGACTTTTGACCAAAAGTCATCTTTGGTCAAATGGTCGATTCTTGACACAATTAACTTTGACCGATAGGTCGACTTTTGACCAAAAAGTCAACTTTTGTCGAAAGGTCGATTTTGACAAGTCGACTCATTGACTCGATAGTCGATTTTGACAAAATGTCGACTTTGGTCGAAATGGTCAATTGCAATGCCACGTTAACCCTAATTGAATAGCCGATTTGACCCAATGACAATTGACTAATCGTCTTAACCAAAAGTCGACTTTGGTCAAAATGAGTCGATCCTTGACCAAATGACCAACTCATTGACCAATAGGTCGACTTTTGACCAAAAAGTCGATTTTAGTCGAAATAGTCGATTTTTGACCTAATGACCACTCCATTGACCCGATAGATTGACTTTTGACCAAAAGTCAATTTTGGTGAAAATAGTCGATTATTGACCTAATGACCGATTATTGACCCGATAAGTCGATCTCTTGACCAAAAAGTTAACTTTGGTCAAAATGGTCGATCCTTGACCCAATGACCGAGCCCATTGACCCAATAGGTCAACTTTTGACGAAAAGTCAACTTTTGTCAAAATGATCGATACATTGACCAATGACGAACCCATTGACTAATAAGTCGACTTTTGACCAAAAAGTCGATTTTGGTCAAAATAGTCGATTTTTGACTTAATGACGATTATTGACCCGATAAGTCGATCTCTGACCAAAAAGTCGACTTTGGTAGAAATGGTCGATCCTTAACCAAATGATAAACCCATTGACCTGATAGGTCGACTTTTGACCAAAAAGTCGATTTTGGTCAAGATAGACAATTTTGACCTAATGGCCACCCATTGACCCAATAGGTCAACTTTTGACCAAAAAGTCAACTTTGGTCAAATGGTCGATTTTTTATCCAATGACCAACTGAATGACCCAATAGTTCAACTTTTAACCAAAAAAGTCAACTTTGGTCAAAAGGGAAAATCCTTGACCCATTCCGACCGCGACCACATAGGTTGACTTTTGACCAAAAGTGAATTTTGGTCGAAATAGTCGATTCTTGACTAATGAGCAACCCATTGACCAATAAGTCGACTTTTGACCAAAAAGTCGACTTTGGTCGAAATTGTCAATTTCTGGCCCAATGACCAACACAATGACCCAATAGGTCAACTTTTGACCAAAAAGTCAATTTTGGTCAAAATGGTCAATTCTTGACACAATTACCAGCCCATTGACCCAATAGGTCAACTTTTGACTAAAAGTCATCTTTGGTCAAAATGGTCAATTCTTGACCCAATTACCAACTCATTGACCAAATAGGTCGACTTTTCACAAAAAAAGTAAACTTTGGTCGAAATGGTCGATTCTCGAACCGATGACCAGCCTAGTTGACCTTGATGAGGTTAACTTTTGACCAAACATTCGATTTGGTCAGAAATAGTCGATTTTGACCTAATGACGAATTATTGACCCGATAAGTCGATTCACGACCAAAAAGTCAACTTTGGTCGAAAATGGTCGATCCTTGACACTATGACCGACCCATTGACCAATAGGTCAACTTTTGACCAAAAAGTCGATTTTGGTCGAAATAGTCGATTTTTGACTTAATGACCACTCACGTTGACCCAATAGGTCAACTTTTGACCAAAAAGTCGACTTTGATTAAAATGGTCAATTTTTGACCCGATGACTCCATTGACTGATAGATCAACTTTTGACCAAAAAGTCGATCTTTGGTCAAAATGGTTAATTCTTGATCTAGTGACAACCGATTGACAGAATAAGTCAACTTTTGACCAAAAAGACAACTTTGGTTATAATTGTCAATTTTTGACCCAATGACCACCCGTTGACCAAATGGGTCAACTTTTGCTAAAAATTTAATTTTGATCAAAATAGTCAATTTTTAACCTAATGACCAAAATGGTAAATTTTTGAATTAAAGACCAATTATTGACCCAATGAGTCAATCTCTAACCAAAAAGTCAACTTTGGTCAAAATGGTCAATCCTTGACCCAATGACAACTCATTGACCCAATAAGTCAAATTTTGACCAAAAAGTCAATTTTGGTCAAAATAGTAAATTTTTGACCTAATGACCAGCCATTGACCCAATAGGTCAACTTTTGACCAAAAAGTCAACTTTGGTCAAAATAGTCAATTTTTGAATTAATGACCAATTATTGAACCAATAAGTCAATCTCGACGAAAAAGTCGACTTTGGTCAAAATGGTCGAATCTTTGACCGAATGATGAGCCCATTGACCCGATAAGTCAACTTTTAACCAAAAAGTCAACTTTAGTCAAATTGATCAATCCTTGACCCAATGACCAACCTATTGACCCAATAAGTCAACTTTTGACCAAAAAGTCATATTTGGTCAAAATAGTAAATTTTTGACCTAATGAAAACTCATTGACCCAATAGGTTAACTTTTGAGCAAAATGTCAACTTTGGTCAAAATGATCAATTTTTGACCAAATGACCACCCCGTTGATCCGATTGGTTAACTTTTGACCAAAAATTCTATTTTGGTCAAAATAGTCAATTTTTGACCTAGTGACCAATTATTGACCCAATAAGTCGATCTCGACCAAAAATTCGACTTTGGTCAAAATAGTCGATCCTTGACCCGATGAAAAACCCATTGACCCTATAGAGTCAACTTTTTGAACAAAAAGTTAACTTTTGATCAAAATAGTTAATATTTGACATAATGACCAATTATTGACCCGATAAGTCGATCTGCGACCAAAAGTCAGCTTTGGTCATAATGGTCGATCCTTGACCCAATGACAAACCCTTTGACCCAATATGTAAACTTTTGACCAAAAGTCAACTTTGGTCAAAAAGGTAAAATCTTGACCCAATGACCAACCCACTTACCCAATTGATCGACTTTTGACCAGAAAAAAATTTTTGGTCAAAATAGTAAATTTTTGACTTAATGACCAACTATTGACCCAATAGGTCAGACTTTTGTCTAAAAAGACAACTTTGATCAAAATGGTGAATCCTTGACCTAATGACCAACCCATTGACTCAATAGGTCAACTTTTGACCAAAAAGTCAACTTTAGTCGAAACGGTCAACACTTGACCCAATGACCAACCCATTGACCCAAAAGGACAACTTTTGATCAAAAAGTCAATTCTGGTCAAAATTGTCAGTTTTTGACCTTATGATCACCTCATTGACCCAAAAGGTGACCTTTTGAAAAAAAAGGTCAAATTTGGTAAAAATGATCAATTTCTAACCAATACACGTAAATGAAAACTTTTAGTGAAACTTTGGTCAAAATAATCGATTTTGACTGATGACTGATCATTGACCCAATAAGTCAATCTCTGACCAAAAAGTTTATTTTGGTCAAAATGGTCAATCCAAGACCCAAAGACCAAACCCATTGACCCAATAGGTCATCTTTTGACCAAAAAGTCAACTTTGGTCAAAATGGTTAATCCTTGACCCAATGACGACAACGCTATTGACAACAATAGGTCAACTTTTGACCAAAAAGTTAATTTTGGTCAAAATAGTCGATTTCTGGCACGAATGACCGATTATTGACCCAATAAGTCGATCTCGACCAAAAAGTCAACTTTGGTTAAAATGGTCGATCCTTGACCCGATAATGACCCATTGACCGATAAGTTGACTTTTGACCAAAAAGTCGACTTTGGTCGAAAATGATCAATCCTTGACCCGAATGACCAACCCATTGGCCTAATAGGTCGACTTTTGACCAAAAGTCGATTTTGGTCGAAATAGTCAATTTTTAACATTAATGACGATATTTACCCAATGAAGTCGATCTCGACCTAAAAATCAACTTTGGTCGAAATGGTCGATCCTTGACCGATGACAAGATCCATTGACCGAATAGGTCGACTTTTGACCAAAAAGTCGATTTTGGTCGAAATAGTCGATTTTTGACCTAATGACAGCCCATTGACCGATAGATTAACTTTTGACAAAAAGTTGACTTTGGTCGAAATTGTCGATTTTTGACCCAATGACCGACTCATTGACCCATTAAGTCGACATTTGACCAAAAAGTCATCTTCGGTCGAAACGGTCGATTCTTGACCTGATTGACAGACTCATTGACCCAATGAGTCGACTTTCGACCAAAAAGTCGACTTTGGTCGAAATGGTCGATTTCGACCCAATGACCACCCGTTGACCCAATAGGTTAACTTTTGACCAAAAATTCGATTTTTGTCAAAATAGTCAATTTTTGACATAATGACCGATTATTGACCGATAAGTCGATCTCGACCAAAAAGTGAACTTTGAGTCAAAATAGTCAATCCGTGACCCAATGATGAACCACTTTGACATAAGAGGTCGACTTTTGACCAAAAAGTCGATTTTGGTCGAAATAGTCGATTTTTGACCTAATGACCACGCATTAACCCAATAGGTCGACTTTTGACCAAAAGAAAACTTTGGTTAAAATGGTCAATTCTTAACCCGACCACTTGACCCGATAGATCGACTTTTGACCAAAAGTCATCGTCGGTCGAAATGGTCGATTCTTGACCAATTACTGACTCATTGACCGAATAGGTCGACTTTTGACCAAAAAGTCGACTTTGGTGAAAATAGTCGATTTCGACCTAATGACCACCCCATTGACCTAATGGGTCGACTTTTGACCAAAAATTTAATTTTGGTCAAAATAATCGATTTTTGACTTAATGACCAATTATTGATCCAATATGATCATCTCTGACCGAAATGTCAACTTTGGTCGAAATGTGTCAATCCTTGACCCAATGACCAACCGTGACCCAATACGTCAACTTTTGATCCAAAAAGTCAATTTTAGTCAAAATAGTCAATTTTTTACCTAATGAACACCCATTGACCCAATTGGTCAACTTTTGACCAAATAGTCAACTTTGGTCAAAATGGTCAATTTTTGACCAAATGACCAACCCATTGACCCAATAGGTTAACTTTTGACCAATAAGTCATATTTGGTCAAAATGGTCAATTCTTGACACAATTACCAACTCATTGACTAATAGAGTCGACTTTTGACCATAAAAGTCGACTTTGGTAAAAATAGTCGATTTTTGACTTAATGACCACCCATTGACTCAATAAGTTGACTTTTGAACAAAAATTCAACTTTGGTCAAAATGGTCAACTTTTGACCCATTGACCCGAAATAGATCGACTTTTGACCGAAAAGTCATCTTTCGTAAAAATGGTCGATTCTTGATGCAATTACCGACACATTGACCAAATAGTTAACTTTTGACCAAAATTAACTTTGGTTAAAATGGTCAATTTCTGACCCAATGACTACCCCGTTGACCCAATGGGTCAACTTTTGACAAAAAAATTAATTTTGGTCAAAATAGTCAATTTTTAACCTAATGGCAAAATGATCGATTTGAATTGATGACCAATTATTGACTCGATAAGTCAATCTCTTACCAAAAAATCAACTTTAGTCGAAATGGTCAATCCTTGACCCAATGACAAACCCATTGACCCAAAAGGTCGACTTTTGACCAAAATAGTCAATTTTGGTCAAAATAGTAAATTTTTGACCTAATGACCACTCATTGACCCAATAGGTCAACTTTTGACCAAAAGTCAATTTTAGTCAAAATAGTCAATTTTGAATTAATGTCCAATTGTTGACCCAATAAGTCAATCTCTGACCAAAAAGTCAACTTTGGTCAAAATGGTCAATCCTTGACCGAATGACCAAACTCATTGACCAAATTAATTGAACTTTAGTTAAAATGATCAATCTTTGACATTAGTCGATCTATTGACCCAATAGGTCAACCTTTGACCAAAAAGTCATCTTTGGTCAAAATAGTAAATTTTTGACCTAATGAACACCACCCATTGACCAAATAGGTCAACTTTTGAGCAAAATGTCAACTTTGGTCAAAATGGTCAATTTTTTACCCAATGACCATCTCGTTCACCCGATGAGTTAACTTTTGACCAAAAATTCTATTTTCGTCAAAATAGTCAATTTTTGACCTAATGACCAATTATTGACCCAATATGTCAATCTCTGACCAGAAACTCAACTTTGGTCAAAATGGTCAATCCTTGACCCAATGAAAAACCCATTGACCCGATAGGTTAACTTTTGACTAAAAAGTTAATTTTGGTCAAAATACATCAATGACCGATTATTGACCCGATAAGTCGATCTCTGACGAAAAGTCAACTTCAGGTCATAATGGTCAATCTTTGACCCAATGACAAACCCATTGACCCAATAGGTAAACTTTTGACAAAAAAAGTCAACTTTGGTCAAAATGGTAAATCCTTGACCCAATGACCAACTCACTGACCCGATAGATCGACTTTTGACCGAAAAGTCAATTTGAGTTAAAATAGTAAATTTTTTTACTTAGTGACCAATTTTTGACACAATTGGTCAACTTTTTGTCAAAAAGTCAACTTTGGTGAAAATGTTGAATCTTTGACCCATTGACCAACCCATTGACCCAGATAAGTCGACTTTTGACCAAAAAGTCGATTTTAGTCGAAATGGTCGATCCTTGACCCAATGACCGACTCATTGACCCAAAAGGACAACTTTTGACCAAAAAGTCAATTTTGGTCAAAATGGTCGATTTCTAATCATAATGACCTAAATGTAAACTTTGGTGAAAATGTTCAATCCATGATCCGATGACCTAACCCATTGACCGATGTGTCAACTTTTGACTTAAAAGTCAAATTTGGTCGAAATGGTTAATCTTTGACCCAATGACCAATCCATTGACCCAATAAGTCGATCTTTAGACCAAAAAGTCGACTTTGGTCAAAATGGTCGATTTTTGACCAAAATGACCGCCTCATTGACCGAAATAGGTCGACTTTTGACCAAAAAGTCAACTTTGGTCAAAATGGTCGATCCTTGACCTAATGACCAACTCATTGACCCGATAGGTCGACTTTTGACCAAAAAGTCGATTTTGGTCGAAATAGTCGATTTCTGACCTAATGACCGACTATTGACCTAGATAAGTCGATCTCTGACGAAAAGTCGACTTTGGTCGAAATGGTCGATCCTTGACCCGATGACCAACCCATTGACCCAATAGCTCGACTTTTGACTAAAATGTCGACTTTGGTCAAAATGGTCGATTTCTTGACCTAATGACTAGCTTTTGACCAAATTGATTTCGGTCAAATATCGATTTTGACCTAAGAATATTGCCAATAAGTCGACTCCGACCAAAAGTCAACTTTGGTGAAAATGGTCAATCATTGATCCAATGACCGACCAAATAGGTCAACTTTTGACCAAAAAGTCAACTTTGGTTAAAATGGTCAATCCTTGACCTAATGACCAACCATTGACCCAATAGATCAACTTTTGACAAAAAATAATTTTGGTCAAAATGGTCAATTTTTGACCTAATGACCAACTATTGACCCGATAAGTCAATCTTTCGACCAAAAAGTGAACTTTAGTCAAAATGGCCGATTCTTTGACACAATGATCATTGTCATCGACCCAATAAATCGACTTTTGACGAAAAAGTCAACTTTGGTCGAAATGATCAATCCTTGACCCAATGACCAACTCGTTGGCCTAATATGTCGACTTTTGACAAAAAGTCAATTTTGGTTAAAATAGTCGATTTTTGAATTAATGACCGATTTTTGACCTAATAAGTCGATCTTCGACCAAAAAGTCGACTTTGGTCAAAATGGTCGATCCTTGACCCAATGACGAACCCATTAAACCTATAAGTTAACTTTTGATCGAAAAAGTCAATTTTGGTCAAAATAGTCAATTTTGACCTAATGACCACTCATTGACCTAATAGGTCGACTTTTAACAAAAAGTAAACTTTAGTCAAAATGGTTAATTTTTGACCTGATGACCAGCCCATTGACCCAATAGGTCGACTTTTGACCAAAAAGTCATCTTTGGTCGAAATGGTCGATTCTTGACTCAATTACCAACTCATTGACCAAATAGGTCAACTTTTGACCAAAAAGTCAACTTTGGTAAAATGGTCGATTTCGACCCAATGACCACTCTATTGACCCAATGGGTTAACTTTTGACTAAAAATTCAATTTTCGATCATAAATGATCAATTTTGACTCGACATAGTCAATTATTGACCCAATAAATCGATCTTTGACTCAAAAAGTCAATCTTTGGTCAAAATGGTCAATCCTTGACTAATGACAAATCCATCGACCCGATATGTCGACTTTTGACCAAAAAGTTAATTTTGGTCAAAATAGTCGATTTTTGACCTATGATGACCCATCGACCGAATAGTCGACTTTTGACCAAAAAGTCAATGTTGGTCGAAATAGTCGATTTTGACCTCGATGACCGAACCATTGACCGATAGATTAACTTTTGACCAAAAAGTCATCTTTGCTCAAAATGGTCGATTCTTGACCCAATTACCAACTTATTGACGAAATAGGTGACTTTCGACCAAAAAGTCGACTTTGGTCAAAATGGTCGATATTCGATCCAATGACCAACCCAGTTGACCTAATAGGTCAATTTTGATCAAAAAATTTAATTTTGGTCAAAATAATCAATTTTTGACCCTAATGACCAATTAATCGACCCGAATAAGTCGATTTCGACCAAAAAGTCCACTTTGGTCAAAATGGTCGATCCTTGACCACAATGACTGACCCGATTGACTCAGATATGTCAACATTTTGACCAAAAATTCAACTTTAGTCAAAATGGGCAATCCTTGACCCAATGACCAACCCATTGACCCGATAGTCGAACTTTTGACCAAAAAGTCGATTTTGAGTCAAAATAGTGAATTTTGACCTAAATGACGATTATTGACCCAATAAGTTAATCTATGACCAAAAAGTCAACTTTGGTTAAAATGAATTGATCCAATGACGATAACCACTATTGACCCGAAGATCAACTTTGACCAAAAAGTCGACTTTGTTTAAAATGTCAATCTTTGACCGATAACTCGACCCAATGAGCTTGATAAATTAACTTTTGACCAAAAAGTCAATTTTATGTTAAAATAGTCAATTTTTAACCTAATTGACCAATTATTGACCCGATAGGTCGATCTCGTGACCAAAAAGTCGACTTTGGTCAAAATGTGTCGATCCTTGACCCAATGACCAACCCATTGACCTGATAGGTCGACTTTTGACAAAAAGTCGACTTTGGTCGAAATAGTCGATCCTTGACCCAATGTCCGACCCATTGTCCTAATCTGTCAACTTTTAACCAAAAGTCAACATTGGTCAAAATGGTCAATTCTTGACCCAATAATCGAACCCATTGATCTGATAGAATCGACTTTTGACCAAAAAGTCAATTTTGGTCAAAATAATCGATTTTAGACTTAATGACTACGCATTACCCAATATGTTAACTTTTGACCAAAAAGTCGAATTTTAGTCAATGATCAATTGCCGATTTGCAACCTAATGACCAATTATTGACCCAATAAGTCGATCTTTCGACCAAAATAGTCGACTTTGGTCGAAATGGTCGATTCCTTGACCCGATGACAAACACATTGACCTGATAGATTGAACTTTTAATCAAAAAGTCGATTTTGGTCAAAATAGTATAATCTTTGACCTAATGATCATCCCATTAACCCAGATAGGTCGACTTTGACCAAAAAGTCGACTTTGGTCGAAATGGTCGATTTTGTGACCTAATGACCAATCTATTGATCCGATATGTCGAACTTTGACAAAAAGTCATCTTTGATCAAAAAGTCGACTTTACGATTCTTAACCGAATAACTAACTCATTTACCAAATAAGTCAACTTTTAACCAAAAAGTCGACTTTCGGCCAAAATTTAATTTTGGTCGAAATAGTCGATTTTTGACCTAATGACCAAATTATCGATCTGATATAGTCGATCTCTCGACTCAAAAAGTCAACTTTGGTCAAAATAGTCAATCTCTGACCTATGACCGACCCATTGACCCATATAGGTCGATCTTTTGACAAAAAAGTCAACTTTGGTCAAAATGGTCAATCCTCGACCTAATGACCAACCCATCGACCAATAGATCGAGCTTTTAACCAAAAAGTCAATTTTAGTCAAAATAGCTTCATTTTTGGCCTAATGACCGATTATTGACACGATAAGCCGATCTTTCGACCAAAAGTCAACTTTGGTCGAAATGGTCGATCTTTGACCCGATGACCAACCCATTGACCCAATAGGTCGACTTTTGACGAAAAATAGAACTTTGGTCGAAATGATCGATCATTGACCTAATCGACCGACCAATTGACCCAATATGTCGACTTTTGATCAAAAAGTCAATTTTGGTCAAGATAATCGATTTTCGAATAATGACCAATTATTGACCCAACAAGTCAATCTCGGACCAAAAAGTCAACTTTGGTCAAAATGGTCAATCCTTGACCCAATGACAAACTCATTGATCGAATAGGTCAACTTTTTGCCAAAAAGTCAATTTTTGTCAAAATGGTCAATTCTTGACGCAATTACTAACACATTGACCAAATAGGTCAACTTTTCACAAAAACGCCAACTTTGGTTAAAATGGTCGATTTTGACCCCGATGACCACTTCGATTGACCCGATAGAGTCGACTTTTGACCCAAAATTTAATGTTGGTCAAAATAGTCAATTTTTTCCCTTTGACCAAAATGGTCAATTTTTGTATTAATGACCAATTATTGACCCAATAAGTCAATCTCTGACCAAAAGATCAACTTTGGTCGAAATGATCAATCTTTGACCCATTGACACTCATGAATAAGTCAACTTTTGACCGAAAAGTTAATTTTGGTCAAAATAGTCAATTTTTGACCTAATGACCACCCATTGACCTAATAAGTCAACTTTTGACCAAAAGTCAACTTTGGTCAAAATGGTCAATTTTTGACCCAATGACCAACCCATTGACCCAATAGGTCAACTTTTGACCAAGAAGTCATCTTTGATAAAAATGGCGAATTCTTGACACGATTCTTGACATTAACCTAACAGTCAACTTCAGCCAATAGTCATCTTGGTCAAAAAGGCCAATTATCGACCCAATTACCAACTCATCAATCTAATCGGTCAACTTTTGATCAAAAAGTTAACTTTGGTCAAAATCGTCAATTTCTGACCCAATGACCACCCAGTTGACCCGATGGGTTAACTTTTGACTAAAAATTCAACTTTGGTCAAAATATTCAATATTTGACCTAATGACCAATTATTGACCCAATAAGTCAATCTCTGACTAAAACGTCAACTTTGGTCAAAATGGTCAAATCTCGAACAATGACAAACCCATTGACCCAATAGGTCAACTTTTAAATAAAAAGTTAATTTTGGTTAAAATAGTCAAATTTTGACTTAATGACCACCCATTGACCCAATCGATTAACTTTTGACTAAGAAGTCAATTTTTGTCAAAAATAGTCAATTTTTGACCCGATGACCATTTATTGACCCATTAAGCCAATCTTTGACCAAAATGTCAACTTTGGTTAAAATGGTCAATCCTTGACCCAATGGCAAACCCATTGACGCAATAAGTCAACTTTTGATTAAAAAGTCAACTTTGGTCAAAATGATATATCATTTACCCAAAGACTAACCCATTGGCCTAATAGATCAACTTTTGACCAAAAAGTCAATTTTGGTCAAAATAGTCAATTTTTGAATTAATGACCAATTATTGACCCAATAAGTCAATCTCTGACCAAAAAAGTCAGCTTTGGTCAAAATGATCAATCTTTAACCAAATGACAAACCCATTGACCCAATAGGTCAACTTTTGACCGAAAAGTCAATTTTGGTCAAGATAGTCAATTTTTAACCTAATGGCCACCCATTGACCCAATAGGTCAACTTTTGACCAAAAAGTCAACTTTGGTCAAAATAGTCAATTTTTTATCCAATGACCAACCGATTGACCCAATAGATCAACTTTTGACCAAAAAGTCAACTTTGGTCAAAATGGTAAATCCTTGACCCAATGACCAACCCACTGACACAATAGATTGACTTTTGACCAAAAAGTCAATTTTGGTCAAAATAGTCAATTTTTCACCTAATGACCACCCATTCAATCTAACGAGTTCAACTTTGACCAAAAAGTCAACTTTGGTCAAAATGGTCAATTTTTGACCTAATGACCAACCCATTAACCCAATAGTCAACTTTTGACCAAAAAGTCATTATTGGTCCAAATGGTCAATTCATGACACAATTACCAGCTGATTGACCCAATAAGTCAACTTTTGGCCAAAAAGTCATCTTCGTTCAAAATGGTCAATTCTTGACCCAATTACCAACTCATTGACCAAATAAGTCGAATTTTGACAAAAAAAGTAAACTTTGGTCAAAATGGTCAATTTCCAACCTAATGACTACTCCGTTCACCCTATGAGTTAACTTTTGACCAAAAATTCAATTTTGGTCAAAATAGTCAATTTTTGACCTAATGGCAAATTATTGACCCAATAAGTAATCCCTGACCAAAAAGTCAACTTTGGTCAAAATGGTCAGTCCTTGACCCTATGACCAACTCATTGACCCAATAGGTCAACTTTTAACCAAAAAGTCAATTTTGGTCAAAATAGTCAATTTTTTACTTAATGTCCACCCATTGACCCAATAGGTCAACTTTTGAGCAAAAAGTCAACTTTGGTCAAAATGTTCAATTTTTGACCCATTGACCCAATAGATCAACTTTTGACCAAAAAGTCTTGTTTGGTTAAAATGGTTAATTCATGATGCAAATACCAACACATTGACCAAATAGGTCAACTTTTGACCAAAAAGACAACTTTGGTTAAAATTGTCAATTTCTGATCCAATGACCACCCCGTTGACCCAAGGGGTGAACTTTTGACCAAAAATTTAATTTTGGTCAAAATAGTCAATTTTTAACCTAATGACCAAAATGGTCAAATTTTGAATTAAAGACTAATTATTGACCCAATAAGTCAATATCTGACCAAAAAGTCAACTTTGGTCAAAATGATCAATCCTTGACCAAATGACAAACCCATTGACCCAATAGGTCAACTTTTGAAAAAAAAGTCAATTTTGGTCAAAATAGTAAATTTTTGACCTAATGACCACCTATTGACCCAGTAGGTCAACTTTTGACCAAAAAGTCAACTTTGGTCAAAATAGTCAATTTTTGAATTAATGACCAATTATTGAACCAGTAAGTCAATCTCTAACCAAAAAGTTAACTTTGGTCAAAATGGTCAATCTTTGACCGAATGACAAACCCATTGACCCAATTAGTCAACTTTAGTCAAATTGATCAATCATTGACCCAATGACCAACCCATTGACCCAATAGGTAAATTTTGACCAAAAAGTCATATTTGGTCAAAATAAGAATTTTTGACCTAATTAATACCCATTGACCCAATTGATCAACTTTTGAGCAAAATGTCAACTTTAGTCAAAATGATCGATTTTTGACCCAATGACCACCCCGTTGATCCAAAGGGTTAACTTTTGACCACAAATTCTATTTTGGTCAAAATAGTCAAATTTTGACCTAGTGACCAATTATTGACCCAATAAGTAAATCTCTGACCAAAAAGTCAACTTTGGTCAAAATGGTCAGTCATTGACCCCACGAAAAACCCATTAACCCTATAGGTCAAAATTTGAACAAAAAGTCAATATTTGTCAAAATAGTCAATATTTGACATAATGACCAATTATTGACCCAACAAGTCGATCTCTAACCAAAAAGTCAACTTTGGTCATAATGGTCAATCCTTGACCCAATGATAAACCCATTAACCCAATATGTAAACTTTTGACCAAAAGTCAACTTTGGTCAAAAGATTAAATCCTTGACCCAATGACTAACCCACTTACCCAATAGATCGACTTTTGACCAGAAAGTCAATTTTGGTCAAAATAGTAAATTTTTTACTTAATGACCAATTATTGACCCAATTGGTCAACTTTTCTTCAAAAAGACAACTTTGGTCAAAATGGTGAATCCTTGACCCAATGACTAACCCATTGACTCAATAAGTCAACTTTTGACCAAAAAGTCAACTTTAGTCGAAATGGTCAATCCTTGACCCAATGACCAACTCATTGACCCAAAAGGATAACTTTTGACCAAAAAGTCAATTTTGGTCAAAATTATCAATTTTTGACCAAATGATCACCTCATTGACCCAAAAGGTCAACTTTTGACAAAAAGTCAAATTTGGTAAAAATGGTCAATTTCTAACACAATGACGTAAATGTAAACTTTGGTGAAACTTTGGTCAAAATAATTAATTTTTTACCTAATGACCAATTATTGACCCAATAAGTCAACTTTTGACCAAAAAGTCATTTTTGGTCAAAATAGTCAATTTTAAAATTAATGGCCAATTTTTTACCGAATAAGTCAATCTCTGACCTAAAAGTAAACTTTGGTTAAAATGGACAATACTTGATCCAATGACCAACCTATTGACCCATAGACCAACATTTGACCAAAAAGTCATGTTCGGTCAAAATGGTCAAGAATTAATTACAAACTCATTGACCAAATAGGTCGACTTTTGACCAAAAAGTCAATTTTGGTCAAAATGGTCAATTTCTGACCTAATGACTCTCCATCGACTCCAATGGGTTAACTTTTGACTAAAAATTCAATTTCTATCAAAATAAACTATTTCGACATAATGACCAATTATCGACCTAATAAGTCAATCTCTCGACCAAAATGTCAACTTTGGTCAAAATGGTCAATCCACGACCAATGTCAAACCCCGACCTAATAGAGTCCACTCTAGCACCAAAGTCAATTTTGGTCAAAATAACCAATTTTTCGACCTAAGAACCACTCCATTAACCCAATAGACAACTTTTGACCAAAAGGAAAACTTTGTCAAAATGGTCAATTCTCAATCTAATGACCTAATAGATCAACTTTTCGACCAAAAAGTCATCTTCAGTCAAAATGGTCAATTCTCGACCTAATTACTAACTCATTGACCAAATACGTCAACTTTTGACTAAAAAGTCAACTTTGGTGAAAATAGTCAACTTGACCTAATGACCACCCCTTTCGACCTATAATGGGTCAACTTTTGGCCAAAAATTTAATTTTGGTCAAAATAATCAATTTTCGATCTAATGACCAATTATCGACCCAATAAGTCAATCTCTCGACCAAAAAGTCAACTTTGGTCAATTTGTCAATCCTTAACCCAATGACCAACCCGTTGACCCAACAGGTCTACTTTTGTCAAAAAAGTCAATTTTGGTCAAAATAGTCAATTTTTGACCTAATGAACACCCATCGTCCTAATAGTCAACTTTCGACCAAAAAGTCAACTTCGGTCAAAATTGTCAATTTTAACCCAATGACTAACCCATTGACCCAACAGATTAACTTCGACCAAGAAGCCATCTTTGGTCAAAATGGTCAATTCTTGACACAATTACTAACACATTGACCAAATAAGTCAACTTTTGACCCAAAGTCAACTTTGGTAAAAAATAGTCAATTTTAGACTTAATGACCACCTATTGACCCAATATGTCAACTTTTGAACAAAAAGTCAACTTTAGTCAAAATGGTTAATTTTTGACGCATTGACCAAATAGATCAACTTTTGACCAAAAAGTCATCTTTGGTGAAAATGGTCAATTATTGATGCAATTACCAACACATTGACCAAATAGTTCAACTTTTGACCAAAAAGTCAACTTTGGTTAAAATGGTCAATTTCTGACCCAATGACCATCCCGTTGAACCTATGGGTCAACTTTTGACCAAAAATTTAATTTTGATCAAAATAGTCAATTTTGAACCTAATGACCAAAATGATCAATTTTTTAATTAATGATTAATTATTGACCCAATAAATCAATCTCTGACCAAAAAGTCAACTTTGGTCAAAATGGTCAATCCTTGACCCAATGACAAACCCATCGACCCAATAGGTCAACATTTGACAAAAAGTCAATTTTGGTCAAAATAGCCAATTTTTGACCGAATGACCACCCATTGACCCAATAGGTCAACTTTTGACCAAAAAGTCAACTTTTGTCAAAATTGTCAATTTTTGAATTAATGACCAACTATTGACCCAATAAGTCAATCTCTGACCAAAAAGTCAACTTTGGTTAATATGCTCAATCCTTGACCGAATGATAAACCCATTGACCCAATTAGTCAACTTTAGTTAAAATGATCAATCATTGACATCGACCAACCCATCGACCCAATAGGTCAACTTTCGACCAAAAGTCATCTTGGTCAAAATAGTAAATTTTTGACCTAATGAACACCCATTGACCCAATAGGTCAACTTTTGAGCAAAATGTCAACTTTGGTCAAAATGGTCAATCCTTGACCCAATGAAAAACACGTTGACCCTATAGGTCAACTTTTGAATAAAAAGTCAATTTTGGTCAAAATAATCAATATTTGACATAATGACCAATTATTGAACAATAAGTCATTCTCTGACCAAAAAGTCAACTTTGGTCATAATGGACAATCCTTGACCCAATGACAAACCCATTGACCCAAAAAGGTAAACTTTTGACGAAAAAGTCAACTTTGGTCAAAATGGTAAATCCTTAACCCAATGACCAACCCACTGACCCAATAGATCGACTTTTGACCGAAAAATCAATTTTGGTCAAAATAGTAAATTTTTGACTTAATGACTAATTACTGACCCAATTGGTTATCTTTTGTCTAAAAAGATAACATTGGTCAAAATGGTGAATCTTGATCCATCGATCAACCGTATCGATCTAACAGTCAACTTTTGACTAAAAAGTAAACTTTATTCAAAATGGTCAATCCTTGACCCAAAGACCAACCCATCGACCCAATAGTCAACTTCACCAAAAAGTCAATTTATGTCAAAATAGTCAATTTTTTACCTAATTACCAAGCTATCGACTGTCACACAATCTTCGACCAAAACTTCAACTTGGGTCAAAATGGTCAATCATTGACACAATGACCAACCCATTGAACCAATACGTCAACTTTTAACCAAAATGGCAATTTTGGTCAAAATGATCAATCCTTGACCCAATGACCAACTCATTGGCCTAATAGGTCAACTTTTGACCAAAAAGTCAATTTTGGTCAAAATGTAACAATTTTTTAATTAATGATCAATTATTGACCCAATAATTCAATCACTGACCAAAAAGTCAACTTTGGTAAAAATGGTTAATCTTTGGCCCAATGACCCAATAGGTCAACTTTTTACCAAAAAGTCAACTTTGGTCAAAATGATCAATCCTTGACCCAATGACCAACCCATTGACCCAAAAGGTCAACTTTTGTCCAAAAAGTCAACTTTGGTCAAAATGGTCAGTCCTTGACCCAATGATCAACCCATTGACCCAATAGTCAACTTTCGACCAAAAGTCATCTTTGGTCAAAATAAGTCAATTTTCGATCTAATAGGTCAACTTTGGTCAAAATGGTCAATTTTCGACACGCTGACTAACCCATTAACCTAATAGTTAACTTTTGACCAAAAAGTCATCTTTGGCAAAAATGGTCAATTCTTAACCAAATTACCAAGTCATTGACCAAATAGGTCAGCTTTTGACCAAAAAGTCAACTTTGGTCAAAATGGTCAATTTCTGACCCAATGACCACCCCGTTGATCCTATGGGTTAACTTTTGACCAAAAATGTAATTTTGGTCAAAATATTCAATTTTTGACCTAATGACAAATTATTGATCCAATAAGTCAATCTCTTACCAAAAAGTCAACTTTGGTCAAAATGGTCAATCCTTGACCCAAAGATAAACCCAATGACCCAATAGGTCAATTTTTGACCAAAAAGTCAATTTTAGTCAAAATAATCAATTTTTGATTTAATGACCACCCATTGACCCAATAAGTCAACTTTTGAACAAAAAGTCTACTTTGGTCAAAATGGTCAATGTAACCATTGACCCAATAGATCAACTTTTGACCAAAATGTCATCTTCGCTAAAAATGGTCAATTCTTGACCCAATTACCAACTCATTGACCAAATATGTCAACTTTTGACCAAAAACTCAACTTTGGTCAAAATAGTCTATCCTTAACCCAATGACCAACCCACTGACCCAATATGTTAACTTTTGACAAAAACTCAACTTTTGTCAAAATGATTAATCATTGACCCAACGACCAACCCATTGGCCTAATATGTCAACTTTTGACCAAAAAGAAAATTTTGGTCAACATAGCAACTTTTGAATTAATGACCCACTATTGACTCAATAAGTCAATCTCTGACCAAAAAGTCAACTTTGGTCAAAATTGTCATTCCTTAACCCAATGAAAAACCCATTGACCTCATAGGTCAACTTTCGACCAAAGTCAATTTTGGTCAAGATAAATCAATTATCGACCTAATAACCTCTATCGATCTATCAGTCAACTTTCGACAAAAGAGTCAACTTTGCTCAAAATGGTAAACCTGACCTAATGACTAACTCCAATCGACTCCAATAGATCGACTTTCGACCAAAAAGTCAATTTTTGTCAAAATAGTAAATTTTGACTTAAATGACTAATTATTAACCCAATAGGTCAACTTTTGACCAAAAAGTTAACTTTCGTCAAAATGGTCAATCCTTGAACCAATGACAAACCCATTGACCCAATAGGTCAACTTTTGACCGAAAACTCAATTTTGGTCAAAATAGTCAATTTTTTAGTTTATACTACCCACTCACCCATTAGGTCAACTTTTGTCCTAAAAGTCAATTTTGGTCAGAATAGTCAATTTTTACCCTAATGACCAATTATTCACCCAGTAAGCCAATCTCTGAGCAAAAAGTCAACTTTGGTCAAAATGGTCAATCCTTGACCCAATGACCAACCCATTGACCCAATAGCTTGACTTTTGACTAAAAGGTCAACTTTGGTCAAATTGGTCAATTCCTAACCCAATGACACCCCGTTGACCCAGTTGGTCAAATTTTGACCAAAAAATTAATTTTGGTCAAAATTATTAATTTTTACCTAATGACTAATTATTGACCCAATAAGTCAATCTCTGACTAAAAAGTCAACTTTGGTCAAAATGGTCAATCCTCGATCGCAATGACTAACCCATCGACCCAAAAGGTCAACTTTCACCAAAAAGTCAATTTTGGTCGAAATTGATCAATCCATTTGACCCAATGACCAACCCATCAACCCAATAGGTCAACTTTTCGACCAAAAAGATAATTTTGGTCAAAATAGTTAATCTTCGACCCAATGACCAATTGTCGACCAAGTAAGTCAATCTCCGACCAAAAAGTGAAATTTGGTCGAATGGTCAATCCTCGACTCAATGACCAAACTCATCGATCCAACAGTCAACTTCGACTGTAAAGTTAAGTGTGGTCAAAATGATCAATACTTGACCCAATGACCAACCCATTGGCTAAGTATGTCAACTTTTGACAAAAAAGTCAATTTTGGTCAAAGTAGTCAAATTTTGAATTATTGACCAATTTTTGACCCAATAAGTAAATCTCTGACCAAAATGTTGACTTTGGTCAAAATGGTCAATCCTTGACCCAATGACAAACCCATTGACCCAATATGTTTACTATTGACCAAAAAGTAAATTTTGGTCAAAATAGTCAATTTTTGACTTAATGACCACCCATTTAAATGATAGGCCAGCTTTTGAACAAAAAGTCAACTTTAGTTAAAATGGTCAAGTTTTGATCCAATGACCAACCCATTGACCCAATAGGTCAGCATTTGACCAAAAAAGTCATATTTGGTTAAAATGGTCAATTGTTAACCCAATTACAAACTCACTGACCAAATAGGTCAACTTTTTGACGAAAAAGTTAACTTTGGTCAAAACGGTCAATTTCTGACCCAATGACCACTCCGTTGACCCAATGGGTTAACTTTTGACCAAAAATTTACTACTTCGACCAAAAATTCTATTTTCGTCAAAATAGTAAATTTTTGACCTAAAGACCAATTATTCACCCAATAAGTCAATCACTGACCAAAAAGTCAACTTTGGTCAAAATGGTCAATCCTTGACCCAATGACAAACTCATTGACCCAATCAGTCAACTTTTGACCAAAAAGTTATTTTTTGTCAAAACAGTCAATTTTTTACCTAAAGACCTCCATTCACCCAATAGGTTAAATTTTGACCAAAAAGTGAACTTTGGTCAAAATGGTCAACTTTTGACCTAATGACCAATCCATTGGCTCAATAGATCAACTTTTGACCAAAAAGACATCTTCGGTCAAAATGGTCAATCCTTGACCCAATGACCAACTCGTTGAACCAAAAGGACAACTTTGGTTAAAAATGGTTAATTCTTGTCCAAAAAGTAAACTTTGGTTAAAAATGTCAATTCTTGACCCAATGATAAACCCATTGACACAATAAGTCAACTTTTGACTAAAAAGTTAATTTTGGTAAAAATAGTCAATCTTTGACCTAATGACCAGCCATTGACCCAATAGATCAACTTTTGACCAAAATGTCAATTTTTAACCCAATGACCAAACCATTGACGTAATAGATCAAGTTTTGATCAAAAAGTCATCTTCGCTCAAAATGGTTAATTCTTGACCCAAATACCAACTCATTGACCAAATAGGTCAACTTTTGACCAAAAAGTCAACTTTGGTCAAAATAGTTAATTTCTGACCCAATGACAACCCCGTTGACCCAATGGTTCAACTTTTGACAAAAATTAAATTTTGGTCAAAATAATCAATTTTTGACCTAATGAGCAATTATTGACCCAATAAGTCAATCTCTGACCAAAAAGTCCATTTTGATTAAAATGGTCAATCCTTGACCTAAAGACCAACCCATTGACCCAATAGATCAACTTTTGAACAAAATGTTAACTTAGGTAAAACTGGTCAATCCTTAACCCAATGACAACCCATTGGCCTAATAGGTCAATTTTTTACCAAAATGTCAATTTTTTACCAAAATGTCAATTTTTTACCAAAATGTCAATTTTGGTCAAAATATTTAATTTTTGAATTAATGACCAATTATTGATCCAATAAGTCAATCTCTGACCTAAAAGTCAACTTTGGTCAAAATGGACAATCCTTGACCCAATGACAAGCCCATTGACCCAATAGGTCAACTTTTGACCAAAAAGTCAATTTTTGACCAAATGACCACCCATTGACCCAGTAGGTCAACTTTTGACCAAAAAGTCAACTTTGGTCAAAATGGTCAATTTTTAACCCATTAACCTAATAGATCAACTTTTGACCAAAAAGTCATCTTCGATTAAAATGGTCTATTCTTGACCCAATTACCAACACATTGACCAAATATGTCAACTTTTGACCAAAAAGTCAACTTTGGTCAAAATGGTCAATTTCTGACACAACGACCTCCCCGTTGGCATAATGGGTTAACTTTTGACCGAAAATTTAATTTTAGTCGAAATAGCCAATTTTTGACATAATGACCAATTACTGACCCAATAAGTCAATCTCTGACCACAAAGTCAACTTTGGTCAAAATGGTCAATCCGTGAACCAATGACAAACCCATTGACCTAATAGGTTAACTTTTGACCAAAAAGTCAATATTGGTCAAAATAGTCAATTTTTGACCTAATGACCACCAATTAACCCAATAAATCAACTTTTGACCAAAAAGTTAACTTTGGTCAAAATGGTGATTTTTCACCGATGACCATAGATCACTTCGACAAAAAGTCATCTTGAAAATTGATCATCAACTCATCTGACCAAATATGATCAACTTTTGATCAAAAAGTTAACTTTGGTCAAAATGGTTAATTTCGACCTAAAGACCACCCCATTGACTCGATGAGTCACTTTCGACCAAAATTTCAATTTTGATCAAAATAGACAATTTTTAACCTAATGACCAAAATGATCAATTTATGAATTATCGACCTATTATCGATCCAATAAGTCAATCATCGACCAAAAGTCAAATTTAGTTAAAATGGTCGATCCTCGACCCAATGACAAACCCATCGACCCAATAAGGTTAACTTTTAACCAAAAAGTCAATTTTGGTCAAAATGAGTTAATTTTCGACCTAATGACCACCTATCGACCTAACAGTCAACTTTTGACCAAAAGTCAACATCGTCAAAATAGTCAATTTTTGAATTAATGACCAATTATTGACCCAATAAGTCAATCTTTGACCAAAAAGTCAACTTCGGTCAAAATGGTCAATCCTTGACCCCTTGATCGAATGACAAACCCATTGACCCAATTAGTCAATTTTTAACCAAAAAGTCAACTTTAGTCAAAATGATCAATCCTCGACCCAATGACCAACCCATTGAACCAGTAGGTCAACTTTTGACCAAAAAGTCATCTTTGGTCAAAATAGTAAATTTTTGACCTAATGACTACCCAATGACCCAATAGGTCCACTTTTGACAAAAAAATCAACATTGGTCAAAATAGATAATTTTTGACCCAATAGGTCAATCTCTGACAAAAAGTCAACTTTGATCAAATTGGTCAATTCTTGACCGAAAGAAAAACCCATTGACCCTATAGGTCAACTTTTGAACAAAAAATCAATTTTTGTTAAAATGGTCAATATTTGACCTAATGACTAACTTATTGATCCAATAAGTTAGTCTCTGAGAAAAAATTCAACTTTGGTCACAATGGTCAATCCTGACCCAATGACAAACACGTTGACCCAATAGCTAAACTTTTGACCAAAAAGTTAACTTTGGTCAAAATGGTAAATCCTTGACCCAATCACAAACCCACTGACCCAATGTACCGATTTTTGGTCAAAATAGTATAATTTTGACTTAATCACCAATTATTAACCCAGTAGATCAACTTTTGTCCAAAAAGACAACTTTGGTCAAAATGGTCAATCCTTGACCCAATGACCAACCCATTAACTCAATAGGTCAAGTTTTGACCCAAAAGTCAACTTTAGTCAAAATGGTCAATCCTTGACCCAATGACCAACTCATTGACCCAAAGGAACAACTTTTGACCAAAAAGTCAATTTTGGTTAAAATTGTCAATTTTTGACCTAATGACCACCTCATTGACCCAAAAGGTCAACTTATCACCAAAAAGTCAAATTTGGTCAAAATGGTCAAATTTTAACACAATGACTTAAATGTAAACTTTGGTGAAAATGGTCAATCCATCATCCAATGACCAACCAATTGACCCAATCTGTCAACTTTTGAATAAAAAGTCAACTTTGGCCAAAATGGTCAATCCTTTACCCAATGACCAACCCATTGACCCAATAGGTCAACTTTTGACCAAAAAGTCAATTTTGGTCAAAATAGTCAATTTTTGACCTAAATACCAACTATCGACCATGTAAGCCAATCTCCGACCAAAAGTCAACTTTGGTCAAAATGGTCAATCATCGACACAATGACCAACCAATCGGACCTAATAGTGTCAACTTTTAATCAAAAAGTCAACTTTTGTCAAAATGATCAATCCTTGACCCAATGACCAATCCGTTGGCCTAATAGGTCAACTTTTAACCAAAAACTCAATTTTGGTCAAAATAGTTAATTTTTGAATTAATGACCAATTATTAACCCAATAAGTCAATCTCTGACCAAAAAGTCAACTTTGGTAAAAATGGTCAATCCTTGATCCAATGACCAACCCATTGACCCAATAGGTCAACTTTTGACTACAAAGTCAACTTTGGTCAAAATGGTCAATCCTTGACCCAATGACCAATCCATTGACCCAATAAGTCAACTTTTGACCAAAATGTCAACTTTGGTCAAAATGGTCAATCTTTGACCTAATGACCAACCCATTGACCCAATAGATCAACTTTTGATCAAAAATTCATCTTTGGTCAAAATAGTCAATTTTTGACCTAATGAACAACCATTGACTCAATAGGTCAACTTTTGACCAAAAAGTCAACTTTGGTCAAAATGGACAATTTTTGACACAATGACTAACCCATTGACCCAATAGGTCAACTTTTGACCAAAAAGTCATCTTTGGTCAAAATGGTCAATTCTTGACCAAATTACCAACTCATTGACCAAATAAGTTAACTTTTGACCAAAAAGTCAACTTTGCTCAAAATTGTCAATTTCTGACACAATGACCACCCGTTGACACAATTGGTTAACTTTTGACCAAAAATTCAATTTTAGTCAAAATAGCCAATTTTTGACATAATGACCAATTACTGACCCAATAAGTCAATCTCTGACCACAAAGTCAACTTTGGTCAAAATGGTCAATCCGTGAACCAATGACAAACCCATTGACCTAATAGGTTAACTTTTGACCAAAAAGTCAATATGGTCAAAATAGTCAATTTTTGATCTAATGACCACCAATTAACCAAATAAATCAACTTTTGACCAAAAAGTTAACCTTGGTCAAAATGGTCAATTTTTCACCCAATGACCAACTCATTGACCAAATAGATCAACTTTTGACCAAAAAGTTAACTTTGATCAAAATGGTTAATTTCTGACCCAATGACCACCCCATTGACCCAATGGTACTTTTGACCAAAATTTCAATTTTGGTCAAAATAGACAATTTTTAACCTAATGACCAAAATAGTCAATTTTTTAATTACTGACCTATTATTGACCCAATAAGTCAATCTGTGAGCAAAAAGTCAAATTTAGTTAAAATGGTCAATCCTTGACCCAATGACAAACCCATTGACCCATGAGGTTAACTTTTAACCAAAAAGTCAATTTTGGTCAAAATAGTTAATTTTTGACCTAATGACCACCTATTGACCCAATAGGTCAACTTTTGACCAAAAAGTCAACATTGGTCAAAATATACAATTTTTGAATTAATGACCAATTATTGACCTAATAAGTCAATCTCCGACCAAAAAAGTCAACTTCGGTCAAAATGGTCAATCCTTGACCCCTTGACCGAATGACAAACCCATTGACCCAATTAGTCAATTTTTAACCAAAAAGTCAACTTTAGTCAAAATGATCAATCCTCGACCCAATGACCAACCCATTGACCCGATAGAGTCAACTTTCGACGAAAAGTCATCTTTAGTCAAAATAGTAAAATTTTGACCTAATGACTACCCATTGACCCAATAGGTCAACTTTTGACCAAAAAATCAATATTGGTCAAAATAGACAATTTTTGACCTAGTGACCAATTATTGACCCAATAAGTCAATCTCTGACCAAAAAGTTAACTTTGGTCAAAATGGTCAATTCTTAACCCAAAGAAAAACCCATTGACCCTATAGGTTAACTTTTGAACAAAAAGTCAATTTTTGTCAAAATGGTCAATATTTGACCTAATGACCAATTATTGATCCAATAAGTCAGTCTCTGAGAAAAAATTCAACTTTGGTCATAATGGTCAATCCTTGACCCAATGACAAACACGTTGACCCAATAGCTAAACTTTTGACCAAAAAGTCAACTTTGGTCAAAATGGTAAATCCTTGACCCAATGACAAACCCACTGACCCAATGGATCGACATTTGGTTAAAATAGTATAATTTTGACTTAATCACCAATTATTGACCCAGTAGGTCAACTTTTGTCCAAAAAGACAACTTTGGTCAAAATGATCAATCCTTGACCTAATGACCAACCCATTGACTCAATAGGTCAAGTTTTGACCAAAAAGTCAACTTTAGTCAAAATGGTCAATCCTTGACCCAATAACCAACTCACTGACCCAAAAGAACAACTTTTGACCAAAAAGTCAATTTTTGTCAATTTCTAACCTAATGACCACCTCATTGACCCAAAAGGTCAACTTTTCCCCAAAAAGTCAAATTTGGTCAAAATGGTTAATTTTTAACACAATGACCTAAATGTAAACATTGGTGAAAAAGGTCAATCCATCATCCAACGACCAATCAATTGACCCAATATGTCAACTTCTGACTAAAAAGTCAACTTTGGCCAAAATGGTCAATCCTTTACCCAATGACCAACCCATTGACCCAATAGGTCAACTTTTGATCAAAAAGTCAATTTTGGTCAAAATAGTCAATTTTTGATCTAAATACCAATTATTGACCATGTAAGCGAAACTCTGACCAAAAAGTCAACTTTGGTCAAAATGGTCAATCCTTGACACAATGACCAACCAATTGACCCAATAGGTCAACTTTTAACCAAAAAGTCAACTTTGGTCAAAATGATCAATCCTTGACCCAATGACTAATCCGTTGGCCTAATAGGTCAACTTTTAAACAAAAACTCAATTTTGGTCAAAATAGTTAGTTTTATAATTAATGACCAATTATTGACCCAATAAGTTAATCTCTGACCAAAAAGTCAACTTTGGTAAAAATGATCAATCCTTGATCCAATGACCAACCCATTGACCCAATACGTCAACTTTTGACTAAAAAGTCAACTTTGGTCAAAATGGTCAATCCTTAACCCAATGACCAACCCGTTGACCCAATAAGTCAACTTTTGACCAAAAAGTCAACTTTGGTCAAAATGGTTAATCATTGACGTAATGACCAACCCATTGACCTAATAGATCAACTTTTGACCAAAAATTCATCTTTGGTCAAAATAGTCAATTTTTGACCTAATGAACAACCATTTACTCAATAGGTCAACTTTTGACCAAAAAGTCAACTTTGGTCAAAATGGACAATTTTTGACACAATGACTAACTCATTGACCCAATAGGTCAACTTTTAAACAAAAAGTCATCTTTGGTCAAAATGGTCAATTCTTGACAAAATTACCAACTCATTGACCAAATAAGTTAACTTTTGACCAAAAAGTCAACTTTGGTCAAAATTGTCAATATCTGACCCAATGACCACCCGTTGACAAAATGGGTTAACTTTTGACCAAAAATTCAATTTTAGTCAAAATAGTCAATTTTTGACATAATGACCAATTACTGACCCAATAAGTCAATCTCTGACCATAAAGTCAACTTTGGTCAAAATAGTCAATCTGTGACCCAATGACAAACCCATTGACCTAATAGGTTAACTTTTGACCAAAAAGTCAATATTGGTCAAAATAGTCAATTTTTGACCTAATGACCACCCATTAACCCAATAAATCAACTTTTGACCAAAAAGTCAACTTTGATCAAAATGGTCAATTTTTCACCCAATGACCAACCCAATTACCCAATAGATCAACTTTTGACTAAAAAGTCATCTTCGATCAAAATTGTCAATTCTTGACCCAATTACCAACTCATTGACCAAATAGATCAACTTTTGACCAAAAAGTCAACTTTGGTCAAAATGGTTAATTTCTGACCCAATGACCACCCCGTTGACCCAATGGGTCAACTTTTCACCAAAAATTTAATTTTGGTCAAAATAGACAATTTTTAACCTAATGACCAAAATGGTCAATTTTTGAATTATTGACCTATTATTGACCCAATAAGTCAATCTCTGACCAAAAAGTCAACTTTGGTTAAAATGGTCAATCCTTGACCCAATGACAAACCCATCGACCTATACAGTCAACTTTTAACCAAAAAGTCAATTTTGGTCAAAATAGTTAATTTTTGACTTAATGACCACCTATTGACCCAATTGGTCAACTTTTGACCTAAAAGTCAACATTGGTCAAAATAGTCCATTTTTAAATTAATGACCAATTATTGACCCAATAAGTCAATCTCTGACCAAAAAGTCAACTTCGGTCAAAATGGTCAATCCTTGACCCCTTGACCGAATGACAAACCCATTGACCTAATTAGTCAATTTTTAACCAAAAGTCAACTTTAGTCAAAATGATCAATCCTCGACCCAATGACCAACCCATTGACCCAGTAGGTCAACTTTTGACCAAAAAGTCATCTTTGGTCAAAATAGTAAATTTTTGACCTAATGACTACCCATTGACCCAATAGGTCAACTTTTGACCAAAAAATCAACATTGGTCAAAATAGACAATTTTTGACCTAGTGACCAATTATTGACCCAATAAGTCAATCTCTGACCAAAAAGTCAACTTTGGTGAAAATGGTCAATTCTTTACCCAAAGAAAAACCCATTGACCCTATAGGTCAACTTTTGAACAAAAAGTCAATTTTTGTCAAAATGGTCAATATTTGACCTAATGACCAATTATTGATCCAATAAGTCAGTCTCTGAGAAAAAAGTCAACTTTGGTCATAATGGTCAATCCTTGACCCAATGACCAACCCATTAACTCAATAGGTCAAGTTTTGACCAAAAAGTCAACTTTAGTCAAAATGGTCAATCCTTGACCCAATAACCAACTCACTGACCCAAAGGAACAACTTTTGACCAAAAAGTCAATTTTGGTTAAAATTGTCAATTTTTGAGCTAATGACCACCTCATTGACCCAAAAGGTCAACTTTTCACCAAAAAGTCAAATTTGGTCAAAATGGTCAATTTTTAACACAATGACCTAAATGTAAACTTTGGTGAAAATGGTCAATCCATCATCCAATGACCAACCAATTGACCTAATCTGTCAACTTTTGACTAAAAAGTCAACTTTAGCCAAAATGGTCAATCCTTTACCCAATGACCAACCTATTGACCCAATAGGTCAACTTTTGACCAAAAAGTCAATTTTGGTCAAAATAGTCAATTTTTGACCTAAATACCAATTATTGACCATGTAAGCCAATCTCTGACCAAAAAGTCAACTTTGGTCAAAATGGTCAATCATTGACACGATGACCAACCAATTGACCCAATAGGTCAACTTTTAACCAAAAAGTCACCTTTTGTCAAAATGATCAGTCCTTGACCCAATGACCAATCCGTTGACCTAATAGGTCAACTTTTAACCAAAAACTCAATTTTGGTCAAAATGGTTAATTTTTTAATTAATGACCAATTATTGACCCAATAAGTTAATCTCTGACCAAAAAGTCAACTTTGGTAAAAATGGTCAATCCTTGACCCAATGACCAACCCATTGACCCAATAGGTCAACTTTTGACTAAAAAGTCAACTTTGGTCAAAATGGTCAATCCTTGACCCAATGACAAACCCATTGACCCAATAAGTCAACTTTTGACCAAAAAGTCAACTTTGGTCTAAATGGTCAATCTTTGAGCTAATCACCAACCCATTGACCCAATAGATCAACTTTTGACCAAAAATTCATATTTGGTCAAAATAGTCAATTTTTGACCTAATGAACAACCCATTGACTCAATAGGTCGACTTTTGACCAAAAAGTCAACTTTGGTCAAAATGGTCAATTCTTGACCAAATTACCAACTCATTGACCATCTAAGTTAACTTTTGACCAAAAAGTCAACTTTGGTCAAAATTATCAATTTATGACCCAATGACCACCCCGTTGACCCTATGGGTTAACTTTTTACCAAAAATTCAACTATGGTCAAAATAGTCAATTTTTGACCTAATGACCAATTATAGACCCAATAAGTCATTCTCTGACCCAAAAGTCAACTTTGGTCAAAATGGTCAATCCTTGACCCAAAGATAAACCCATTGACCCAATAGATCAACTTTTGACCAATGACCTAAATGTAAACTTTGGTGAAAATGTTCAATCCATGATCCAATGACCAACCCATTGACCTAATTTGTCAACTTTTGAGTAAAATGTCAACTTTGGCTAAAATGGTTAATCTTTGACCCAATGACCAACCCATTGACCCAATATGTCATCTTTAGACCAAAAAGTAAATTTTGCTCAAAATTGTCAATTTTTAAAATAAAGACCGTCTCATTTACCAAATTAGGTCAACTTTTGACTAAAAAGTCAACTTTATTCAAAATGGTCAATCATTGACCCAATGACCAACCCATTGACCAAATTGGTTCACTTTTGACCAAAAAGTCAATTTTGGTCAAAATAGTAAATTTTTACCCTAATGACCAACTATTGACCCAGTAAGCCAATCTCTGAACAAAAAGTCAACTTTGGTCAAAATGGTCAATCCTTGACCCAAAGACCAACCCATTGACCTAATAGCTCAACTTTTGACTAAAGTGTCAACTTTAGTCACTATGGTCAATATGTAACCCAATGACCACCCCGTTGACCCAATTAGTCAAATTTTGACCAAAAATTTAATTTTGGTCAAAATTATCAATATTTTACCTAATGACCAATTATTGACCCAATAAGTCAATCTCTGACCAAAACATCAACTTTGGTCAAAATGGTCATTCCTTGTCACAATGACCAACCCATTGATCCAATAGGTCAACTTTTGATCAAAAAGTCAACTTTGCTCAAAATGGTCAATCCTTGTCCCAATGACCAACTCATTGAACCAATAGGTCAACTTTTGACCGAAAAGACAATTTTGGTCAAAATAGTTAATTTTTGACCTAATGACCAATTATTGACCCAGTAAGTCAATCTCTGACCAAAAAGTCAACTTTGGTCAAAATGATCAATCCTTGACCCAATGACCAACCCATTGACCCAATAGGTCAACTTTTGACCAAAAAGTCAACTTTGGTCAAAATGATCAATCCTTGACCCAATGACTAACCCATTGGCCTAATAGGTCAACTTTTGACAAAAAAGTCAATTTTGGTCAAAGTAGTCAATTTTTGAATTAATGATCAATTTTTGACCCAATAAGTAAATCTCTGACCAAAAAGTCAACTTTGGTCAAAATGGTCAATCCTTGACCCAATGACAAACCCATTGAACTAATAGGTCAACTTTTCCCAAAAAGTCAATTTTGATCAAAATAGTCAATTTTTGACCTAACGACCACCTATTGAACCAATAGGCCAACTTTTGAACAAAGAGTCAACTTTAGATAAAATGGTCAATTTTTGACCCAATGACCAACCCATTGACCCAATAGGTCAACTTTTGACCAAAAAGTCATATTTGGTCAAAAGGGTCAATTCTTCACCCAATTATCAACTCATTGACCAAATAGGTCAACTTTTGACCAAAACGTCAACTTTGGTCAAAACGGTCAATTTCTGACCCAATGACCACTCCGTTGATCCAATGGGTTAACTTTTAACCAAATATTGACTACTTCGACAAAAAATTCTATTTTGGTCAAAATAGTCAATTTTTTACCTAAAGACCAATTATTGACCCAATAAGTCAATCTCTGACCAAAAAGTCAACTTTGGTCAATCCTTGACCCAATGACAAACCCATTGACCCAATAGGTCAACTTTTGACCAAAAAGTTAATTTTGGTCAAAATTGTCAATTTTTGACTTAAGGACCACCCATTCACCCAATAGGTTAAATTTTGACTGAGATGTCAACTTTGGTCAAAAAGGGCAATTTTGACCTAATGACCAACCCATTGGCCCAATAGATCAACTTTTGACCAAAAAGACATCTTCGGTCAAAATGGTCAATCCATGACCCAATGACTAACTCATTGACCCAAAAGGATAACTTTTGGCCAAAATTGTTAATTTTTGACCTAACGACCATCTCATTGACCCAAAAGGTCAACTTTTGACTAAAAGGTCAAATTTGGTCAAAATGGTCAGTTTCTAACACAATGACATAAATGTCAACTTTGGGGAAAATGGTCAATCCTTGACACAATGACCAATCCATTGACCCAATCGTCAACTTTTGACTAAAAAGTCAAATTTGGCCAAAATGGTTAATCTTTGACCCAATGACCAACCCATTGACCAAATAGGTCAACTTTTGACCAAAAAGTTAATTTTGCTCAAAATTATCAATTTTTGAACTAAAGACCTCCTCATTGACCTAAATAGGTCAACTTTTGGCCAAGGAGACAACTTTGGTCAAAATGATCAATTCTTGACCTAATGACCAACCCATTGACCCAATAGGTCAACTTTTAACCAAAAAGACAATTTTGGTCAAAATAGTCAATTTTTGACCTAATGACCAATGATTGACCCAATAAGCCAATCTCTGACCAAAAAGTCAACTTTGGTCAAAATGGTCAATCCTTGAACCAATGATAAACCCATTTACTCAATAGGTCAACTTTTGACCAAATAGTCAACTTTGGTCTATATGATCAATCCTTGACCCAATGACCAACCCATTGGCCTAATAGGTCAACTTTTGACCAAAAAGTCAATTTTTGTCAATATGGTCATTTTTTGAATTAATGACCAATTATTGACCCAATAAGTCAATCTCTGACCAAAAAGTCAACTTTGGTTAAAATGGTCAATCCTTGACCCAATGACAAACTCATTGACCTAATAGGTCAACTTTTGACCAAAAAGTCAATTTTTTATCAAAATAGTCAATTTTTGACCTAATAACCACTCATTGACCCAATAGCTCAACTTTTGACCAAAAACTCAATTTTGATCAAAATGGTCAAATTTTAACCCAAGACCAAACCATTGACCCAATAAATCAACTTTTGACCAAAAAGTCATCTTCGCTCAAAATGGTCAATTCTTGACCCAATTATCAACTCACTGACCAAATAGATCAACTTTGGTCAATATCTGACCAAATGACAACCCCGTTGACCCAATGGTTCAAATTTTGACAAAAATTTAATTTTGGTCAAAATAATCAATTTTTGACCTAATGACAAATTATTGACCCAATAAGTCAATCTCTTACCAAAAAGTCCATTTTGGTCAAAATGGTCAATCCTTAACCCAAAGACCAACCCATTGACCCAATATGTCAACTTTTGACCAAAAAGTTAACTTTGGTCAAAATGGTCAATCCTTGACCCATGACTAACCCATTGACCCAATAGCTCAACTTTTAACATAAAAGTCAATTTTGGTCAAAATAGTCAATTTTTAACCAAATGACCAATTATTGACCCAGTAAGTCAATCTCTGACCAAAAAGTCAACTTTGGTTAAAATGGTCAATCCTTGACTCAATGACCAATCCATTGACCCAATAGGTCAACTTTTGACCAAAAAGTCAATTTTAGTCAATATAGTCATTTTTTGAATTAATGACCAATTATTGACCCAATAAGTCAATCTCTGACCAAAAAGTCAACTTTGGTTAAAATGGTCAATCCTTGACCTAATGACAAACTCATTGACCCAATAGGTCAACTTTTGACCAAAAAGTCAATTTTTGTCAAAATAGTCAATTTTTGACCTAATAACCACTCATTGAACCAATAGCTCAACTTTTGACCAAAAAGTCAATTTTGGTCAAAATGGTCAAATTTTAACCCAATGACCAAACCATTGACCCAATAGATCAACTTTTGACCAAAAAGTCATCTTCGCTAAAAATGGTCAATTCTTGACCCAATTATCAACTCACTGACCAAATAGATCAACTTTGGTCAATATCTGACCCAATGACAACTCCGTTGTCCCAATGGTTCAAATTTTGACAAAAATTTAATTTTAGTCAAAATAATCAATTTTTGACCTAATGACCAATTATTGACCCAATAAGTCAATCTCTGACCAAAAAGTCAATTTTGGTCAAAATGGTCAATCCTTGACCCAAAGACCAACCCATTGACCCAATATGTCAACTTTTGACCAAAAAGTTAACTTTGGTCAAAATGGTCAATCCTTGACCCATGACTAACCCATTGACCCAATAGCTCAACTTTTGACCTAAAAGTCAATTTTGGTCAAAATAGTCAATTTTTAACCAAATGACCAATTATTGACCCAGTAAGTCAATCTCTGACCAAAAAGTCCACTTTGGTTAAAATGGTCAATCCTTAACTCAATGACCAACCCATTGAACCAATAAGTCAGCTTTTGTCCAAAAAGTCAATTTATGTCAAAATAGTCAATTTTTGACCTAATTACCAATTATTGACCTTGTAAGCCAATCTCTGACCAAAAAGTAAAGTTTGGTCAAAATGGTCAATCCTTAACACAATGACCAACCCATTGACCCAATAGGTCAACTTTTTACCAAAAAGTCAACTTTTGTCAAAATAGTCAATCCTTGACCCAATGACCAACCCATTGACCCAATATGTCAACTTTTAACCAAAAAGTCAACTTTGGTCAAAATGGTCAATCCTTGGCCCAATGACAAACCCATTGACCCAATAGGTCAACTTTTGACCAAAAAGTCTATTTTGGTCAAAATTGTCAATTTTAGACTTAATGACCACCCATTGACCCAATATGTTAACTTTTGACAAAAAAAGTCAACTTTGGTCAAAATGATCAATCCTTGACCCAATTTTTGACCCAAAGACCAATTATTGACCTAATAAGTCAATCTCTCACCAAAAAGTCAACTTTGGTCAAAATGGTCAATCCTTGACCCAATGACAAACCCATTGAGACCCAATAGATTAACTTTTGACCAAAAAGTCAATTTTGGTCAAAATAGCTAATTTTTGACCTAATGACCACCCATTAACCCAATAGGTCAACTTTTGACCAAAAAGTCAACTTTGGTCAAAATGGTCAATTTTTGACACAATGAGCGACTCATTGACCCAATAGATCAAATTTTGTCCAAAAAGTAATAAATTTCACCAAAAAGTCAACTTTGACCAATTCTTGACCCAATTACCAACTCATTGACCAAATAAGTCAACTTTTGACTAAAAAGTCAACTTTGGTCAAAATGGTCAATTTCTGACCCAATTACCACCCCATTTACTTAATGGGTCAACTTTTGACCAAAAATTTAATTTTGGTCAAAAATAATCAATTTTTGACCTAATGACCAATTATTGACCCAATAAATCAATCTCTGACCAAAAAGTCAAATTTGGTCAAAATGGTCATACCTTGACCCTTTGACCAACCCATTGATCAAATAGGTCATCTTTTCACCAAAAAGTCAATTTTTGTCAAAATGGTCAATCCTTGACCCAATGACCAACCCATTTACCCAATAGGTCAACTTTTAACCAAAAATCAATTTGTGTCAAAATAGCCAATTTTTGTCCAAATGACCAATTATTGACCCTGTAAGCCAATCTCTGACCAAAAAGTCAACTTTGGTCAAAATGGTCAATCGATCAATGACCAACCATCGACCTATAGCAACTTTGACAAAGTCAACTTTGGTCAAAATGGTCAATCATGACTTAACGACCAACCAATCGTCTACAGTCAACTTTTGATCAAAGTCAATTTTGACCAATTCAATTATGAATTATGACCTTAGATCAATCGACCAAAAAGTCAACTTTGGTCAAAATGGTCAATCCTTAACCCAATGATAAACCCATTGACCGAATGGGTCAACTTTTGACCAAAAAGTCAATTTTTGTCAATATAGTGAATTCTTGACGCAATTACCAACACATTGACCAAATAGGTCAACTTTTGACCAAAAAGTTAACTTTGGTTAAAATGGTCAATTTCTGACCCAATGACCACCCCGTTGACCACATGGGTAAACTTTTGACCCAAAATTTAATGTTGGTCAAAATAGTCAATTTTTGACCTAATGACCAACATGGTCAATTTTTGATTTAATGACCAATTATTGACCCAATAAGTCAATCTCTGACCCAAAAGTCAACTTTGGTCAAAATGGTTAATCCTTGACCCATTGACCCAATAAGTCAACTTTTGACAAAAAAGTCAATTATGGTCAACACAGTCAATTTTTGACTTAATGACCACTCATTGATCTAATAGGTCAACTTTTGACCAAAAAGTCAACTTTGGTCAAAATGGTCAATTTTTTACCCAATGACCAACCCATTAACCCAATAGGTCAACTTTTGACCAAGAAGTCATCTTTGGTCAAAATGTTCAATTCTTGACACAATTACCAGCCCATTGACCCAATAGGTCAACTTTTGGCCAAAAAGTTATCTTTGGTCAAAAAGGTCAATTCTTGGCCCAATTACCAACTCATTGACCTAATAGTGACTCTTTTGCTCAAAAAGTCAACTTTTGTCAAAATGGTCAATTTCTGACCCAACGACCACCCAATTGACCTGATGGGTTAACTTTTGATTAAAAATTCAATTTTGGTCAAAATAGTCAATTTTTGATCTAATGACCAATTATAGACCCAATAAGTCAATCTCTGACCAAAAAGTCAACTTCGGTCAAAATGGTCAATCCTTGACCCAAAGACAAACCCATTGACCCAATAGGTCAACTTTTAAATAAAAAGTTAATTTTGGTTAAAATAGTCAAATTTTGAGTTAATGACCACCCATTGATCCAATAAATTAACTTTTGACCAAAAAGTCAATTTTGGTCAAAAATTGTCGGACAAAAATTGTCAATTTCGGTCAAGAATTGTCAATTTTTGACCTAATGACCAATTATTGACCCAGTAAGCCAATCTTTGACCAAAAAGTCAACTTTGGTTAAAATGGTCAATCCTTGACCCAATGACAAACCCATTGACCCAATAGGTCAACTTTTGACCAAAAAGTTAACTTTGGTCAAAATGATCAATCATTGACCCAAAGACCAACCCATTGGCCTAATAGGTCAACTTTTGACCAAAAAGTCAATTTTGGTCAAAATAGTCAATTTTTGAATTAATGACCAATTATTTACCCAATAAGTCAATCTCTAACCAAAAAGTCAGCTTTGGTCAAAATGGTCAATCCTTGACCAAATGACAAACCCATTGACCCAAAAGGTCAACTTTTGACCAAAAAGTCAATTTTGGTCAAGATAGTCAATTTTTGACCTAATGGCCAGCGATTGACCCAATAGGTCAACTTTTGACCAAAAAGTCAACTTTAGTTAAAATGGTCAATTTTTGATCCAATGACAAACCGATTAACCAATAGTTCAGCTTTTGAATAAAAAAAGTCAACTTTGGTCAAAATGGTAAATCCTTGTCCCGATGACCAACCCACTGACCCAATAGATTGACTTTTGACAAAAAAGTCAATTTTGGTCAAAATAGTCAATTTTTGACCTAAAGACCACCCAGTGACCCAATAGGTCAACTTTTGACCAAAAAGTCAACTTTGGTCAAAATGGTCAATCCTTGACCCAATGACAAACCCATTGACCCAATAGGTCAACTTTTGATTAAAAAGTTAACTTTGGTCAAAATGATATATTCTTGACACAATTACCAGCCCATTGACCCAAAAGGTCAACTTTTGGCCAAAAAGTCATCTTTGGTCAAAATGGTCAATTCTTGACCAATTACCAACTCATTGACCAAATAAGTCGACTTTTGACAAAAAAAAGTAAACTTTGGTCAAAATGATCAATTTCTGACCCAATGACTACCCCGTTCACCATATGAGTTAACTTTTGACCAAAAATTCTATTTTTGTCAAAATAGTCAATTTTTGACATAATGACAAATTATTGACCAATAAGTCAATCCTTGACAAAAAAGTCAACTTTGGTCAAAATGGTCAATCCTTGACCCTATGACAAATCCATTGACCCAATAGGTCAACTTTTGACCAAAAAGTCAATTTTGGTCAAAATAGTCAATTTTTGACTTAATGACCACCCATTGACCCAATAGGTCAACTTTTGAACAAAAAGTCAACTTTGGTCAAAATGGTCAATTTTTGACCCATTGACCCAATAGATCAACTTTTGACCAAAAAGTCATGTTTGGTCAAAATGGTTAATTCTTGATGCAATTACCAACACATTGACCAAATAGGTCAACTTTTGACCAAAAAGACAACTTTGGTTAAAATTGTCAATTTCTGACCCAATGACCACTCCGTTGACCAATGTGTCGACTTTTGACCAAAAATTTAATTTTGGTCAAAATAAGTCGATTTTAACCTAATGACCAAAATGGTCAATTTTTGAATTAAAGACCAATTATTGACCCAATAAGTCAATCTCTGACCAAAAAGTCAACTTTGGTCAAAATGGTCAATCCTTGACCCAATGACAAACCCATTGACTCAATAGATCAACTTTTGACCAAAAAGTCAAGTTTGGTCAACATAGTAAATTTTTGACCTAATGAGCAATTATTGACCCAATAAGTCAATGTCTGACCAAAAAGTCAACTTTGGTCATAATGGTCAATCCTTGACCCAATGACAAACCCATTGACCCAATATGTAAACTTTTGACCAAAATTCAACTTTGGTCAAAAGGGTAAATCCTTGACCCAATGACCAACCCACTTACCAAATAGATCGACTTTTAATCAGAAAGTTAATTTTGGTCAAAATAGTAAATTTTTGACTTAATGACCAATTATTGACCCAATAGGTCACCTTTTGTCCAAAAAGATAACTTTGGTAAAAATGGTTAATCTTTTACCCAATGACCAACCCATTGACCCAATAGGTCAACTTTTGACCAAAAAGTCAACTTTGGTCAAAATGGTCAATCCTTGACCTAATGACTAACGCATTGACCCAATAGGTCAACTTTTGAACAAAAAGTCAATTTTGGTCAAAATAGTCAAGTTTTGACCAAATGACAATTTATTGACCCAGCAAGTCAATCTCTAACCAAAAAGTCAACTTTGGTTAAAATGGTCAATCCTTAACTCAATGACCAACTCATTAATCCAATAAGTTTACTTTGGTCAAAATGATCAATCCTTGACCCAAACACCAACCCATTAGCCTAATAGGTCAACTTTTGAGCAAAAAGTCAATTTTGGTAAAAATAGTCAATTTTTAAATTAATGACCAATTATTTACCCAATAAGTCAATCTGTGACCTAAAAGTCAACTTTGGTCAAAATGGACAATCCTTGACCCAATGACAAACCCATTGACCTAATAGGTCAACTTTTGACCAAAAAGTCAATTTTGGTCAAAATAGTCAATTTTTCACCTAATGACCACCCATTGACACAATATGTCAACTTTTGACCAAAAAGTCAACTTTGGTCAAAATTTTCAATTTTTGACCCAATGACAAACCCATTGACCCATTAGATCAACATTTGACAAAAAAATCATCTTCGGTCAAAATGGTCAATTCTTGACCCAATTACAAACTCATTGACCAAATAGGTCAACTTTTGTCCAAAAAGTCAATTTTGGTTAAATGGTCAAATTTTAACCCAATGACCAAACCATTGACCCAATAGATCAACTTTTGACCAAAAAGTCATCTTCGCTCAAAATGGTCAATTATTGACCCAATTACTAACTCATTGACCAAATGGATCAACTTTGGTCAATGTCTGACCTAAGGACAACCCCGTCGACCCAATGGTACAAATTTTGACAAAAAATATAATTTTGGTCAAAATAATCAATTTTTGACCTAACGACCAATTATTGACCCAATAAGTCAATCTCTGACCAAAAAGTCCATTTTGGTCAAAATGGTCAATCCTTGACCCAAAGACCAACCCATTGAACCAATATGTCAACTTTTGACCAAAAAGTTAACTTTGGTCAAAATGGTCAATCCTTGACCCATGACTAACCCATTGACCCAATAGCTCAACTTTTGACCTAAAAGTCAATTTTGGTTGAAATAGTCAATTTTTAACCAAATGACCAATTATTGACCCAGTAAGTCAATCTCTGACCAAAAAGTCAACTTTGGTTAAAATGGTCAATCCTTGACTCAATGACCAACCCATTGACCCAATAGGTCAACTTTTGACCAAAAAGTCAACTTTGTTTAAAATGGTCAATCCTTGACCCAATGACCAACCCATTGACCCAATAAGTCAGTTTTTAACTAAAAAATCAATTTATGTCAAAATAGTCAATTTTTGACCTAATGACCAATTATTGACCTAGTAAGCCAATCTCTGAACAAAAAGTCAACTTTGGTCAAATGGTCAATCCTTGACACAATGACCAACCCATTGACCTAATAGTTCAACTTTTGACCAAAAAGTCAACTTTCCTCAAAATGATCAATCATTGACCCAAATGACCAACCCATTGACCCAATGATAAACCCATTGACCGAATGGGTCAACATTTGACCAAAAAGTCAATTTTTGTCAATATAGTGAATTCTTGACGCAATTACCAACACATTGACCAAATAGGTCAACTTTTGACCAACAAAGTCAACTTTGGTTAAAATGGTCAATTTCTAGACCTAATGACCACCCATTAACCTAATGGGTCAACTTTTGACCAAAAATTTAATTTTGGTCAAAATAGTCAATTTTGGACCTAATGACCAATATAGTCAATTTTTGAATTAATGACCAATTATTGACCCAATAAGTCAATCTCTGACCAAAAAGTCAACTTTGGTCAATCTGGTTAATCCTTGACCCATTGATCCAATAAGTCAACTTTTGCCCAAAAAGTCAATTATGGTCAACATAGTCAATTTTTGACTTAATGACCACCCATTGACCTAATAGGTCAACTTTTGACCAAAAAGTCAACTTTGGTCAAAATGGTCAATTTTCGACCCAATGACCCATTAACCCAATAGTCAACTTTTGATAGAAGTCATCTTTGGTGAAATGTTCATTTCTTGACACAATTAAGGCCATTGACCTAATAGTCAACTTTTCGACCAAAAAGTTATCTTTGGTCGAAAAGGTCAATTCGTTGACCTAATTACCGACTCATCGACCTAATAAGTCAACTTTTGCTCAAAAAGTCAACTTTTGTCGAAATGGTTAATTTCTAACCTAATGACCACCCCAGTTGACTCGATGGGTTAACTTTTGACTAAAAATTCAATTTTGGTCAAAAATAATCAATTTTTGATCTAATGACCATTATTGACCTAATAAGTCAATCTCCAGCCAAAAAGTCAACTTTGTTCAAAATGGTCAATCCTCGACACTAATGACAAACCCATTGACCAATATGTCAACTTTTAAATAAAAAGTTAATTTTGGTTAAAATAATCAATTTTGACCTAATGACCACTCCATTACACAATAGATTTACTTTTGACCAAAAATCAATTTTAGTCAAAAATTATCAATTTTGACCTAATGACCAATTATTGACTCAATGAAGTCAATCTTTGACCAAAAGTCAACTTTGGTTAAAATGGCTCAATCCTTGACCTAATGACAAACCCATTGACCCAATAGGTCAACTTTTGACCAAAAAGTCAACTTTGGTCAAAATGATCAATCATTGACTCAAACACCAACCCATTGGCCTAATAGGTCAACTTTTGACCAAAAAGTCAATTTTGGTCAAAATAATCAATTTTTGAATTAATGACCAATTATTGACCCAATAAGTCAATCTCTGACCAAAAAGTCAACTTTGGTCAAAATGGTCAATCCTTGACTAAATGACAAACCCATTGACCCAAAAGGTCAACTTCTGACCAAAAAGTCAATTTTGGTCAAGATAGTCAATTTTTGACCTAATGGACACCCATTGACCCAAAAGGTCAACTTTTGACCAAAAAGTCAACTTTGGTCAAAATGGTCAATTTTTGATCCAATGACCAACCGATTGACCGAATAGTTCAGCTTTTGACCAAAAAAAGTTAACTTTGGTTAAAATGGTAAATCCTTATCCCAATGACCAACCCACTGACCCAATAGATTGACTTTTGATGAAAAAGTCAATTTTGGTCAAAATACTCAATTTTTGACCTAATGACCACCCATTGACCTAATTGGTCAACTTTTGACCAAAAAGTCAACTTTGGTCAAAATGGTCAATTTTTGACCCAATGACCAACCCATTAACCAAATAGGTCAACTTTTGACTAAAAAGTCATCTTTGATCAAAATGGTCTATTCTTGACACAATTACCAGCTCATTGACCCAAAAGGTCAACTTTTGGCCAAAAAGTCATCTTTGGTCAAAATGGTAAATTCTTGACCAATTACCAACTCATTGACAAAATAAGTCGAGTTTTGACAAAAAAAGTAAACTTTGGTCAAAATGGTCAATTTCTGACCCAATGACTACCCCATTCACCCTATGAGTTAACTTTTGACCAAAAATTCAATTTTTGTTAAAATAGTCAATTTTTGACCTAATGACAAATTATTGACCCAATAAGTCAATCCTTGACCAAAAAGTTAACTTTGGTCAAAATGGTCAATCCTTGACCCTATGACCAACCCATTGACCCAATAGGTCAACTTTTGACCAAAAAGTCAATTTTGGTCAAAATAGTCAATTTTTGACTTAATGACCACCCATCGACCCAATAGGTCCCCATTTAAGCAAAAAGTAAACTTTGGTCAAAATGGTCAATTTTAGACCCACTGACCCGATAGATCAACTTTTGACACAAAAGTCATGTTTGGTCAAATGGTTAATTCTTGATGCAATTACCAACACATTGACCAAATAGGTCAACTTTTGACCAAAAAAACAACTTTGGTTAAAATTGTCAATTTCTGACCCAATGACCACCCCGTTGACCCAATGTGTCAACTTTTGACCAAAAATTTAATTTTGGTCAAAATAGTCAATTTTTAACCTAATGACCAAAATGGTCAATTTTTGAATTAAAGACCAATTATTGACCCAATAAGTCAATCTCCGACCAAAAAGTCAACTTTGGTCAAAATGGTTAATCCTTGACCCAATGACAAACCCGACCCAATAGATCAACTTTTGACCAAAAAGTCAAGTTTGGTCAATATAGTAAATTTTTGACCTAATGACCACCCATTGACCCAATATGTCAACTTTTGACCAAAAAGTCGACTTTGGTCATAATTGTCAATTTTTGAATTAATGAGCAATTATTGAACCAATAAGTCAATCTCTAACGAAAAAGTCAACTTTGGTAAAAATGGTCAATCTTTGACGGAATGATAAACCCATTGACCCAATTAGTCAACTTTTAACCAAAAAGTCAACTTTAGTCAAATTGATCAATCCTTGACCTAATGACCAACCCATTGACCCAATAGGTCAACTTTTGACCAAAAAGTCATATTTGGTCAAAATAGTAATTTTTGACCAAATGAACACCCATTGACCCAATAGGTCAACTTTTGAGCAAAATGTTAACTTTTGAGCAAAATGCCAACTTTGATCAAAATGATCGATTTTTAGCCCAATGACCACCCCGTTGATCCGATGGGTTAACTTTTGACCAAAAATTCTATTTTGGTCAAAATAGTCAATTTTTTACTTAGTGACCAATTATTGACCCAATAAGTCAATCTCTGACCAAAAAGTCAACTTTGGTCAAAATGATCAATCCTTGACCTAATGAAAACCCATTAACCCTATATAGGTCAACTTTTGAACAAAAGTCAATTTTTATCAAAATAGTCAATATTTGACATAATGAGCAATTATTGACCCAATAAGTCAATGTCTGACCAAAAAGTCAACTTTGGTCATAATCGTCAATCCTTGACCTAATAGGTCACCTTTTGTCCAAAAAGTCAACTTTGATCAAAATGGTGAATCAATAAACTAATGACCAACCCATTGACTCATTAGGTCAACTTTTGACCAAAAAGTCAACTTTAGTCGAAATGGTCAATCCTTAACCCAATGACCAACTCATTGACCCAAAAGGATAACTTTTGACCAAAAAGTCAATTTTAGTCAAAATTATCAATTTTTGACCTAATGATCACATCATTGACCTAAAAGGTCAACTTTTGACAAAAAAGACAAATTTGGTCAAAATGGTCATTTTCTAACACAAAGACGTAAATGTAAACTTTGGTGAAACTTTGGTCAATAATCAATTTTTGACCTAATGACCAATTATTGACCCAATAAGTCAATCTATGACCAAAAAGTCCATTTCGGTCAAAATGGTCAATCCTTGACCCAAAGACAAACCCATTGACCCAATAGGTCAACTTTTGACCAAAAAGTCAACTTTGGTCAAAATGGTCAATCTTTGACCCAATGACTAACGCATTGACCCAATAGGTCAACTTTTGACCAAAAAGTCAATTTCGGTCAAAATAGTCAAGTTTTGACCAAATGACCAATTATTGACCCAGCAAGTCAATCTCTGACCAAAAAGTCAACTTTGGTTAAAATGGTTAATCCTTAACTCAATGACCAACCCATTGACCCAATAAGTCAACTTTTGACTAAAAAGTCAACTTTGGTCAAAATGATCAATCCATGACCCAAACACAAACTATTGACAAAAAAGTTAATTTTTGTCAATATAATCAATTTTTTACCAAATGCAAAGGATCACCCATTAACCCAAAAGGTCAACTTTTTGACTAAAAGTCAACTTTTGTCAAATTGGTCAATTTCTAACCCAATGACCAACCATTGATCCAATAAGTCACTTTTTGAAGAAAAAGTCAACTTTGGTCAAAATGCTCAATCCTTGACCCAATGACCAACCCCTTGATCCAATAGGTCAACTTTTGACCAAAAAGTCAACTTTGGTCAAAATGGTCACCCATTGACCCAATAGGTCAACTTTTGACCAAAAAGCCAACTTTGGTCAAAATGGTCATCCTTGACCCAATGACCAACCAATTGACCTAATATGTCAACTTTTGATCCAAAAGTCAACTTTGGTCAAAATGGTCAAACTTTGATCCATTGTCCAACCCATTGACTCAAAAGGTCAACTTTTGACCAACAAGACAATTTTGGTAAAAATAATCAATTTTTGACCTAATGACCATCCATCGACCAATTAGGTCAACTTTTAACGAGAAAATCAACTTTGGTCAAAATGATCAATTTTTTACCCAATCACTAACCCATTGACCTAACAGTTCAACTTGTGACCAAAAAGTCAACATTGGTCAAAATGGTCAATTCTTGACCCTATTACCAACTCATTGACCCAATGTGTCAACTTTTGAACAAAAAGTCAATTTTGGTCAAAATAGTTACTTTTTGAGCTAATGACCAATTATTGACCCAATAAGTCAATATTTGACCAAAAAATCAAATTTGGTCAAAATGGTAAATCCTTGACCCAATAACCAACCCACTTACGCAATAGATCGACTTGTGACCAAAAAGTCAATTTTTATCAGAATAGTCTATTGTTTACCTAATGACCAATAATAACCCAATAGGTCAACTTTTGACCAAAAGGTCAACTATGTCAAAATGGTCAATCCTTGACCCAATGAACAACCCATTAACCAAATAGGTCAACTTTTGATTGAAAAGTCAACTTTGGTCAAAATGGTCAATCATTGACCCAATGACCAACCCATTGAGCCAAAAGGACAACTTTTGACGAAAAAGTCAATTTTGGTCAAAATTGTCAATTTTTGACGTAATGACCACCTCATTGACCTGATAGATCAACCTTTGACCGAAAGGAATTTTTGACCTAATGAACACCCCATTGACCCAATAGGTCAACTTTGGTTAAAATGGTCAATTTCTGAACCAATGACTAACTCATTGACCCAATAAGCCAACATTTAACCAAAAAGTCAACTTTGGTCAAAATAATCAATCGTTGACCAAACGACTAACTAATTAACCCAACACGTCAACATTTGACCAAAAAATTAATTTTTGTCAAAATAGTTAATTTTTTACCTAATGACCAATTATTGACCCAATAAGTCAATCTCTGACCAAAAAGTCACTTTGGTCAAAATGTTCATACCTTGACCCAATGTCCAACCCAGTGACCCAATAGGTTAACTTTTGACCAAAAAGTGAACTTTAGTCAAAATAGTCAATCCTTAACACAATGACCAACCCATTTATAGAATAGGTCAACTTTTGACCAAAAAGTTAATTTTGGTCAGTATAGTTAATTTTTGACCTAATGACCACCCTAATGACCCAATAGGTCAACTTGTGACTAAAAAGTCAACTTTGGTCAAAATGGTTAATTTCTGACCTAATAACCACCCCATTGACCCAATGGGTTAACTTTTGACAAAAATATCAATTTTGGTCAAAATTCTCAATTTTTTAACCTAATGACCAATTATTGACCCAATATGTCAATCTCTGACCAAAAAGTCAACTTTGGTCAAAATGGTCAATCCTTGACCCAATGACCGAACCATCGAACCAATAGGTCAACCTTTGACCAAAAAGTCAACTTTGGTCAAAATGGTCAATTTCTGACTAAATGACAAACTCATTGATCCAATAGGTCAACTTTTGACCAAAAAGTCAACTTTGGTCAAAATGGTTAATCTTTAACCTAATGACCAACCCATTGACCCAATTGGTAATCTTTTGACCAAAAAGTCAACTTTGGTCAAAATGCTCAATCGTTGACCCAATGACTAACCAATTGACCCAAAAGGTCAGTTTTCGACCAAAAAATCAATTTTAGTCAAAATGGTCAATCATTGACCTAATGACCAACCTAATAGGTCAACTTTTTACCAAAAAGTCAACTTTGGTAAAAATGGTCAATCCTTGACTAAATAACCAACCCATTGACCCAGTAGGTCAACTTTTGACCAAAAGTCAATTTTCGTTTAAATAGCCTATTTTTGACCTAATGATCATCCCATTGACCAATTGGCTCAACTTTTGACCAAAAGTCAACTTTGGTCAAAATGGTCAATCCTTGACCCAATGACTAACGCATTGACCCAATAGGTCAACTTTTGACCAAAAAGTCAATTTTGGTCAAAATAGTCAATTTTTTACCTAATGACCATCCCATTGACCAATTGGCTCAACTTTTAACCAAAAAGTCAACTTTGGTGAAAATGCTCAAACCTTAACTCAATGACCAACCCATTTACCAAATAAGTCAACTTTTGACCAAAAAGTCAACTTTAGTCAAAATGATCAATCCTTGACCCAAACCCTAACCCATTGGCCTAATAGGTCAACTTTTAACTACAAAGTCAATTTTGGTAAAAATACTCAATTTTTAAATTAATGACCAATTATTTACCCAATAAGTCAATCTGTGACCTAAAAGTTAACTTTGGTCAAAATGGACAATCCTTGACCCAATGACAAACCCATTGACCAAATAGGTCAACTTTTGACCAAAAAATCAATTTTGGTCAAAATAGTCAATTTTTCATCTAATGACCACCCATTGACCCAATATGTCAACTTTTGACCAAAAAGTCAACTTTGGTCAAAATTGTCAATTTTTTACCCAATGACCAACCCATTGACCCATTAGATCAACATTTGACCAAAAAGTCATCTTCGGTCAAAATGGTCAATTCTTGACCTAATTACAAACTCATTGATCATATAGGTCAACTTTTGACAAAAAAAATAATTTTGGTCAAAATGATCAATTTCTAACCCGGCCGTTGACCCAATGGGTTAACTTTTGACCAAAAATTCAATTTTAGTCAAAATAACTAATTTTTAACATAATGATCAATTATTGACCCAATAAGTCAATCTCTGACCAAAAAGTTAACTTTGGTAAAAATGGTCAATCTGTGACCCAATGACAAACCCTTTGACCTAATAAGTCAACTTTTGACCAAAAAGACAATTTTTTTAACCTAATAGGTCAACTTTTAACCAAAAAGAAAACTTTGGTCAAAATGTACAATTTTTGACCCAATGACCAACCCAGTGACCCAATAGATCAACTTTTGACCAAAAAGTCATCTTTGGTCAAAATGGTCAATTATTGACCCTATTACAAACTCATTAACCAAATAGGTCAATTTTGACCAAAAAGTCAACTTTGGTGAAAATAGTCAATTTCTGACCCAATGACCACCCCTTTGACATAAAGGGTCAACTTTTGACAAAAAATTTAATTTTGGTCAAAATAATCAATTTTTGACCTAATGACCAATTATTGACCCAATAAGTCAATCTCTGACCAAAAGTCAACTTTGGTCAATTTGTCAATCCTTAACCCAATGACCAAGACATTGACCCAAAAGGTCATCTTTTGTCCAAAAAGTCAATTTTGGTCAAAATAGTCAATTTTTTACCTAATGAACACCCATTGACCCAATAGGTCAACTTTTGACCAAAAAGTCAACTTTGGTCAAAATGGACAATTTTTGACCCAATAAGTTAACTTTTGACCAAGAAGTCATCTTTGGTCAAAATGGTCAATTCTTGACACAATTACCAACTCATTGACTAAATAGGTCAACTTTTGACCCAAAAGTCAACTTTGGTAAAAAATTATCAATTTTTGACTTAATGACCACCCATTGACCCAATAGATCAACTTTTGAGCAAAAAAGTCAACTTTAGTCAAAATGGTCAATTTTTGACCCGTTGACCAAATAGATTAACTTTTGACCAAAAGTCATCTTTAGTAAAAATGGTCAATTCTTGATGCAATTACCAACACATTGACCAAATAGTTCAACTTTTGACCAAAAAGTCAACTTTGGTTAAAATGGTCAATTTCTGACCTAATGACCACCCCGTTGACCCAATGGGTCAACTTTTGACCAAAAATTTAATTTTGGTCAAAATAATCAATTTTTGACCTAATGACCAAAATGGTCAATTTTTGAATTAATGACCAATTATTGACCCAATAAGTCAATCTCTGACCAAAAAGTCAACATTGGTCAAAATGGTCAATCCTTGACCCAATGACACCCATTGACCCAATAGGTTAACTTTTAACCAAAAAGTCAATTTTGCTCAAAATAGTCAATTTTTGACCTAATGACCACCCATTGACCCAATAGGTCAACTTTTGACCAAAAAGTCAACTTTGTTCGATATAGTTAATTTTTGACCCATTGACCTAATAGATCAACTTTTGACCAAAAAGTCATCTTAGGTTAAAATGGTCTATTCTTGACCCAATTACCAACTATTTGACCAAATAGGTCAAACTTTTGACCAAAAAGTCAACTTTGGTCAAAATGGTTAATTTTTGACCCAACGACCTCCCCGTTGACCCCAATGGGTTAACTTTGGACCAAAAATTCAGTTTTTTTTTAAATAGTCAATTTTTAACATAATGACCAGTTATTGACCCAATAAGTCAATCTCTGACCAAAAAGTCAACTTTGGTCAAAATGGTCAATCCGTGATCCAATGACAAACCTATTGACCTAATAGGTCAACTTTTGACCAAAAAGTCAATATTGGTTAAAAGTAGTCAATTTTTGACCGAATGACCACCCATTAACCCAATAGATCAACTTTTGACCAAAAAGTCAACTTAGATCAAAATGGTCAATTTTTGACCCAATACAAACCCAATGACCCAATAAATCAACTTTTGACCAAAAAATCATCTTCGGTCAAAATGGTCAATTCTTGATGCAATTACCAACACATTGAACACATAGGTCAACTTTTGACCAAAAAGTCAACTTTGGTTAAAATGGTCAATTTATCGACCGATAATCCTCTGTTGACCTAATAGATTGACTTTTCGACCAAAAATTTAATTTTGGTCAAAATAGACAATTTTTAACCTAATGACCAAAATGGTCAATTTTTGAATTAATGACCTATTATTGACCCAATAAGTCAATCTCTGACCAAAAAGTCAACTTTGGTTAAAATGGTCAATCCTTGACCCAATGACAAACCCATTGACCCAATAGGTCAACTTTTGACCAAAAAGTCAATTTTGGTCAAAATAGTCAATTTTTGACCTAATGACCACCCATTGCCCCAATATGTCAACTTTTGACCAAAAAGTCAACATTGGTCAAAATAATCAATTTTTGAATTAATGACCAATTATTGACCCAATAAGTCAATCTCTGACCAAAAAGTCAACTTCGGTCAAAATGGTCAATCCTTGACCCTTGACTGAATGACAAACCCGTTGACCCAATTAGTCAACTTTTAACCATTAGTCAAAATGATCAATCCTTGACCCAATGACCAACTCATTGACCCAATAGGTCAACTTTTGACCAAAAAGTCATCTTTGGTCAAAATAGTAAATTTTTGACCTAATGACTACCCATTGACCCAATAGGTCAACTTTTGACCAAAACGTCGACATTGGTCAAAATAGTCAATTTTTAACCTAGTGACTAATTATTGACTCAATAAGTCAATCTCTGACGAAAAAGTCAACTTTGGTCAAAATGGTCAATTCTTGACCCAAAGAAAAACCTATTGTTCCTATAGGTTAACTTTTGAACAAAAAGTCAATTTTTGTCAAAATAATCAATATTTGACCTAATGACAAATTATTGATCCAATAAGTCAATCTCTGAGAAAAAAGTCAACTTTGGTTATAGTAGTCAATCCTTGACCCAATGACAAACACGTTTAACCAATAGCTAAACTTTTGACCAGAAAATCAACTTTGGTCAAAATGGTAAATCCTTGACCCAATCACAAACCCACTGACCCATTAGATTGACTTTTGACCAAAAAGTCAATTTTGGTCAAAATAGTATAATTTTGACTTAATCACCAATTGTTGACCCAGTAGGTCAACTTTTTTCCAAAAAGACAACTTTAGTCAAAATGATCAATCCTTGACCCAATGACTAACCCATTGACTCAATAGGTCAACTTTTGACCAAAAAGTCAACTTTAGTCAAAATGGCCAATCCTTGACCCAATAACAAACTCACTGACCCAACAGGACAACTTTTGACCACAAAGTCAATTTTGGTGAAAATTTTCAATTTTTGACCTAATGACTTCCTCATTAACCCAAAAGGTCAACTTTCCACCAAAAAGTCAAATTTGGTCAAAATGATCAATTTTTAACACAATGACCTAAATGTAAACTTTGGTGAAAATGGTCAATCCATCATCCACTGACCAACCCATTGACTCAATTTGTCAACTTTTTACTAAAAAGTTAACTTTGGCCAAAATGGTCAATCCTTGACCCAATGACCAACCCATTGACCCAATAGGTCAACTTTTGACCAAAAAGTCAATTTTGGTCAAAATAGTCAATTTTTGACCAAATTACCAATTATTGACCATGTAAGCCAATCTCTGACCAAAAAGTCAATATTGGTCAAAATGGTCAATCCTTGACACAATGACCAACCCATTGATCCAATAGGTCAAATTTTGACCAAAAAGTCAACTTTGGTCAAAATGATCAATCCTTGACCCAATGACCAATCCGTTGGCCTAATAGGTCAACTTTTAACCAAAAACTCAATTTTGGTCAAAATAGTTAATTTTTGAATTAATGACCAATTATTGACACAATAAGTCAATCTCTGACTAAAAAGTCAACTTTGGTAAAAATGGTCAAACCTTGACCCAATGACCAACGCATTGACCCAATAGGTCAACTTTTGACTAAAAAGTCAACTTTGGTCAAAATGGTCAATCCTCGACCTAGTGACCAACCCATTGACCCAATAAGTCAACTTTTGGCTAAAAAGTCAACTTTGGTTAAAATGGTCAATCTTTAGCCCACTGACTAACCCATTGACCCAATAGGTCAACTTTTGAACAAAAATTCATCTTTGGTCAAAATAGTCAATTTTTGACCTAATGAACTACCATTGACTCAATAGGTCAACTTTTGACCAAAAAGTCAACTTTGGTCAAAATGGACAATTTTTGACACAATGACTAACCTATTGAACCAGTAGGTCAACTTTTGACCAAAAAGTCATCTTTGGTCAAAATGGTCAATTCTTAACCAAATTACCAACTCATTGACCAAATAGGTTAACTTTTAACCAAAAAGTCAACTTTGGTCAAAATGGTCAATTTCTGACCCAATGACCACTCGTTGACCCTATGGGTAACATTTGACCAAAAATTTAATTATGGTTAAAATAGTCAATTTTTGACCTAATGACCAATTATTGACCTAATAAGTCATTCTCTGACCTAAAAGTCAACTTTAGTCAAAATGGTCAATTCTTAACCCAAATATAAACCCATTGACCCAATAGATCAACTTTTGACCAAAAAGTCAATTTTGGTCAAAATAGTCAATTTTTACTAATGACTACCCATTAACCCATAAAGTCAACTTTTGACCAAAAGGTCAACTTTGGTCAAAATGGTTAATCCTTGCCCCAATGGCCAACACATTAACCCAATAGGTCAACTTTTGACCAAAAGGTCAATTTTAGTGAAAATAGTCAATTTTTGACCTAATGACCAATTGTTCACCCAATAAGTCAATCTCTAACCAAAAAGTCAATTTGTTCAAAATGGTCAATTTTTGCCCTAATGACCGCCCCATTGAACCAATTGATCAACATAGGTTAAAATGGTCAATTTCCGAATCAAAGACTAACACATTGACCCAATAGGCCAACTTTTGACCAAAAAGTCAACTTTAGTAAAAATGATCAATCCTTGACCCCCATTAACCCAATAGGTCAACTTTTGACCAGAAAGTCAAATTTGGTCAAAATAGTCAATTTTTGACATAATGACCAATTATTGACCAATAAGTCAATCTTTGAACAAAAAGTCAATTTTGGTCAAAATTGACAATCCTTGACCCAATGTCCAACCCATTGATCCAATAGGTCAACTTTTGACCAAAATGTGAACTTTAGTCAAAATAGTCAATCCTTGACACAATGACCAAGCCATTGACACAGTAGGTCAACTTTTGACAAAAAAATAATTTTTGTCAATATAGTTAATTTTTGATCTAATGACCACCCCATTGACCCAATAGGTCAACTTTTGACCAAAATGTCAACTTTGGTCAAAATGGTTAATTTCTGACCCAATAACCACCCCACTGACCCAATGAGTCAACTTTCGACCAAAAAGTAAATTTTGGTCAAAATAGTCAATTTTTGACCAAATTACCAATAATTAATCCAATAAGTCAATCTCTGACCAAAAAGTCAACTTTAGTCAAAATGGTCAATCCTTGATCCAATGACCGGCCCATTGACCCAATTGGTCAACTTTTGACCAAAAGTCAACTATGGTCAAAAAGGTTAATCTTTGACCAAATGACCCTATAGATCAACCTTTGACCAAAAAGCAATTTTGGTCAAAATAGTCAATTATTGACCTAATGACCACCCAATTGACCCAATATGTCAACTTTGACCAAAAAGTCGACTTTGGTCAAATGATCAATTTCTGACCCAGTGACCACCCAATTGCCCCAATAGGTCAACTTTTGACCAAAAAGTCAATTTTGGTCAAAATAGTCAATTTTTATTCTAATGTGACCCAATAAGTCAATCTCTTACCAAATAGTCCACTTTGATCAAAATAGTCAATCCTTGACCCAATGACCAACCCATTGACCAAATAGGTCAACTTTTGACCAAAAAGTCAACTTTGGTCAAAATGATCAATCCTTGACCCATTGACCAACCCATTGACCCAATAGATCAACTTTTAACCAAAAAATCAATTTTTGGTCAAAATAGTCAATATTGGTCAAAATAGTCAATTTTTGACCTACTGACCAATTATTGACCCAATACGTCAATCTCTGACCAAAAAGTCAACTTTGACCCAATGACCAACCCTTGACCCAATGACCAACCCATTGATTCAATTGCTCAACTTTTGGCCAAAAAGTCAACTATGATCAAAATGGTCAATCTTTGAACCAATGACCCAAAAGATCAACATTTGACCAAAAGGCAATTTTGGTTAAAATAGTCAATTTTTAACCTAATGACCACCAAAATTACCAAATATGTCCACTTTTGACTAAAAAGTCGACCTTGATCAAAATGGTCAATTTCTGACCCATTGACCAAACAATTGACCCAATAGTTCAACTTTTGACCAAAAAGTCAACTTTGGTCAAAATGGTCAATCCTTGACCCAATGACCAACCCAATGACCCAATGGTCAACTTTTTACCAAAAAGTCAATTTTTATTAAAAAAGTTGATTTTTGACTGAAAGACTTATTTATTCACCCAATAAGTCAATCTCTTACTAAAAGGATAACTTTGGTCAAAATGGTCAATCCTTGACCCAATGACCAACACATTGACCCAATTGGTCAACTTTTGACTAAAAAGTCAACATTGGTCAAAATGGTCAATCTTTGATCTAATGACAAACCCATTGACCAAATAGGTCAACTTTTGACAAAAAAATTCAATTTTGGTCAAAATAGTCAATTTTTGACCTACTGACTAATCATTGATCCAATAAGTCAATATCTGACCAAAAAGTTAACTTTGGTCAAATTTGTCAATCCTTGACCCATTGACTAACCCATTGACCAAATTGGTCAACTTTTGACCAAAAAATCAACTTTAGTCAAAATGGTCAATCCTTGACCCAAAGACCAACCCATTGACCGCATAGGTCAACTTTTGACCAAAATGTCAACTTTGGTCGAAATGCTCAATTTCTGACCCAATGGGTCAACTTTTGACCAAAAATTTAATTTTGGTCAAAATAGTCAATTTTTGACCTAATGACCAATTATTGACTCATTAAGTCAATCTCTCACCAAAAAAAACTTTGTTCAAAACGGTCAATCATTCACATAATGACCAACCCATTGACCCAATAGATCAAATTTTGACCAAAAAGTCAAGTTTGGTCAAAAAGGTCAGTTTTTGACCCGATGACCAATCCCTTGACCCAATAGGTCAACTTTTGACCAAGAAGTCAAGTTTGGTCAAAATGGTCAATTTCTGACACGATGACCACCCCTTTGACCCAATGGGTCAAATTTTGGCCAAAATTTCAATTTTGGTCAATATAATCAACTTTTGACCTAATGACCAATTATTGACCCAATAAGTCAATCTCTGACCAAAAAATTAACTTTGGTAAAAATGGTCAATCCTTCACCCAATGACCAACCCATTTACCCAATAGGACAACTTTTTACCAAAAAGTAAACTGTGGTCAAATGGTCAATTTTTTACCTAATGACCAATTATTGACCCAATAAGTCAATCTTAGACCAAAAAGTCAACTTTGGTTAAAATGGTCAATCAATGACCACATGACAAACCCATTGCCAAATATGTCAACTTTTGATAAAAAGACAATTTTGGTCAACATAGTCAATTTTTGACCTAATGACCACCCCATTGACCCAATAGATCAACCTTTGACCAAAAAGTAATTTTGGTCAAAATAGTCAATTTCTGACCCAATTGTCAACTTTTGACCAAAAAATTGACTTTGGTCAAAATGGTCAATTTCTTACCCATTAATCAACATATTAACCCAATAGGTCAACTTTTGATCAAAAAGTCAACTTGGGTCAGAATGGTCAAATCTCGACTCAATGACCAACACAATGGCCCAATAGGTCAACTTTCCACCAAAAAGTCAATTTTGGTCAAATAGTCAATTTTTTACCTATTAACCAATTATTGACCCAATAAGTCAATCTCTTACCAAAAAGTCAAATTTGGTCAAAATGGTCAATCCTTGACCCAATGACCAAACCATTGACCCAATAGGTCAACTTTTGACCAAAAAGTCAACTATGGTCAAAATAGTCAATCTTTGACTCATTATCCCAAGATGTCAACTTTTGACCTTCAGACCAATTATTGACAAAATAAGTCAATTTTTGACCAAAAAGTCAACTTTGGTTAAAATGGTCAATCCTTGACCCAATGACCAACCCATTGACCCAATTGGTCAACTTTTGACCAATTAATCAACTTTGGTGAAAATGGTCAATCCTTGTCCAATGACCAACCCATTGACCCAATTGGTCAAATTTTGACCAAAAAGTCAATTTTGGTCAAAATAGTCAATTGTTGACCTAATGACCATCCCATTGACCCAATAGGTCAACTTTTGACCAAAAAGTCAATTTTGGTTGAAATGGTCAATTTTTGACCAAATGACCACCCCGTTGACCCAATGGGTCAACTTTTGACAAAAAAATCATTTTGGGTCAAAATAGTCAATTTTTGAACTAATGACCAATTCTTGACCCAATAAGTCAATCTCTGACCAAAAAGTTAACTTTGGTCAAAATGGTCAATCCTTGACCCAATGACCAACCCACTGACCCAATATGTCAACTTTTGACCAAAAAGTGAACATTAGTCAAAATGGAAAATCCTTGACACAATGACCAACCCATTGACACAGTAGGTCAACTTTTGACTAAAAAGACAATTTTTGTCTACATAATCAATTTTTGACCTAATGCTAATGATCACCCATTAACCCAATAGGTCAACTTTTGACTAAAAGTCAACTTTTGTCAAAATGGTCAATTTCTAACCCAATGACCAACCATTGATCCAATAAGTCACTTTTTGAAGAAAAAGTCAACTTTGGTCAAAATGGTCAATCCTTGACCCAATGACCAACCCCCTGATCCAATATGTCAATTTTTGACCAAAAAGTCAACTTTGGTCAAAATGGTCAATACTTAACCTAATGACCAACCCATTGACCCAATAGGTTAACTTTTGACCAAAAAATCAACTTTGGTCAAAATGGTCAATCCTTAACCCAAGGACCAACCAATTGACCTAATATGTCAACTTTTGACCAAAAAGACAACTTTGGTTAAAATGGTCAAATCTTGATTCATTGTCCAACCCATTGACTCAAAAGGTCAACTTTTGACCAACAAGTCAATTTTGGTCAAAATAATCAACTTTTGACCTAATGACCACCCATCGACCAAATAGCTCAACTTTTAACGAAAAAGTCAACTTTGGTCAAAATGGTCAATTTTTTACCCAATGACCAACCCATTGACCTATTAGTTCAACTTGTGACCAAAAAGTCAACATTGGTCAAAATGATCAATTCTTGACCCTAATACCAACTCATTGACCCAATAGGTCAACTTTTGAACAAAAAGTCATTTTTGGTCAAAATAGTTAATTTTTGAGCTAATGACTAATTATTGACCCAATAAGTCAATCTTTGACCAAAAAATCAAATTTGGTCAAAATGGTAAATCCTTGACCCAATGACCAACCCACTTACCCAATAGATCAACTTGTAACCAAAAAGTCAATTTTTATCAGAATAGTTTAATGTTTACCTAATAACAAATATTGACCCAATAGGTCAACTTTTGACCAAAAAGTCAACTTTGTCAAAAAGGTCAAACCTTGACCCAATGAACAACGCATTGACTAAATAGGTCAACTTTTGATCGAAAAGTCAACTTTGGTAAAAATGGTCAATCCTTGACCCAACGACCAACCTATTGACCCAAAAGGACAACTTTTGACGAAAAAGTCAATTTTGGTCAAGATTGTCAATTTTTGACGTAATGACCACCTCATTGACCCAATAGATCAACCTTTGACCAAAAGCAATTTTTGACCTAATGACCACCCCATTGACCCAATAGGTCAACTTTGGTTAAAATGGTCAATTTCTGAACCAATGACTAACCCATTGACCCAATAGGCCAACATTTAACCAAAAAGTCAACTTTGGTCAAAATAATCAATCCTTGACCCAATGACTAACCTATTAACCCAACAGGTCAAATTTTGACCAAAAAATTAATTTTTGTCAAAATAGTCAACTTTTGATCAAAAAGTCAACTTTGGTTAAAATGGTCAATCCTTGACTCAATGATCAACCCATTGACCCAATAAGTAACCTTTCTACCAAGAAGTCAATTTTGGTCAAAATAGTCAATTTTTTACCAAATGACTAATTATTGACCCAATAAGTCAATCTCTTACCAAAAAGTCAAATTTGGTCAAAATGGTCAATCCTTGACCTAATAGGTCAACTTTTGACCAAAAAGTCAATAATGACCAAAATGGTCAATCCTTGATCCATTGACCCAATATGTCAACTTTTGACCTACTGACGAATTATTGACAAAATAAGTCAATTTTAACCAAAAAGTCAACTTTGGTCAAAATGGTCAATCCTTAATCCAATGACCAACCCATTGAACCAATTGGTCAACTTTTGACCAAAAAATCAACTTTCCTTAAAATGGTCAATCCTTGACCCAAAGACAAGCCCATTGACCCAATTGGTCAAATTTTGACCAAAAAGTTAATTTTGGTCAAAATAGTCAATTGTTAACTTAATAACCATCCCATTGACCCAATAGGTCAACTTTTGACCAAAAAGTCAACTTTGGTTGAAATGGTCAATTTCTGACCCAATGACCGCCCCGTTGACGCAATGGCTCAACTTTTGACTAAAAATTCAATTTGGGTCAAAATAGACAATTTTTGAACTAATGACCAATTATTGACCCAATAAGTCAATCTCTAACCAAAAAGTCAACTTTGGTCAAAATGGTCAATCCTTGACCCAATGACCAACCCACAGACCCAATAGGTCAAATTTTGACCAAAAAGTGAACTTTAGTCAAAATGGACAATCCTTGACACATTAGGTCAACTTCTGACCAAAAAGTCAATTTTGGTCAATAAAATCAATTTTTGACCTAATGCTAATGACCACCCCATTAACCCAAAAAGTCAACTTTTGACCAAAAGTTAACTTTGGTCAAAAAGATCAATTTCTGACCCAATAAACAACCCATTGATCCAATAAGTCAACTTTTGAAGAAAAAGTCAACTTTGGTCAATATAGTCAATCCTTGACCCAATGACCAACCTCTTAATCCAATAGGTCAACTTTTGACCAAAAAGTTAACTTTAGTTAAAATGTTCAATACTTGACCCAATGACCGGACCATTAACCAATAGGTCAACTTTTGACCAAAAAGTCAACTTTGGTCAAAATGGTCAACCATTGACCCAATGACCAACCTATTGACCCAATATGTCAACTTTTGACCAAAAAGTCAACTTTGGTCAAAATGGTCAAACCTTGACCCATTGACCAACCCATTGACCCAAAATGTCAACTTTTGACCAAAATGTCAATTTTGGACAAAATAATCAATTTTTGACCTAATGACCACCCATTGACCAAATAGTGACAGTTTTAACCAAAAAGTCAACTTTGGTCAAAATGGTCAATTTTTGACCCAATGACTAACCCATTGACCTAATAGTTCAACTTTTGACCAAAAAATCAACTTTGGTCAAAATGGTCAATTCTTGACCCAATGACCAACTCATTGACCCAATATGTCAACTTTTGAACAAAAAGTTAATTGTAGTCAGAATAGTTAATTTTTGAGCTAATGACCAATTATTGATCCAATAAATCAATCTTTGAAAAAAAAAGTCAAATTTCGTCAAAATGATAAATCATTGACCCAATGATCAACCAACTCACCCAATAGATCGACTTTTGACCAAAAAGTCAACTTTGTTAAAATGGTTAATCCTTGACCCAATGACCAACCCATTGACCCAATAGGTCAACTTTTGACCAAAAAGTCAACTTTGGTAAAATTGTCAATCCTTAACCCAATGACCAACCTATTGACTTAAAAGGACAACTTTTGGCCAAAAAGTCAATTTTGGTCAAAATTGTCAGTTTTTGACATAATGACCACCTCACTGACCCAATAGATCAACCTTTGACCAAAAGTAATTTTTGACCTAATGATCACCCCATTACCTAATAGGTCAACTCTGGTTAAAATGGTCAATTTCTGAACCAATGACTAACCAATTGACCCAATAGGCCAACTATTAACCAAAAATTTAACTTTAGTCAAAATGATCAATCCTTGACCCAATGACCAACCTATTAACCTAACAGGTCAACTTTTGACCAAAAAATCAATTTTGGTAAAAAAAAGTCAATTTTTGACCTAATGACCAATTATTTACCCAATAAGTCAATCTCTGACCAAAAAGTCAACTTTGGTCTAAATGATAAATCCTTGACCCAATGTCCAACCCGTTGACCCAATAGGTCAACTTTTGACCAAAAAGTGAACTTTAGTCAAAATAGTCAATCCTTAACACAATGACTAACCCATTTACACAATAGCTCAACTTTTGACCAAAAAGTTAATTTTGGTCAATATAGTCTATTTCTGACCTAATGACTACCCTAAAGACCCAATAGGTCAACTCGTGACCAATAAGTCAACTTTGGTCAAAAAGGTTAATTTCTGACCCAATGACCACCCCATTGATCCAATGGGTCAACTTTTGACCAAAATTCAATTTTAGTCAAAATAGTCAATTTTTGACCTAATGACCAATTATTGACCCAATAAGTCAATCTCAGACCAAAAAGTCAACTTTGGTCAAAATAGTCAATCCTTGACCCAATGACCGAACCATTGACCCAATAGGTCAACTTTTGACGAAAAAGTCAACTTTGGTAAAAAATGGTCAATTTCTGACCAAATGACCAACCCATTGATCCAATAGGTCAACTTTTGACCAAAAAGTCAACTTTGGTCAAAATGGTCAATCTTTGACCTAATGACCAACCCATTGACCCAATAGGTAAACTTTTGACCAAAAAGTCAACTTTGGTCAAAATGGTCAATCCTTGACCCAATGACCAACTAATTGACCCAAAAGGTCAACTTTTGACCAAAAAGTTAATTTTAGTCAAAATGGTCAATCATTGGCCCAATGACCAACCCATTGACCCAATAGGTCAACTTTTTACCAAAAAGTCAACTTTGGTCAAAATGGTCAATCCTTGACCAAATAACCAACCCATTGACCTAGTAGGTCAACTTTTGACCAAAAAGTCAATTTTGCTCAAAATAGCTTATTTTTGACCTAATGACCACCCCATTGACCAATTGGCTCAACTTTTAGCTAAAAAGTGAACTTTGGTCAAAATGGTCAATCCTTGACATAATGACATACCCATTGACAGAATTGGTCAACTTTCGACAAAAAAGTGAATTTTGGTCAAAATAGTCAATTTCAACCTAACAACCACCCCTTTGACCCAACATTTCAACTTTTGAAAAAAAAAGCAACTTTAGTTAAAATGGTCAATTACTGACCCAATAGGTCAACTTTTGTCAAAAAAAGATAACTTTGGTCAAAATGGTCAATCCTTGACCTAATGACCAACCCATTGACTAAATAGGTCAACTTTTGACCACAAAGTCAATTCTGGACAATATAGTCAATTTTTGACCTAATGACTACCTCGTTGACCAAATAGATGAACTTTTGACAAAAACGTCAGCTTTGATCAACATGGTTAATTTCTGACCCAATAACCAAAAAGTTAACATTGGTCAAAAGAGTCAATCCTTGACCCAATAACCAACTAATTAACCCAATAGGCCAACTTTTAACCAAAAAGTCATCTTTGGTCAAAAGGTTCAATTCTTGACTCAATGACCAACCCATTGACCCAATAGGTCAATTTTGGTCGAAATAGTCAATTTGTTACCTAATGACCACCCCATTGACCCAATAGGTCAACTTTTGACCAAAAAAGTCAAGTTTAGTTAAAATGGTTAATTTTTGACCCAATGACCAACCCATTGACCCAATAGGTCAACTTTTGACAAAACAATCAACTTTGGTCAAAATGGTCAATCCTTGACCCAATGACAAACCCATTGACCAATAGGTCAACTTTTGACCAAAAAGTGAACTTTAGTCAAAATAGTCAATCCTTGACACAATGACACAATAGGTCAACTTTTGACCAAAAAGTCAATTTTGGTCAATATAGTCAATTTTGACCTAATGACCGCCCCATTGACCAAATTGGTCAACTTTGGTTAAAATGATAAATTTCTGAATGAACGACTAACCCATTGACCCAATAGGCCAAATTTTGACCAAAAAGTCAACTTTGGTTAAAATAGTCAATTCTAACCCAATGACCACCCCATTGACCCAATGGGTCAACTTTTGATAAAAATTTAAATTTTGGTCAAAATAGTCAATTTTTGACCTAATGACCAATTATTGACCCTATAAGTCAACCTTGACCAAAAAGTTAACTTTGGTCAAAATGGTCAATTTTTGACCCAATGATCAACCCATTGACCAAATAGGTCAACCTTTCACCAAAAAGACAACTATGGTCAAAATGGTCAATCTTTGACCCAATGACCCAAAAGATCAACCTTTGACCAAAAAGCAATTTTGGTCAAAATAGTCAATTTTTAACCTAATGACCTCCCAATATACCCAATATGTCAACTTTGACCAAAAAGTCGACTTTCGTCAAAATGGACAATTTCTGACCCATTGACCAACCAATTGACCCAATAGGTCAACTTTTGACCAAAAAGTCAACTTTAGTCAACATGGTCAATACTTGACCTAATGATCAACCCATTGACCAAATATGTCAACTTTTGACCAAAAAGTCAATTTTGGTCAAAATAAACAATTTTTGTTCTAATGACCAATTATTGACCGAATAAGTCAATCTCTTACTAAAAAGTCAACTTTGGTCAAAATAGTCAATCCTTGACCCAATGACCAACTCATTGACCTAATCGGTCAATTTTTAAATAAAAAGTCAACTATGATCAAAATGGTTAATCTTTGACCCAATGACCCATAAATCAAACTTTGACCAAAAAGCAATTTTGGTCAAAATAGTCAATTTTTGACCTAATGACCACCAAAATAACTCAATATGTCAACTTTTAACCAAAAAAGTCGACTTTGGTCAAAATGGTCAATTTATGACCCACTGACCAAACCAAAGACCCAATAGGTCAACTTTTGACCATAAAGTCAACTTTGGTGAAAATGGTCAATCCTTGACCCAATGACCAACCCATTGAACCAATGGTCAACTTTTGACCAAAAAGTCAATTTTGATCAAAATAGTTAATTTTTTACTAATGACCAATTATTGACCCAATAAGTCAATCTCTTACCAAAAAGACAACTTTGGTCAAAATGGTCAATCCTTGACCCAATGACCAACACATTAACCAAACAGGTCAACTTTTGACCAAAAAGTCAACATTGGTCAAAATGGTCAATCCTTGACCCAATGACCAACCCATTGATCTAATTGGTCAACTTTGGTCAAAATGGTCAATCCTTGACCCAAAGACTAACCCATTGACACCATAGGTCAAATTTTGTCCAAAAAGTCAATTTTGGTCAAAATAGTCAATTTTTGACCAAATGACCATCCCATTGACCTAACAGGTCAACTTTTGACAAAAAAGTCAACTTTGGTCGAAATGGTCAATTTCTGACCCAATGGGTAAACTTTTGACCAAAAATTCAATTTTGGTATAAATAGTCAATTTTTGGCCTAATGACCAATTATTGACCCAATAAGTAAATCTCTGACCAAAAAGGCAACTTTGGTCAAAATGGTCAATCTTTGACCTAATAACCAATCCGTTGACCAAATATGCCAAAATTTGACCAAAAAGCCAAGTTTGGTCAAAATGGTCAGTTTCTGACCCAATGATCAAACCCTTGACCCAATATGTCAACTTTTGACCAAGAAGTCAACTTTGATCAAAATGGTCAATTTCTGACACAATGTCCACCCCATTGACCCAATGGGTCAACTTTTGACAAAAAATTCAATTTTGGTCAATATAATTAATTTTTGACCTAATGACCAATTATTAACTAAATAAGTCAATCTCTGACCAAAAAGTCAACTTTGGTCATACTGGTCAATCCTTGACCTAATGACCAACTCATTGACCCAATAGGTCAACTTTTACCAAAAAGTAAACTTTGGTCAAAATGGTCAATCCTTGACCAAATAACCAACTCAATTACCCAATAGGTCAACTTTTGACCAAAAAGTCAATTCTGTTGAAAATAGTTAAATTTTTGGCCTAATGACGACTAATTGACACAATGGGTTAACTTTTGACCAAAATGTGAATTTTGAACAAACTGGTCAATCCTTGACACAATGACATACCCATTGACCCAATTGGTCAACTTTTGACAAAAATGTAAACTTTGGTCAAAATATTCAATTTTTAACTTAAAAACCACCCCATTGACCTAATAAGTAAACTTTTGACCAAAAAGTCAACTTTAGTTAAAATGTTCAAGTTCTGACCCAACAAGTCAACTTTTGACCAAAAAGTTAATTTTGGTCGATATAGTCAATTTTTAACCTAATGACCACTCCATTGATTCAATACGTCAGCTTTTCACCAAAAAGTCAACTTTGGTCAAAATGCTCATATTCTGACCCAATGACCAACCCATTGACCTAATAGGTCAATTTTTGTCCAAAAAGTTAACTTTGGTAAAAATGATTAATCCTTGACGCAATGACTAACCCATTGACCCAGTAGGTCAACTTTTTACCAAAAAGTAAATTTTGGTCAAAATAGTCAATTTTTGACCTAATGACCAATTATTGACCCAATAAGTCAATCTCTGACCAAAAAAGCAACTTTGGGCAAAATGGTCAATCATTGACCTAATGACCAACCCATTGACCCAAAAGGTCAAATTTTGTCCAAAAAGTCAATTTTGGTCAAAATGGTTAGTTTCTGACCCAATAACCAAGCCCTTGACCCGAAAGGTCAACTTTTGACCAAGAAGTCAACTTTGGTCAAAATGATCATTTTCTGACACAATGTCCACCCCATTGACCCAATGGGTCAACTTTGGACCAAAAATTCAATTTTGGTCAATATAATTAATTTTGACCTAGTGACCAATTATTGACCAATAAATCAATCTTTGACAAAAAAGTCAACTTTCGTCAAAATGGTAAATCCTTGACCCAATGACCAACCCTTTGACCCAATCGGTCAACTTTTTACCAAAAGTCAACTTTGGTCAAATTGGTCAATCCTTGACAAAAAAACCAACCCATTGTTAGGTCAACTTTTGACCAAAAAGTCAATAATGTTCAAAATAGTCAATTTTTGACCTAATGACCACCCCATTGACCCAATGGGTCAACTTTTGACCAAAATGTGAATTTTGATCAAAATGGTCAATCCTTGACACAATGACATACCCATTGACCCAATTGGTCAACTTTTGACAAAAATATAAATTTTGGTCAAAATAGTCAATTTTTAACTTAACACCACCCCATTGACCCAATAGGTCAAGTTTTAACCAAAAAGTTAACTTTAGTTAAAATGGTCAAGTTCTGACCCAATAACCAACTCATTGAACCAATAGGTTAACTTTTGACCAAAAAGATAACTTTGGTCAAAATGTTCAATCCTTGACCTAATTACCAAATTATTGACTAATAGGTCAACATTTGACCAAAAAGTCAATTTTGGTCAAAATAGTCAATTTTTTACCTAATGACCACCCCACTGACCAAATAGATGAACTTTTGACAAAAAAGTCAGCTTTGGGCAACATGGTTAATTTCTGACCCAATGACCAAAAAGTCAACTTTAGTCAAAATCCTTGACCCAATAACAAACTCATTGATCCAATATGTCAACTTTTAACCAAAAAGTCTAGTTTGGTCAAAATGGTCAATCCCTAACCTAATGACCAACCCACTGAACCAATAGGTCAACTTTGATCAAATAGTTAATTTTTTACCTAATGATCACCCATCGACCCAATAGGTCAACTTTTGACAAAAAAGTCAAGTTTGGTTAAAATAAACAATTTTTTACCCAATGACCTACCCTAGGTAAACTTTTAACAAAAGTCAACTTTGGTCAAAATGGTCAATTTCTGACATAATAACCACCCAATTGACCCAATGGGACAACGTTTGACCAAAAATTCAATTTTGGTCAAAATAATCATTTTTGACCGAATGACCAATTATTGACCCAATAAGTCAATCTCTGACAAAAAAGTCAACTTTGGTCGAAATGGTGAATCTTTGACCCAATGACCAACCCATTTATCCAATTGGTCAACTTTTGACCAAAAAGTCAACTTTTGTCAAAATGGTCAATTTCTGACCAAATGACCAAACCATTGACACAATAGGTCAACTTTTGACCAAAAAGTTAACTTTGGTCAAAATGGTCAATCCTTGAACCAATGACCAACCCATAGACCCAATTGGTCAACTTTTGACCAAAATAGTCAATTTTTGACATAATGAACAATTATTGACCAAATAAGTCAATCTCTGACCAAAAAATCAACTTGGGTCAAAATGATCAATCTTTGACCCAATGATCAACCCATTAATGGTCAACTTTTGACCAAAAGGTCAACATTGGTCAAAATGGTCAATCCTTGACCCAATGACCAACCCATTGACCCAATATGTGAGCTTTTGACCGAAAAGTTAATTTTGGTCGATATAGTTAATTTTTGACCTAATGACCACCCCATTGACCCAATAAGTCAACTTTTGACCAAAAAGTCAACTTTGGTTAAAATGGTCATATTCTGACCCAATGACCAACCCATTGACCCAATAGGTCAGTTTTGTCCAAAAAGTTAACTTCGGTCAAAATGATAAATTCTTGACGGCAATGACAAACCCGATGACCCAGTAGGTCAACATTATACCAATAGGTCAAATTTGGTCAAATAGTCAATTTTTGACCTAATGACCAATTATTGACCCAATAAGTCAATCTCTAACCAAAAAGTCAACTGTTCAAAATGGTCAATTTCTGAACCAATGACTAACTCATTGACCCAATAGACCAACTTTTGACTAAAATGTCAACTTTGGTCAAAATGATCAATCCTTGACACAATGACCAACACATTAACCCAATAAGTCAAATTTTGACCAAAAAGTCAATTTTGGTAAAAATAGTCAATTTTTGACCTAATGACCAATTATTCACCCAATAAGTCAATCTCTAACCAAAAAGTCCATTTGTTCAAAATAGGTCACTTTTTGACCTAATGACTACCCCATTAACCCAATTGGCCAACATAAGCTAAAATGGTCAATTTCCGAACCAAAGACTAACCCATTGACCCAATAAGCCAAGTTTTGATCAAAAAGTCAACTTTGGTCAAAATGATTAATCCTTAACCTCCATTAACTCAATAGGTCAACTTTGACAAAAAAGTCATAAATTGTCAAAATAGTCAATTTTTAACCTAATGACCAATTATTGACCAATAAGTCAATCTCTGACCAAAAAGTCAACTTTGGTCAAAATGGTCAATCCTTGACCCAATGTCAAACCCATTGACCCAATAGGTCAACTTTTGACCAAAATGTGAACTTGTCAAAATAGTCAATCCTTGACACAATGACCAAGCCATTGACACAGTAGGTCAACTTTTGACAAAAAAGTTAATTTTTATCAATATAGTCAATTTTTGTCCTAATCACCACCCAATTAACCCAATAGGTCAACTTTTGACCAAAAAGTTAACTTTGGTTAAAATGTTTAATTACTGACCCAATGACCACCCCATTGACCCAATGTGTCAACTTTTGACCAAAAATTCAATTTTGGTCAAAATAGTCAATTTTTGACCTAATGACCAATTATTGACCCAATAAGTCAATCTCTGACCAAAAAGTCAACTTTGGTCAAAATGGACAATCCTTGATCCATTGATCGACCCATTGACCTAATAGGTCAACTTTTGACCAAAAAGCCAACTATGGTCAAAATAGTTAATCTTTGACCCAATGACCCAATAGATCAACCTTTGCCAAAAAGTAATTTTGGTCAAAATAGTCAATTTTTGACCTAATGACCACCCAATTGACCCAAAATGTCAACTTTGACCAAAAAGTCGAATTTGGTCAAAATGGTCATTTTCTGACCCAATGACAAACCAATTGACCAAATAGGTCAACTTTTGACCAAAAAGTCAACTTTAGTCAAAATGGTCAATCCTAGACCCAATGACCAACCCATTGACACAATAGGTCAACTTTTGACCAAAAGGTCAATTTTGGTCAAAATGGTCAATTTTTGTTCTAATAACCTATTATTGACTCAGTAAGTCAATCTCTTACCAAAAAGTCAATTATGGTCAAAATAGTCAATTCTTGACCCAATGACCAACCCATTGACCCAATAGGTCAACTTTTGACCAAAAAGTCAACGTTGGTTAAAATGGTCAATACTTGACCTAGTGACCAACCCATTGACCCAATAGATCAACTTTTGACCAAAAAGTCAATTTTGGTCAAAAAAGTCAATATTGGTCAAAATAGTCGATTTTGACCTATCGACCAATTATTAACCCAATAAGTCAATCTCTGACCAAAAAGTCAACTTTGGTCAAATGGTCAATCCTTGACCCGATGACCAACCCTTTCATCCAATAGCTCAACTTTTGACCAAAAAGCCAACTATGATCAAAATGGTCAATCTTTGACCCAATGACCCAATAGATCAACCTTTTTCCAAAAAACAATTTTGGTCAAAATAGTCAATTTTTGACCTAATGACCACCAAAATTACCCAATATGTCAACTTTTGACCAAAAAGTCGACTTTGGTCAAAATGGTCAATTTCGGACCCACTGACCAAACCATTGACCCAATAGGTCAACTTTTGACCATAAAGTCAATTTGGTCAAAATGGTCAATTCTTGACCCAATGACCAACTCATTGACCCAGTGGTCAACATTTGACCAAAAAGTCAATTTTGGTAAAAATAGTTAATTTTTGATCGAATGACCAATTATTGACCCAATAAGTCAATCTCTTACCAAAAAGACTACTTTGGTCAAAATGGTCAATCCTTGACCCAATGACCAACCCATTGACCCAATAGGTCAACTTTTGACCAAAAGTCAACTTTAGTCAAAATGGTCAATCCTTGACCCATTGACCAAATAGGTCAACTTTTGACAAAAAATTCAATTTTGGTCAAAATAGTCAATTTTTAACCAACTGAGCAATGATTGATCCAATAAGTCAATATCTGACCAAAAAGTCAACTTTGGTCAAATTGGTCAATCCTTGACCCAATGACTAATCCATAGACCCAATTGGTCAACTTTTGACCAAAAAATTAACTTTGATCAAAATGGTCAATTCTTGACGACCGACCATTGACTCATAGTCAAATTTCGACAAAAAGTCAATTTTGGTCAAAATAGTCAATTTTTGACCTAATGACCATCACATTGACCCAATAGGTAAACTTTTGACCAAAAAGTGAACTTTGGTCGAAATGCTCAATTTTTGACCCAATGGGTCAACTTTTGACCAAAAATTTAAATTTGGTCAAAATAGTTAATTTTTGACCTAATGACCAATTATTAACCCAATAAGTCAATCTCTGACCAAAAAGTCAACTTTGTTCAATATGGTCAATCATTGACTTAATGACCAACCCATTAAACCAATAGGTCAAATTTTGACCAAAAAGTCAAGTTTGGTCAAAAGGTTGGTTTCTGACCCAATGACCAATTCCTGGACCCAATATGTCAACATTTGACCAAGAAGTCAACTTTGGTCATAATGGTCAATTTCTGACACAATGACCACCCCTATGACCCAATGGGACAACTTTTGACCAAAAATTCAATTTTGGTCAATATAATCAACTTTTGAACTAATGACAAATTATTGACCCAATAATTTTCTCTTACCAAAAAATCAACTTTGGTCAAAATGGTCAATCCTTCACCTAATGACAAACCCATTGACCCAATAGGACAACTTTTACCAAAAAGTCAACTGTGGTCAAATGGTCAATTTTTGACCTAATGACCAATTATTGACCCAATAAGTCAATTACTGACCAAAAAGTCAACTTTGGTCAAAATAGTCAATTATTGACCCAATGACCAACCCAATGACCAAAGAGGTCAACTTTTGACCAAAAAGACAATTTTGATCTAAATAGTCAGGTTTTGACCTAATGACCACCCCATTGACCCAGTAGATCAACTTTTGACCAAAAAGTAATTTTGGTCAAAATAGTCAATTTCTGACCTAATATATCACCAAAAAATCGACTTTGGTCAAAATTGTCAATTTCTGACCTAATGACCAACCTATTGACCCAATAGGTCAACTTTTAATCAAAAAGTCAACTTTGGTCAAAATGGTCGATCCTTGACTCAATGATCAACCCATTGATCCAATAGGTCAACTTTCCACCAAAAAGTCAATTTTGGTCAAATTAGTCAATTTTTGACCTGATGTCCAATTATTGACGTCAATCTCTTACCAAAACGGCAAATTTGTTCAAAATGGTCAATCTTTGACCCAATGACCAACCCATTGACCCAATAGGTCAACTTTTGACCAAAAATTCAAATATGGTCAAAATGGTCAATCCTTGACCCATTGACCCAATATGTTAACTTTTGACCTACTAACCAATTATTGATAAAATAAGTCAATTTCTGACCAAAAAGTCAACTTTGGGTCGTCTTTTGACCAAAAATTCAATTTGGGTCAAAATAGTCAAATTTTGAACTAATGACCAATTATTGACCCATAAGTCAATCTCTGACCAAAAAGTTAACTTTGGTCAAAATGGTCAATCCTTGACCCAATGACCAACCCACTGACCCAATAGGTCAACTTTTGACAAAAAAGTGAACTTTAGTCAAAATGGACAATCCTTGACACAATGACCAACCCCTTGACACAGTAGGTCAACTTTTGACCAAAAAGTCAATTTTGGTCAATATAATCAGTTTTTGACCTAATGCTAATGACCACCCCATTAACCCAATAGGTCAACTTTTGACCAAAAGTCAACTTTGGTCAAAATGATTAATTTATGATCTAATGACCAACTCATTGATCCAATAAGTCAACTTTTGAAGAAAAAGTCAATTTTAGTCAAAAAGGTTAATCCTTGACCCAATGACCAACCCCTTGATCAAATAGGTCAACATTTGACCAAAAAGTCAACTTAGTCAAAATGGTAATACTTAACCCATTGACCAACCCATTGACCCAATAGGTCAACTTTTGGCCAAAAAGTTAACTTTGGTCAAAATGATCAATCCTTGACCCAATGACCAACCCATTGACCAAATATGTCAACTTTTGACAAAAAATTCAATTTTGGTCAAAATAGTCAATTTTTGACCTACTGACCAATCATTGATCCAATAAGTCAAAATCTGACCAAAAAGTCAACTTTGGTCAAATTAGTCAATCCTTGACCCAATGAATAACCCATTGACCCAATAGGTCAACTTTTTACCAAAAGACAACTTTGGTCAAAATGGTAAATCCTTGACCCAATGACCAACCCACTGACCCAGTAGATCAACTTGTGACGAAAAAGTCAATTTTGTCAGAATAGTCAATTTTTTATCTAATGACCAATATTGACCCAATAGGTCAACTTTTGATCGAAAAGTTAACTTTGGACAAAATGGTCAATCCTTGACCCAATGACCAACCCATTGACCTAAAAGGCCATCTTTTGACCAAAAAGTCAATTTTGGTCAAAATTGTCAATTTTTAACATAATGACCACCTCATTGACCCAAAAGATCAACTTTTGATCAAAAAGTTAAATTCGGTCAAATTGGTCAATTTCAGACACAATGACCACCCCATTGACTCAATGAGTCAACTTTTGACCAAAAATTCAATTTTGGTCAAAATAGTCAATTTTTGACCTAATGTCCAATTATTGGCTAAATAAGTTAATCTCTAACAAAAAAGTCAACTTTGGTCAAAATGGTTAATCCTTGACCCAATGATCAGCTCATTGACCCAATAAGTTAACTTTTGACCAAAAAGTCAATTTTGGTCAAAATAGTCAATTTTTGACCTAACGACCAATTATTGACCCAATAAGTCAATCTCTGACCAAAAAGTCAACTTTGGTCAAAATGGTCAATCTTTGACCCAATGACTAACCCATTGACCAAATAGGTCAACTTTTGACAAAAAAGACAATTTGGGTCAAAATAATCAATTTTTGACTTAATGAACACCCCATTGACCCAATATGTTAACTTTGACCAAAAACTCAATTATGGTCAAAATTGTTAATTTCTCACCCAATGACCAAAAAATCAACTTTGGTCAAAATTATCAATTCTTGACTCAATAACCAACACATTGACCACATAGGTCAACTTTTGACCACATAGGTCAACTTTTCACCAAAAAGTCAACTTTGGTTAAAATGGTTAATTTTTTATCTAAAGACCAACCTATTGACCCAAAAGATCAACTTTTGGCCAAAATGTCAATTTTGGTCAAGATAGTCAATTTTTTACATAATGCCCACCCCATTGACCCAATAGGTCAACTTTTGACAAAAAGTCATGTTTGGTCAATATGGTGAATTCTGATTCAATGACCAACCCATTGACCCACCCAAATAGGTCAACTTTTGAAAAAAAGTCAACTTTGGTCAAAATGGTCAATTTCTAACGTAATGACCACCAAATTGACCCAATGGGTCAACTTTTGACCAAAAATTTAATTTTGGTCAAAATAATAAAATTTTGACTAAATGACCAATTGTTGACCCAATAAGTCAATCTCTGACCAAAAGTCAACTTTGGTCGAAATGGTCAATCTTTGAACCAATGACCAACTCATTGACCTAATAGGTCAACTTTTGACCAAAAGTCTACTTTTGTCAAAATGGTCAATCCTTGACCCAATGACCAACCCATTGAACCAATAGGTCAACTTTTGACCAAAAAGTTAATTTTCACCAAAATTGTCAATTTTTGACCTAATGACCACCCCATTAACCCAATTAGACAACTTTTGACCAAAACATCAAGTTTGATTAAAATGGTTAATTTCTGACCCAATGACCAACCCATTAACTCGATAGGTCAACTTTTGACCAAAAAGCCTACTTTAGTCAAAATTGTCAATCATTGACCCAATGACAAACTCATAGACCCAATATGTCAACTTTCGACCAAAATAGTTAATTTTTTACATAATGACCAATTATTAATCCAATAAGTCAATCTATGATGAAAAAATTAACTTTGGTCAAAATGGTCAATCCTTGACCCAGTGACCAACCCATTGACCCAGTATGTTAACTTTTGAACAAAAAGTGAACTTTAGTCAAAATAGTCAATCTTTGACACAATGACCAACCCATTGACACTATAAGTCAATATTTGACCAAAAAGTCAATTTTGGTCAATATAGTCAATTTTTGACCTAATGACCACTTCTTTGACCCAATAGGTAAACTTTTATCCAAAAGTCAACCTTGGTCAAAATGGTCAATTTCTGACCCAATGACCAAACCATTGATCCAATAGGTCAACTTTTAACCAAAAAGTCAACTTTGGTCAAAATGGTTAATCCTTCACCCAATGACCAACCCGTTGACCCAATAGGTCAACTTTTGACTAAAAAGTCAACTTTGGTTAAAATAGTCAATTCTTGACCCAATGACCAACTTATTGACCCAATTGGTCAACTTTTGACCAAAAAGTCAACTTTAGTCAAAATGGTCAATCATTGACCCAATGACCCAATAGATCAACCTTTGACGAAAAAGCAATTTTAGTCAAAATAGTTATTTTTTGACCGAATGACCACCAAAATTACTTAATATGTCAAATTTTGAACAACATGTAGACTTCGGTCAAAATGGTCAATTTCTGACCCAATGACCAACCATTGACCCAATAGGTCAACTTTTGACCAAAAAGTTAACTTTGGTCAAAATGGTCAATCCTTGACCCAAGGACCAAACCATTGACCCAATTGGTTAACTTTTGACCAAAAAGTCAACCTTGGTCACAATGGTCAATCCTTGAACCAATGACCAACCCATTGAACCAATATGTGAGCTTTTGACGAAAAAGTTAATTTTGGCCTATATAGTTAATTTTTAACCTAATGACCACCCCATTGATTCAATATGTCATTAAACACTTTTGGAGCCAAATTTCAAAGAGGGGAAGAAATGAAGAAAAGATTTCATAGTTTAGAGTGGGTTTTCTTTCCATTTTGTGTAGGAAGTTAGGTTTGTGATTTCTCTTCTAAGGAGTGTGAGAGGAGAGGGAAAGTGAGAGATTTCTTCTTCCTTACTACTCTAAAGAGAGAATTGTGTGTTGTTGTGAAGAAAGAAGAGGAGTCAAAGGAATTCCTTGAGATTCGCTTGGGGAAGAGTTTGAGATCAATTGTCTTTACTTTACTTTGTTTGTATGATGTTGTTTTTATATATATAATCCATGTTTTGTCATCTTTTCCTCTTGAGTCTTGATTAGACTTCTTTGTCTTTCTCCTTTTTAAGTGATGTGTTGATGTTGTGAAATGGAAATGATGTGTCGATTTATTATGGAGAATTTGTGATGACCTTTTCACTTAGAACTTCATTTACTTTTTGATCTGGCCAATTGAATTGTTAAAACTTGTTGGGAAACATATGTTCCAAAAGGATTATGAGTTCCACAACAAAAGTGAAGGTCACATTCAATGTCCATGAATGAGAGATGTAGTTCATGGGGATTAAGTGCAAATAAATAGCGAAATATACTTTGATGGGCGCAGAATTGGAGATTTCATAGTGACAGGCTGAAATCCTCAATTTGGTCCTAATGTTTAGAAAGTGAAGCGAAAGTTAGCCTACAAGTGAAAGGAAGTGGGAGCTCTGGAGTGAGAGCCAGTATCCTCCCAGCTTAACCACGGATTTGGGGACTGAACTTAGGATTAGCCAATGTTCTTTTTACGCTAAAATATGGGTAAAGAATAGGAATGCTCCTATTCGGCACAATACATTTGTATCACTGATCTGTATCACAATAATCATCACATTATGAATGGAAAGGAGGAAGACTCTTTCTTGCAATTGAACTTTGTTATAAATTTAGTCTTGTGTTAGTTTAACTTGCTAGAATTTAGAACGTGCTTTGGTAGAAATAGTAACTGAACCTATTTGTCTTTACTTTAAGAATTAAACAACTTGCAATTGTGATGTGATTTGATAAGAGATTTATGTGCTACGCCATAAAATTAAAGTCTCCCTGTGGGATCGATATTTCAGGACTCTATTAGAGCCCTGTATTACTTGAGCGATATTTATAATCACGTTAATTGTGTGACTCGTTATCATTTAAATCAATATATAAATCTATATCTGAGTTTATATTTTTTTGCAAATTAAAAAAGTTGCACCAGCAATCTCTGCATTCGAAAGTGATCTCTCTGGTTAGTTCATGCAACACCTTCAGTTATCAATCGTTTATCCATAGAGTTCCCTAACTGAGATCTCACACCAACACACATGCAAAAGGTCATAGATAACTATTTGAACAACTACAAAGCTAGGTAAGTAAACTCACAATCCTTTTTGTCTACTGCCTTAGTGATTGATGCACCAAAAATATATGCTATTTTTGTTATTTAATTTTACTTATTTTTGGTGATATTACACTTTAAAGAAAGGTATTTTTTATAATTTGTTGCAGGTATGATGATTTTAGGTGATTGGAGCGAAAAGAAGTGAAAAGGAATGAATTCAGAGCAAAAAGGAGCAAAAAGGAGGAAAACAGGTTCTGGCGCAACCGGCGACAGAATGGGCGCCGTCGGCGCCATTTTCAAGAGAGCTCTAAAATAATTCGGACGATAGAGCGCCGCTAGCACCCAATGTCGGTGGACTTCAAATGTGAACCGTTTTGGCAACTTTTTGAAGGGATGCCTATGGAAACTCTTGGGATTTCGCTCCTAAATTATAATTAGCTATTTTTTGACGAAAATTATTGTGTGTCCTGTGTGTCTTGTGTATTGTAGAGAGTTTTGAGTGTTAGGGCTTAGGATAGAAGAGTGTAGAAGTGATAATTTGAGAGAGACTCTTCTCTAAGGAGTGATGGAGAAGGAGTAAAGTGAGAGATTGCTTCTTACTTTCCATTTTAAAGAGAGAATCAAGTGTTGCAAAGAAGATAGAAAATGATTCAAAGGAACTTCAAGGGAATTGCATTGGGGAAGAGAATGAGATAAGTTGTATTTTCTTTTGTGGTTGGTATGACTTTTCTTTTATATATAAAATCCATGTTTTATTGTGTCTTCTCTATAAATTCTGAGTAGTCTCCTTTATCTTTCTTCTTGCATAGAGATGTGATGATGTGATGATGTGGATTTGAAGTTGAAATAGAAAAGAAGAAGGTGAATATTGAAAAAGGTTCAAACAAGATTTATCCAGACTTGGATTATCCGCTTGAACCAATGAAGATTACTGTTGAAAAACCACTACCTCCATTTCCTCAAAGATTGAAACAACAAAACAGGGATAACAAATTTGAAAAATTTTTGGAGATCCTTAAGAAAATAATGATAAATATTACTTTTGTTGAAGCATTAGAACAGATGCCTGACTATGCTAAGTTTATGAAGGATATTCTTAAAAAAGAAAGTTTACAGATCATGAAACTGTTGCACTCAACAGAGAGTGTAGTGCAATTATTCAGAAGAAGCTTCCTGAAAAACTTAAAGATCCTGGTAGTTTCACTATCCCGTGTGCTATAGGAGAAAAATTTTTCGGAAGAGCCTTATGTGATATGGGAGCTAGTATTAATGTTATGCCTTTATCAACTTTCAAAAGATTGGGAATAAGAGAAATTTCTCCTACATCTGTGACTCTTCAATTAGCTGATCGTTCCATTACTTACCCTAAAGGAGTGGTGGAAGATGTGTTAGTGAAAGTGGATAAATTTATCTTTCCTATAGATTTTATTGTACTTGATATGGTGGAAGATAAAGAAATTCCAATCATTTTAGGAAGACCATTCCTTACTACTAGAAGAGCAGTAATTGATGTTCAAAAAAGACAATTAACAATGAGAGTTAATGATCAAGAGGCGACCTTTAACATTTTGAAATCTATGAAGTATCCCTCAATGGAAAAAGAAAATGAATGTTTTAGGATGGAGGTCTGTGAATATTTGAGAAACAATCATTTTGAAAATATGTTTGAAAAAGAAGTGGATTATGAAAATATGTTTGAAGAAGAAATTGAAAATAAAGAAAATTCAGATTACAAGAAGAATGAAGATTTTGAGTATGTTCAAGAGAGATTTATAGTATTAGACACTATGGAAGGTGGAAATAAAAGCTTAATTCCATCTATAAAAAAACCTCCTGAACTTGAGATGAAAATTCTCCCTAATCATTTGAAGTATATGTTTTTAGGAGTATCATCTAACCTGCCAGTTATTGTATCTTTAGAGTTAAACGATTATCAAGAACAGAAGTTGTTGGAAATTTTAAAAAGATACAAGAAAGCTGTTAGATGGATTTTACTAGATATTAAAGGAATCAATCCTTCTATTTGTATGCACAGAATCTTATTAGATGAAAAACATATCCGTAGAGGAGATTAAATCCTATAATGAAAGAAGTAGTTAAGAAGGAAATTTTAAAATGGCTGGATACTGGAATTATTTATCCTATTTTGGATAGTGCTTGGGTGAGTCCAATTCATTATGTACCAAAAAAGGGAGGAGTGACTATTGAAGTGAATGGATATAATGAAATTTTACCCACAAGACAAATTAATGGATGGCGAATTTGTATTGACTATAGGAAATTAAATGCCGCCACCCGAAAAGATCACTTTCATCTTCCTTTCCTCGATCAAATGCTGGATAGACTTGCTGGACACAAGTACTACAACTTTTTGGATGGATATACTGGTTACCATCAAATACCTATTGCTTCTGACGATCAAGAAAAGACAACATTTACTAGCCCTTACGGAACTTTTGCTTTTCGAAGAATACCTTTTGGACTGTGTAATGAATCTGCAACATTTCAGAGATGTATGATGTCTATCTTCAGTAGTATGATAGATAATGGAATAGAAATTTTCATGGATGATTTCTCTGTATTCGAGACTTCATTTGAAATTTGCTTAGAAAACCTTTGTGAGAAAACAAATTTAGTTCTGAATTGGGAGAAATGTCAATTTATGGTTGCAGGAGGAATTGTGCTTGGGCATAAAATTTCTGAGCATGGTATGGAGGACGACCCTGCTAAAATTAGAGTGATTGAGAGTTTGCCACTACCCACTACTGTAAGAGAGGTAAGAAGTTTCTTAGGACACACTGGATTTTACAAGCGATATATTAAAGATTTTTCTAAAATTACTAAACCTTTATGCCAGCTTTTAGAAAATGATATAAAGTTTGATTTTAATGATGAATGTTTAAATGTTTTCAAATTATTAAAAGAGAAATTAATCATTGCACCTATAATCAATGCTAGTGATTATGCGATTGGAGTAGCATTAGGGCAAAGGCATGATAAAATTTTCAAAGTCATTTACTATGCTAGTAAAACTCTTAATGAAGCTCAAATTAATTATACCACTACAGAAAGAGAGTTATTAGCTATAGTATTTACTTTTGAAAAGTTTAGACCTTATTTAATTGGAACTAAAAGTATTGTGCATACAGATCATTCAACTATGAGATATTTAATGCCAAAGAAGGATGCAAAACCTAGATTAATTAGATGGATACTTCTTATGCAAGAAGTTGATTTTATGATAGTTGATAGGAAGGGATTTGATAACCAAATAGCTGATCATTTGTCGAGAATAGAGTATGATAAATTATCTGAATTTGAAAAAGAAGTTACTGAAACTTTCCCTGATGAACAACTTTATACTATTATGGGAAGAAATTTGCCTTGGTATGCTGATATTGTGAATTATATTGTGAGTGATATTGTACCACCTGATTTAACGAGGCAACAACAAAATAAGTTCAAATATGATGCAAAATCTTATTATTGGGATGAGCCCTATCTATATAAATAGTGTAAGGATCTTATTATTAGAAGATGTGTGCCACAAGAAGAAACGAATTTAATTATTCAACGATGTCACGATTCTGAATTTGGAGGTCATTTCGGTGTTGATAAAACTGCTTTTAAGATTTTACAATCTGGATTTTATTGGCCTACTCTTTTTAAGGATGTTTACAAATATATTAAATCATGTGATCGATGTCAGAGAGTAGGTAATATCTCTAGAAGAAATGAAATGCCTCTAAATTATAATTTGGAAGTTGAAATTTTTGATGTATGGGGATTAGATTTTATGGGACCATTTACTCCTTCATTTGGAAATTTATATATACTGATTGCAGATGATTATGTCTCGAGAAGGATTGAAGGTGTTGTTTTACCTAAATGTGATGCTCAAAGTGTCAAACTTTTTAAAGAAAAATATATTTACGAGATATGGAATGCCGAGAGTAATTATAACTGATGGTGGATCCCATTTCAGGAATAATCAAATTAAGAGATTAACTGAGAAATATAACATTATTCATAGAATCTCTACTGCTTATCATCCTCAGACTAGTGGTTTAGCAGAAGTATCTAATTGTGAAATTAAAAGAATTTTGGAGAAAACTGTTGATAATCATAAATTAGATTGGTCTGCTCGATTAGATACTGCATTATGGGCTTATAGGTCTGCTTTTAAGACCCCTATTGGAATGTCTCCTTATAGACTAGTGTTCGGTAAGACTTTCCATTTATCGGTTGAATTGGAGTAGAAATCATATTGGGCGATAAAAGAGTTAAATTTTAATTTGACAAAATGCTAGAGAGAAGAGATTTATGCAATTGAATGAATTGGAAGAAATTAGAAATGCATCTTATCATAATGACAAGATCTATAAAGATAAAATGAAATTATGGCATGATCGAAAGATATTGAAAAAGAAATTAGAATTTGGACAAAGTTTTGTCATACAACACAAGATTGTAGTTATTTTCTGGAAAGCTCAAGTCTAGATGGTTGTGACCTTTTACAGTTGTAAAATTACATTCTTTTGAAGATGTTGATAATAAAGATCCTGATACTGGAAAGATTTTCAAGGTTAATGGGAATCAATTAAAGCCTTACTTTGACGGGTTTCAATCTGATTTCAAAGAGGTGTTGACCTCATTTTTGATGAGGTCATCTCTTCTTCTTTTTAGTACTTAGGATCTAGCCTTAGGCTTTTCCTTTGACTATCTTAGAGGATTAGAATTGGGACCCACCACTTAGAAATTCAAACCACTTCTTAACTCCCCGCAAACTCCACAAACTTGACTATAGACCCCTAATCACCTAGAGGGTTGAAATCAAATGTGGAAGTTTAAAGGATGAGTTCTTATAGGACTCTTTGGCCTTAGGACTACCACAGGTGGCACAGTGCAGTGAAGGGCTGACTTACACTTTCACACACATCCTAAAAAACACACCCATACCTAACTTGACCTCCTGACTCAAAAAGGTGATTCACATGGATGGTCCTTAACCCCTAAGCCCTTGGCTAAGAGGGTTAGGAACAACATAGTAGATGCCTCAAATGAGTCCCTTCATGGCTCATGTGGGCTTGATATGGATTCATGGCTCAACCAAAATAATTTTATTCCACTTACATTCACCTAATCTTCAATTTTCCAAATATTTAATTTTTGACCCCCGTGACCCTACACCCGCCTAGCCTACCCAAAGCCCTTGAAATTACCCAAAATTTTCAAATCACCCAAAATTCCTCAAAACCAATCCCAAACATTTCCACATTACTCAAATTGATCATTCATAGCCAAAAATATAAAAAATTCCAAAAATACATCCCAATACCCTCCAAATACCCAAAATACCCCTCTTGACCCAAAAATCCAAAAATTCAGAAAATTACCAGAAAATTTCAGAAAATCCCAAATATTACCAATTTCATTTTGTTCAACTACACCATGGGCCAATTTTGTCAATTTACCCCACTTTTATCAAAACCACCAATTTGACCCATTTTAACCCAAAGTGAACCCAATGTCAAGCCAAACCTACCCAATTAACCCAAATTCTGGTCAAATTCAATTCTAAACTTCAATTCAACATTCCCAACACCAATCTAGACCAAATACAAGTCCAATTTGATTGACATTTGAATCCAATTTCACTTTTGGCCTTAAAGCCCAATTTGGACCCATGACCTAAACCTAATCCAAGCTAACCCAATTCAACTCCAATTAACCCCAAACCTTTTCTAAACCTTCCTTAGCATCCCCACAAACAAAACACTAACATGATTTGCCCAAAATTTGGACCCAAACCCCACTCAAGTTCAACCCAAAACTAAAAGGCCCAATTTTGACCTAAACCCAAACCTAACCCAAATAAGCCCAAACCCCAAAATCAAGACCCAACCAAAGCCAAAACCTCTTTGAAACACTCCCATAAACATTTCCCAACATTAATTTTACATAAATTTCAACCCTAGCACAACATTGGCCCAAATTAGCCCAACTTGACCAACATTGAGCCATTTACTAAAGAGGCCCAAATTCAAACCAATTCAATTCCAAGTCACACCAAATTGACTCCAAACCATTCATGAATCATCCCTAAACCAATTGCAACATTTATTTGACATGGTCCTTCACAAAATTTTCACCCAAAAGCCCATCCTAAAATAAAAAAAAACCCACCTCCCTAAATCACTTTAAAAGCCCATCTAAAACCATTTCAAAGAGCCCAAAATCTACCCTAAAGCCCATATGACATTTTCATTTGCAATCCATTTAATCAAAGTCATTCCCTAAGTTCCAATCCCATCATCAAATGATTCCAAATCAAGCCTCATGCCAAATCACCCCTAAATGCCAAAATTCACAAAATCCTTATCCATGAAAGTTGAATTAACTTTTCCCAAGCCAAATGGAGCCTTGAAGCCATGCATGAGCCCCATGGGAGCCATGAGAGCCATGGAATCTACTTTCCACCTCACCAAACCATTAATGGCAAGAGAGGGGATCTCTTTATTAAACCCTCTTAAACCCTTTTTTACCTTAAGCATGTCACACACTAAACCATGCTTAGCCACCTCACCATGGATGGAGACCACACCATTTTCTCTTGGCTGACCCAAGTGACTGTTTTCAGCCCAAAACCAGGCCTTGGGTGGTGAACCTAGCCTAAAACCATGGGTTGACTCATTTGAACCCAAAATAACCTTCCCCCCATTCCATTTCAATTCAACTCCTTTACACATGTCCATGGCCAATTGACTGCACTAAGCCCCAGCCCTGACCTCCCTGACCTTGAGGGTGACGTGACCCTGGCCGGCCAGCCACCACAGTTGCCGGAAACCACCAGGCCTAGAGAACCCATGTGAGCCAAAGTTTGGAATTCCCACTTGCTGAGCTGCCCCATGCCCAATGTCCATCATGGCTGTTCTTCCCTTTACCTAAGCAGCTGATCTCAAGCCTTAAACCCCCCTGGGAGGCCCTCCACCCTCTCCTATTTAAACCTCACCTCCTCTCGGCCATGGGAGGTGCTGAACCAGACCTTACTGAAACCCTGCCAAAATTGCTCCAGACCACTCTCCATACTTAAAGCAGTTGATCCCCAGTGACAATTTGCCCTAATCCCCACTAACAGAGCCCAATTTCTCAGCCAAAATTCCACCCAAAACCAGGACACTTCTCCACAGAGGATCAATCCCCAAATTGATTGATCCTACACCTTCACCGAGACTAGGGAAGAGGTCCACCAGAGCAAAGCCCCTCTCTACAGGCCACCCATCCGTTCCGGACTCAAGCTTTGTGATCGGGCTTGGTCGAAATCATACCTAGACAATTCACCGAGGCCAAGGGACTTCATCTGGAGCTTGCTTGGACCCAATCGAAGGTGACACAACCCTCAGATTGAAGCCACACTTCTATGAGCAAAGGTATGAGCTAACTCTTTATCCCGAGCTTCTGGAGATTCTCCATTTCAAATGCCATAATTTCAATGCATGATCACCGTATAGATGTATTCGTCTCTTCAAGACGAATCCATAGAGCACAAGAACACGAAAATCCGTTAAGTATTGAGTGAGATATTAGGGATTTAGTGTGGATGGTTCTCGGGCTAGGAGGCTTGGGGACGATGAACGGATGCTGTTCATTTAATACACACGCGGACGGACGGCCAGGATCGGGCCGGATGAGGAGACGGAACGATGCAGCGGGCCCCCGGAGCGCTGAGTTGGATGGCGGCGCCGAATCAGAAGACGACGCGTGTGCGTTCGGAGCTGCTGAGGATGGCGTGGCGCCGCGTGGATAAGTAGAAAAATAGGTTATTTTTCTATTTATTTAATTCCCTAAACTTCAAAAATGCATAACTTTTTGTAGGAAAATCAGAAAAATAAAATAAAAATACCCTCTTGCTCAGTGAACAGAGGAGAATAATGTGGAAAATAAATCATTTAATTTCATCAAGTATTTTATTTTTAATGATTTATTTACCATCTAAATTTTTTTAATTCTCTATGCATATAGGAAATTCACCATGGCATGAGACCATAGGGCTTTTGAAGCCTCTGAATTTGGGAACATTCCCTGAATTTTCCAAAGTCAGAGGCCATCCCTATGAGAAGTTATTGATTTTTCAAATTCATGTAGTCTGTTTTGAGTATTTTATATCCAATAATTAGCATGTTGTGAAATAAATTCTAGGAAAATTTGGTGATGTTTCTTATGACCAGAGGACCCTAGGAAAAATAGGTTTTGAATTAATCCACTTGGAATAATCCTAATTGGCTTAAACACCTAAAATAGGTCCCTAATTAATTAGAGCTAATCATACATCAAATTGACTTGAAATCACTTCTCCACTGACCTTTAGGCTCAGAGGAACCCACCATAAAAATTTGAAGTTAATTGGACTTGGGTTGATTAAGTCATTTAGCCAATTTAAACTTTAAAAATTCATAACTTTCAAAATACTTTTCAAAAATTCACCAAATTGGTTTTGGAGCCTCTCTGATATCAGGGGAATTTAAGAAAATTAAAATTTCAATTTTCTAAAAAAGTTGATTTTTTGTATTATTTTAATATTTTAATAATTAAAAAATAATAAAATTCACCAAAATGTCACATTTTGAATTTTAATCACTTAGGAACAAACCCCATATTTTTCTTAGTTCTATTTGATGAGATATTAAATTTTAAAGCCCTAAGGTAATTTTTAAAATTAAAAAAATGTATTTTTTAGCATTTCCACTAAAATAATTCTAATAAATCAAAGAAAAATCAGAAAATTGTAAAAATTGATTCTCTCGATTTCCTTGATATCAGAGAGATTTTTAAAAAATATAAAATTCCTTTTTCAACCTTTATTTTATTTTTAAATTAATTAATACTCCAAAACATAAAATAATTTTAATAAAAAGAATATAATTCAAAAAAAATCACCAAAATTAGTCCAAGTGGTCCTCTGGTCATTAGGAATGTCCCATAATTTTCTTAAGGACAGAAACTTTCCCTTGGTCATATTATTAAATTTTCCTTAGAAATCTCTATTTTCCACCAAAAATAATTACATAAATAAATTAAATACAGAAAAATCACATTTTCTCCTCTCATGTCTTTATTGACATATGAGTGAAGTCACATAAAAATTTCAAGTTCATTTAAGCTCGATTTAGTGAGTTATGAAATTATTAAGCTTGAAGGGCAAAATGATAATTAAAATTTTAACCTTTAATTAAAACTTTAGGCTTAATAAAATTAAAGAGTAAAATATTTGATCTTAATCTGATTTGGATGATTGAAATTTAAATAATTAAAGGGTAGAAACCTATTAAACAATTTAAAAATAATTGAAATGAACTTTAATTAAATAATTGATTAAATTTGGAAGAATAATAAAATTGGAATTATTAAAATAGGGATATTATTAGGAAGAGATTTGTTCTTTAATTTAAGAATCTCTAAATTAATCATTTCAATAATATTTAATTCCTAATTAAAATGATAATCCAAATTTAAGATTTAAAATGCTAAAAGTCTTAATCATTAAATTAAATTAAAGTTAAATTATTTAAATTAAATCCTTTTAAAATTTCAATTAAATTAATACTTTAACAATTAAAATTAAATCATCTTTAAAACATAAAAAAAATATTAAATTAAAATTAAAAATAAAATTAAATTAAAATTTAAATTAAATTAAATTAAATTAAATTAAATTAAATTAAATTAAAACATATTAAATTAAATTAAATCAAATTAAATTAAATTAAGTTAAATTAAATCATATTAAATTAAATTAAATTAAATTAAATTAAATTAAATTTAAATAAAAAATAAAATCAAGTTAAAATTAAAATTAGATTAAATTAAATAAATTAAATTAAAATTGAAACTAAACCAAATTAAATTAAATTAAAGTTAAATTAAATTGAATTAAAAATAACATCACCTAAAACATAAAGAATTCAAAAATAAATCTAAAACAACTTGAACATTATTCCAAATTTAAACCCGATAATTGAAATTAAATTAAATCATAAACCATTTGAACATCGATTTGCCCTCGAAAGCTTTTGTTGTCATAACTCCTAAACAGAACGTTAAATGAAATGTTACTTCCCTCATAGGATATTCAAATGTCCTAGTTCACTGAGCAAGATAACAAAACATGAATTCTCGGATGATTAATTCATTTGTATAATTAAATTCATTTGGACTTAAAATAATTCTAGTAATATTGAAAAGATGTTTAAGATTCTTCTTAAGCACTTCCTCAAAATGATAGGATATTTATAAGAACAATCGAACTTAATTGTTCTTTGATGAAGAAAATCGTCCTCAAACCAAATCACAAGAACCTAGACGTCATAGGAAATGACTAGCTATAGGATTAGGAATTTGGTAGAAAATCATAACCCTTCCCTTAGCTTTACCTAGGAACTTGCTTAAATATTCTAAATTGTGTTTAAGTGTAGCTTGGGATGACGGGAAGACCCTCCAGGTACGCTTTTATTTTGTTGCAATTTACTTTATTGCAATTTATTTAATCGCATCGCACTTACTTTTCTTGCATGATAAACAACTTGTTGCATGAAAACCCACACTTTTAGGATAGTCCCTAAAGCTGAAACCAAAACTAAATTAAAAGTCATTGCAAGATAAAATTCACCGCCACAACATTTCAAAATATAAAACAACTCAAAATTTAATCACAAACGAGAACACAAAACCGCAATTACAACTAAATTAAAATGTCTTGTTGGATGATCGGGAATACCTCGGATGATGTAACCTACGTGTTGCTAACGGGATTTCCCACGGTCTAAATGAAAGTGTGGAACTCATTTAGTCGAGTTTAGCAAATTCATACTGGACTAAGTGAATGCGATAGAAATAACGATGCGGAAGGATGGAACCGTGGGATCTTAACCGGTGTTGTTATAATCAACTTTAAGATTTGTTTTAATTAAAACATAAAAAACACTTAGAAATTAAGACTTTCTCTAAACCAAAACACTTCTCTCATCTCCCGATTCATGACTTCTAAAACTAAACCTCTGCAACAACAAGGAGCTCGGAGCATGGTGGGCAGCACGGCCATCGTCGTCAGCAAAACTTGAATCTACATCAGCAAAACCATTCTTAGAATTAAACAACTAAGCCATAGGATTTCGAGGTAGTTTGCCTAGTGCAACATAAATCCTCAACTCTTCGTTAGACATTTGCATGATCATATCATGTAAATTAAGCCCTAACTGGTCTTAGGACTCCGAGGTAGTCGTTTGGTACGACATAAACCCTCACATCTTCCAGGCCATTTGTATGATTTTATCATACAAATATAAGTCTAAATGAATTAAAATTGGCAAGATCAAAACATTAAACAAACATTAGGACTTTCCTAAATCCAAGCCAAACAATAGGATAGTTGTGAAATTACTGAAGTTCGCTTCGAATCTGTGATTTCTCCTACCTTTCTTCCTTTGAATTCCCAAAACAAAATGTTTCAAACTTGATCCATTCCCTATTGAAATTCCAAAATTCAATCCTTTGAAAACTTAAACTTTGAAATTCTTGAGAGCGAGAATCATCGATTATTATCGAGAGTTTTCTTAGGTGATTCCCGTCGCTTAAGATGTAATTAACTATAGGGGCTTGCCCTTATAGGGAATTTTAAGAACCCAGGTAATATAAACCCTGTTTAATGCTTTCATATTAAGCAGGGGAATTTTTTGGCTTATAAAATTAGTTCGCAGACCAAATGGATGTCACAAATCTTCTAGTTTATTTAATCGAGCCCCATCACCAAATAATGTGTCTATTCTTCGAGATAGATCACAGTTTGTGATGTGGTGCTCGTTTATATAGACTATTTGGGATGTGAGATCGGTTTGATTTCATATCTTAAAATTTTCAAATTTAACATTATTTTCAAAATCAAATACTACTTTTCAAATTATTTATTTAAATTAAATTAAAAATTCGCCGACAATTTCTGTAGGCGACCTCTTTTCAAAAATACAACACTCAACTTAAAAATATGCCGACAATTTCTGGCGACTCCGATGGGGAGTAGTTCCTCTCTCCATTTTAATCAGATAGTTCTGCTTTCAAAAATCGGTAGCGTATACATGTCCCTAGTGGATCAAACTATCCTTCTTTCCGTTGGAATACTATGTTCATTTCTACCTTGAACAAGTATAGCCAACATTCTCTCGGATTTAGGAGCCACTGTTTAGACACCCCTAAACAGAGAGGTTCCGAGATCCTTTTACCTCATTTCTGAGGTGGGGTGGACCCCCAATAGGTATTAGTTTAGGAGTGGTCTTGCGGGTCGAGAAGTTTCTACAAGACTTTCTCTTCCTTCCCCGGTTCCTAATCAATTCCTTTTACCCTTCCTATAACTCTCCTTCTTTTAATAATTCTCCTCCCTAACAAACAAACCTTTTCGAAAAAACAATTTTCTTTTAATACCACAAATACACTAAGATAAACATAAATGTGTTCGGACTCTTTCTTTTTCGTCATAAGTTTTACGACAAGAAGAAGCACGATTCGGAGACTATCACTTGGAATACGCCTGCGCGAAATGGAAGCCCCAAGCCGATCTTCTCCTTCGTTAACGGACTTGACTCGGCCGTGTTCAAGGACGAACCGCTCGATAATGGAATCATTCGATTCGGACAAGGATTCGGGGACACCGACATCAAAATCCCCGACGTCGATCTCTTTTCACTCACAAGCAAAGTACCGAAGCGAGAAGCCGTTGATTGAGTTTAACCTCGAGTCGACTCATGAATTCCCTCCTGCGGTCTAGTTGTCTCGCACCTACCCCAGGCTCACGCCGGACTAAAGGGGAAGAAAATTCGGAAGCTGTGATGAACCCGTTGCACGTGGAGGGTACGGACCTTCCTATGAGACCTTCGTTTTGAAATCAGGTCCAGCTCGAGAATTCCATCACCGACACGGACTCGGAGGAGGAACGAAGTAGAAGAATTGCTAGAGAAGCCGTAGCTGCCGAAGTTGCTTTCCTAGAAAAATCCCGAAGCGCCGAGTATACACCGTTGCCTGAATACATACCACTTTTGGGAGGAAGTAGATTCCATCCCCTCTCCGCCGCAGAGGATGAAGAAAATGTCCGCAAGATTGCTTCTGCATTGCCTCAGCCCGCATATTACAACGATAACCATAAGAAAAGGGCTAGAACTACGCCATTTGCTCGACTGCAAACTTTGATAGAGAAGTTAGCAAAGAAGGAAAAATGCCCTGTGTCAGAGATTTTAAGAAGGATAGGGCGGGTGCCAGCCAAGTCCCGTCTTGGGCCGCGAGTAGAACCTGTTATCGCTGTGGAAAAGCCAAATAAGAGAATGAAAGCTAGTCCGCCTGTCGTTGTTTCAGGACTACAAATCAGGGAGGATACCACCTTCCAGCATTTGGCTGATAGACCATCCAGTCCCAGACCTTCTGCTGCTAGGAGGATGGTATGGCGTCCCACTACCGGACAATTAAGATTAAAACAACAACTCGAGAAAGAAAGTCTCGTCAAGAGACTTCGATCCGAAGAAGTGCTACCGCGAAGTAAAGGGGACTCATGAGAAGGAAACCCGACGAGTTATCACATGACAAGCTGCAAAGATGTACGGAAAAGACCACTAGAAGATGCTATGGAAAAGCTAAGAACTGATATTCGTCGATTAGCAAGGGAAAGAGAAGAGAAATTCGGAGATGAAGTTGACTCGTCAGAGTTCATGGATGATGAATATGCAGAAATTAACATGGTTGAAACACGAGCTTCGTCGGCTTCACGAGGTGCTCCTGCAGTTGCGAGAAGAGAGGAGCCAGAAGTAATGAGAAGGCAGCTTCAAGAGAAAGATGATACAATCGCCCAAATGGCAAAAAGGATGGAAGAGATGGTTGTAGCCCTAGCCACTCTCCAGAGTCAGGTTCAACCCCAAAGAGAGACACCCCCAGAAGTCATTCACATTGTAGAAGGAGGAAAGGAGATTACGTCCGTCAACGGGGATGATCAGTTAAAGAAAGATGCAACACAAAGCATAATTCCGGAAAAGGATATTAAGAATATGGTGGAACAGCAGGTGCGAGAAGCCTTGGCACAATCAAAGAGCGGGACATCCATTCGGACGGGTAGGCCTTACCCCGAAGAATTCGACGTTGTCCAATATCCGAAAGGCTTCGTACCACCTCTGTTCAAGACCTTTGACGGAACCGGAAACCCTCGGCAGCATGTTGCACATTTTCGTGCCTGTTGTTGCAATGCTGGCGGAAGTGATGCTTTACTCTTCTGACAATTTGTCAGCAGCCTGTCAGGAATCGCCTTTGATTGGTATGCAGAATTACCGAACGGTTCGGTGAAGACATTTTCAGAACTAGAGAACCTCTTCATCAAACGATTTGCCGAAGCTCAGCACCACATCACTATAGGTGATTTAGTGGTAGAGAAGCAGAAGCCGAACGAAACTTTGGTGGACTACATACTTCGATGGAGGAACCTAAGTATGAAGTGTGAGCCACAACTACAAGAACAGCATGTAGTCGGCATTTTACTAAAGAGCATGCATGGCCCGATAGCACTTCTCCTCAAGGGATATACTATTAAGACTTTCGAGAAATTGTTAAGCAAGGCCGGAAGCTTGCAAGAGGAGGCGAAGCAATTAAGTTTCACCGAACAAAACGGACAAACAGAAGCCCATGAAAACTTTTGAAAAGAAGTTCGGGATCGTTGCGGCGGCCGATAAAGGCAAGCGACCGATACAAATATCGTCGAACGGCCGCGACAACCTCGACGAGATTACCGAGCAACCACGACCCGGCTATCGAGTCATCTCCACGGTATGAACAACCGCCTCGTCCGCAACGTACGTTAAGGGAGCTTCGAGCGAGGAGTATACGATTCGAGAATGAGGTAGTGCCGAAAATGTTCCGCGATCGATGAAGACTCCAGATTTCCAACTGCCAGAATCTAAGAGACCAGAAGAAGTCGACAAGAAAGGTGATCCCAACTTTTGCCCTTACCACCGGATGCTTGGACACAAGATAGAAGATTGTATTACCTTCAAAAGTTGGCTCAACGACAATCTTCGGAAAGGGAATATAACAATCCCGAAAGAGTACATGAAGGAACCCCAGAAAGGAGGTTCCGTCAATGTTATCTCGACGGATCTCATTGTGCCGATAGACACCTACGCGACTGATGATGGACGGGCTACCGCTTGGACAAAGTCTTCGAAGAAGATTTTGGATCACATCCAAACCGCTTCGGAGCGAGCCTCAATTCAGAGTTCGAAACCTGTCAAGTCGGCACTATCACTTACGATAGAAGAACCACCTCAACAGGAGACGATTGAAAAGAAGAAGAAAATCGACGAAGAAGAGAAAACCGAGGCTCCTAAGGCTAGACTAGGGGCTGCTTATCCTAGGATAGTTGTTTCCGATTCGGGGGAGAAATCCCTCGAACCTCTGACTCTGTATGATTATTTGTTCACTCCGGTGGGATCTTATAATGATAAGGGTTATGGTGTTGGCTACATTTTGACTGTTTCTAACGATTACGTAACTAGAGACAATTCGGACATCGATTCCGATACAAATGACAATTCTCAAATCATACACAATCTCGATGGTCACAAAGACAAAGAAGACATCCACCAAGGAGGCTACAAGAGTTCAACAAGCAACGAATCTATTTGCGAGTTTCGAGGACCTCCAGTCACAATAGAGTTAGAGCCTTCATACTCCGAAGCTAATCCAGAAGAACCTGTCATTCCGATTCAAGAGGAGACACTAGCAAACTCAATACTAGATTCAGAAGAAATCACAGAAGTCAACTTAAGAAGTGGAAGAGTTACGCAGCCGAGAATGGGTCCGAAGGACAAAGGAAAGCGAGTGGTTGTTCGGGAAGAACCAACCCGGCGAGAAGAAATACCCGTTCGAGAAGAAGCCGAGACACATGGAAATAAAGTGGACTACGATGTGCTAGCCCATCTTAGGAAACTACCGGCCAAGCGAGCATCTACGACGCTCTCATCTTATCAAAGGAGATGAGAGAAGCTCTGATCAAGGCCTTACTTGATCTTGAAATTTTCTTAGCTCAAATGGCCGGAGATTCCTTAGATGAGGTTTGTTCGTATAAGGAACAGCGAGGTGTCACCTTCACGGACAATGATCTACTACTTGGGACAACAGACCACAACCGACCGTTATATATTTCGATTACTGATTGGAAAGTTCACACTCTCCGGAGTATTGGTGGATCCAGGAGCATCGATCGAATAATGAATCTTCAAACGCTAGCATATTTGGAAATTGATGCTCGCGAGCTTGAAGCGGACAAAATGTTATTAAGAGGATTCGACCGAAAGGAGAAAGAGCCCTCGGATCAATAACACTGCTAATGAAGACCGGTGACTTAGCAAAGACAACCGCGAAATTTCACATAATTGATTCGAAACGTCGTTCAACGCTCTACTTGGGCCGACCATGGATACATGAAAACCGGATGGTACCATCATCTCTACATCGGTGCATCAAATACTACGATGGAGGGGAACGATGCATCAAAGGTGACTTACAACCATTCTCCGTACATGAAATTGGAATCCACGAAGATGCGGCTTATTATGCACCTCCGAAGAAAACAATCTTCTCCAGGAGATACCATAACGAATGAAGCAAAGGAATTCGGGATGACGAAGAACCTGAAGTTCTAGTCCAACGATCACTCACCACTCCCTTACGACGAGATGGTGAAGGTTTCTCCACGACTCGCATCCGAGGTCGAGGTCGGGGACGAGGTCGTGGCGGAGACGTTAGGACGGTTGGACGGAGAAACCAGCCATCAATGTTGATTGGGAAGACGAGTTTTAAAGAAGAAAAAGAGATCGAATAAGAAGCGGCGACAATAAGTCGGAGGAAGCCGCAATTCGGGATCCCGCTCGAAGATGAAAAGAATGAAGAATATAAATCGATGTACAAGAAGATTAACCACTATGTACATACTATGACCACGACCCCGATCCATTCTAATAAGATCGAGGGTATGGTGGTCAAAGAGGTACGTAGCGGCGGGGCAAAGCCAATCAAATTCTACCGTGGTGCTCCTTCCTCCAAGACTGAAAATAATGTACAATTTGAAGATGCTACTTCATCAGAATTAATGGAATTGCCTTTTGAGTGGTACTCTCCCTGTGTTCAAAATTTAAGTCAGCGTGGTTTCTTACCTCGACAATGGACAAAAGGTCAATCACAATGTTTTGAAAATTTATGGAATAACTCCGGTCGTCCACCCAATTCAAAGCATGGTCTCGGATTCGGCACAGTAGGATCAGTTGATGATACTGAATTTTGCTTGGTTGTTACTTGCGAGTCTAATGAAAACTGCATGGAAACTACAGAAGAATTTGAAGATTTACAAATTGGAGACGCTCCATCGGAATTCGAAGAAGAGATTAAATCTACAATAGATGAGTTAACGGAAGTTAACTTAGGTACTAGCGAAGAGCCTGAACCTACCTTTGTTAGCTCCTTACTCGATAAAGAAGACTCCGAAGAAATAATCAAGTTATTAATGGAATTTAAAGATCTGTTTTGCTTGGAGCTACAATGAGATTCCGGGTTTAGCTTCGGAGGTCGCAGTCCATAAGCTAGGAGTGGATCCTACTACATCCCGATCGGACGAGGTCCCGGAAGAATGCGTCTAGAAATTGAACAACAAGTCATAGGCTGAAGTTAAAAAGCTAATAGACGACAAATTTGTCCAGTGAAGAACAATACCCGACTTGGCTAGCCAATGTGGTACCGATCGGGAAGAAGAATGGTCGGATCGGAATTTGTGTGGATTTCGGAGATTTAAACAAGGCATGTCCAAAGGATGAATTCCCTCTACCGATCCCGAATTAATGATCGACATTGCTTCGACACATGAAGTATTCTCATTCATGGATGGATCTTCGGGATACAACCGGATAAAAATGGCTCCGAGAAGATGAGAAACTTACGACGATTCGAACACCGATCGGAGTATATTGCTACATAATGATGCCATTCGGACTGAAGAACGCAGGAGCAACATACCAGAGAGCGATGACAAGAATTTTTGATGATCTCATCCACAATCAAGTAGAATGCTACGTGGACGATGTGGTCATCAAAATCAAAGTAAAGGACAACCACCTATATGATTTGAGAATTGTTTTCGAACGATTAACACAATTTAACCTTAAGATGAATCCCTTAAAATGCGCCTTCAGCGTCACCTCCGGGAAATTCTTAGGATTCGTTGTCCGACATCGTGGAATTGAGATCGACCCGGAAAAGATTAAAGCTAATTTAGAAATGCCGCCTCCCAAAACTTTAAAACAACTACGATCTTTTCAAGGGAAGCTAGCATATCTTCGACGCTTTATCTCAAACTTGTCAGGTAGGTGTTAGCCTTTCTGGCATTAGTTAAAAAGGACGCCAAATTTATTTGGGGAGAGAAATGCCAGAAGGCCTTCGAGGACATTAAACAATATTTAATGACACCTCCTGTCTTAGCAGCCCCGGTCTCGAGTAGGCCGCGATACTTTATACCGCGGCTTTAGACGACTCTCTCGGAGCCCGTTAGCCTGAGTCGATGATGAGGGTAAAGAAAATGCTCTTTACTACCTAAGTCGTCGTTTACTTCCGACGGAAATAAGGTATCCCGCAATGGAAAAGCACTGTTTGGCCCTGATCTTTGCTGCTCAAAAGCTCAGGCACAACATGCTTTCTCATAAGGTCAACCTGATCTCGAAATTTAATCCATTGCAATACTTGATGACCCGTCCAACGCTTTCCGGCAGACTTGCCAGATGGTCAATGATATTATTGTAATTCGATATAACTTTTGTGCCTCTTAGTGCCGTAAAGGGACAAATCCTAGAAGACTTCCTCGCAGCACACCCTTTACATGCAGAATCTCCTCTCAATGACGATTTGCCAGATGAACAAATAATGAGCCTGATGATCGACATTGGGAATTATATTTCGACGGAGCATCTTCAGCACACAAAGACGAAGAATCGCAAGTGATAGTGCCCGGTAAGGCAGGGATCGGATTAATCTTTATGACACCGGAGCGGGGGATGTTAAGATACTCCTACCACTTGACGTAGCTGTGTACAAACAATGAAGCGGAATACGAAGCCCTCATAACGGAGCTGGAATAAACTATTCGAATGGGGATAACAAACATCAACATCTACGGGGATTCGCGAGTTAATCATTCAACGGATCGCCGGACGAGTACAAAATTTTAAAGCCAAGACTCGAGCAATACTTCCAGGTATGTCATACGAATCGTTGGAACAGATTCCGAATGTGACAATCTACAAAATTCCGAGAAAGAAAATGCTTTAGCGGATGCGTTAGCTCGTCTCGCAAAAGAATTTACCTGTTTGCAAGATGAGTCGGTAGAAGTGTCGGTTCACGGACGTCGGGTCCTATCACGGCTCGACATAGACACAATACACAAATCGAAAAGAAGAAAAATCGATTACAACGATGACATAAAACACGGAAGATTGGCGACAACCATTAATAGATTACTCGCAAATAGGAAAACTACCGGACGATAGGTCGCTAGCCCATCGGATCAAGAAATGAACTACGTCCTACGCATTAATAAACAACACGCTATACGGAAGGTCTTTCGATCAAATGTGGCTAAGGTGCCTAAGCGGGTCCGAGGCCCGTGAAATTGTTAAAGAGGTGCATTCGGGACTCGTGGCGCTCACCAATCGGGTCCGAAGATGAAAATGAAAATTAAAAGACTAGGGTAGTATCGGCCCTCGATGATGACCGACTGCATGAAAATCGCCAAGAGCTGTCACCAATGCCAAGTGCACGGAGTAGTTCTACACCAACCTCTGAATGTGTTACATCCGACAATTGCGTCGTGGCCATTTGAATGTTGGGGCACAGATATAGTGGGTCCAATAGAACCACCATCTTCAAAAGGACATCGCTTCATTCTTGCGGCTACAGATTACTTCTCCAAGTGGGCGAGGCGGTTCCACTCGGAGAAGTGAAAGCACACCACGTGCTACGAGTTTTCAAGAACCAAGTTGTCTACCGTTTCGGAGTGCCGCGCGAGATCATCTCGGATAATGGGTCGGCATTCGAAGCACACAAATCAACAATTTTGTCGGGAGACATGGAATCGACCGGCGATATTCAACAATTTACTACCCAAGAGCAAACGGCCCAGCCGAGGCTTTTAATAAAACTCTCGTTCAAATTTTAAAGAAAACTTTGGACGACAATAAGAGAAATTGGCAGGAGAAGTTATTAGAAGCCTTATGGGCCTACCGGACAATTTTCGAACTCCTACTCGAAGCTACACCTTACGCTCCGGTGTATGGATCCGAGGCGAGTGTTACCCTTAGAGGTCCAGGCTTCCTTCACTCGGAATTGCGATTGCAAACAAAATCACGACGAGAAGAGAATGTCAAATTACGACTAGAGGAATTAGAAAGCCCGGAAGGAAAAGACTTGCAGCGCAGCAGAATTTAGAACTATACCAAGCTAAGATGGTTCAAGCCCATGACAAACTGGTCCGCCCAAGAACCTTTAAAGTTGGTGACTTATTTCTCGTTCTCAAAAGACCTATTCTTGCACACCGCAAGATAGGAGGAAAATTTGAACCCACTTGGGAAGGATCGTTTGTAGTTGAAGCAGTATACTCAGGAGGCTCCTACCAGCTAGTGAATTGCCTAGGAGAACGACATATGCTACCGATCAACGGACGATACTTGAAGAAGTATTACGCTACCTGATGTTTCAAAGGAATGAATTCTTCATCCCTAGAAGCACGGGTAAAGTAATTACTTGTGACTGGGTCCGAACCCAAAAATAATAAAAAATGCGCTAAAATAAATAAAATCACGATAATAAAGTTTTCCTTGTTTTCTCTTCCATATCAAAATCTCTTTCCTGATCTTATCCCACTTAATTCTCGTTAAATTTAAAAATACAAGAAGTAATAAAAAAAGCTGTCTTTAATAAACATTTTCTTAATGTTCTTGTTCTTAAGTACGGCCCCCGATCCTTTTCCTTGTCTTTTCGCAGGGAAATGTCGAACGGGCGGTTGGTCCCGAACTTTAGAAATGACGTAAGCCTTGCACTCGACGAAAAGAGGGTGAAAGATGGAGCTATAATAGAGATTGACTCGGACTTCGCACCGGCAGCCCGCAATACGAGGAAAGTGGCCGGGTCCCGATTGATCGAGAGGAACCGCCGATCGAGACGATAATGAAAGTGGATGGCCCAAGCCACCAATCCAACGACGAAGAAAAGGAAAACAAACACCGAAGAAGACAAGAGAATCAAGTCCGTAGTCGCTACGGCGGAGGGCGGGCTTGTCGGCGCCGCGCCACGTGAAGTCGGGAAGTATGAAGAGCTACTCTCACAAGCAACTCGGCGAAGAAATAAAAATCGGCCGTATCCACAAGATGTTAACTAAACTAGCAACGGACCGGCGCGACGAGGCGATGCTACGCCGCGTGCATATACTTCAAGGACGCTAGTTCACCAGGTACCTGAAGGAAGGAGGCCAACTCCGAGGATAATAGAAGAGACCAGGGAAATCTCAAGAAGATCAGCTGAAGGAAGGCTACCACGCCACTAGATAAAGCCACCAGTAATGCATAACCTTGTTGCAGAAGCAACCCCGGAGGATGTCCCGATGGACACCATCCCCGAGGAGCCGAGGTATGCAGGAGAACGTGAAGGGATTGAGCCGTATATCCCACAGTACATCACTAGGCCTCGCCATTTGCAAATTATTCCAGAATACGAGCTAGAAAGAATGCAGAATGTCGAGAAGAAAACTTTTGAATACTTCGAGAGAATCAGAGGCAGGAGGATCAATATATTAGAAGGCCTCGAGCTACATACAAACGTGTTCTCAGAATACGAACAACAACAAATCGTGGACTGCATCCGGGATTTGAAAAGAATGGGCCGAGCGGGTCGCCTAAGAGAAAACACTTACTCGGAACCCCGGAGATGGATGCCAGGGAAAGGAAGAATTACAATACAATATGGATGCTGCTACAACTTCACAAAAGACAGGAAGGGAAACCCACCGAGGATACTCCGTCATGGCCAGGTGGATCCAATGCCATTAGTCATCAAAAGGATGGTAAAGAGAATGATAACATGGAGGATACTGCCGGCAGATTGCATACCCAACAGTTGCATCATTAACATTTACAAGAAGGGTGACTGCATACCCCCACACATAGATCACCACGACTTTGTTTGTCAGACCTTTCTGCACAGTTTCTTTTCTGAACGAATGTAATATCATGTTTGGATCTGACCTCCGGATAGCAGTCCCAGGTGAGTTCCGAGGGCCAGTAAAGATACCATTACTGGTAGCTTCCGTCATGATACTGAAGGGCAACAGAGCAGATGTCGCTAAACATTGAATACCGGGAGTACCAATGAAGCGGATCTCAGTTACTTTCAGAAGGATGGATGACAGGAAAGCACTTACCACTTCCGACCGGACACGGAGCTAGAGAGCCTCCGGCCTTATGAGCTGTGAGTTACATGGAAAATATCACACCTCCTACGTACATCCATACGGCATCCTTGCCAAGGATGGCTTGGAAGGTGATGTTATTGACCATATACCTCACTATTCAGACATGGATTTCTGACAGATACCTTTTTTTGGATGGATAAACAAAGATCATACATAGTCCGTTTTGAGTCTACATGGATTGTATGAGATGTATTCCAGATCGAGTTGTATGATGTATCTTCAACATGATTGGAATGAAAGTGACCATGTCATATTTTTGGCCTTCACCTCTTTTGTGCAAGTTGACTGAGAAACGCCATTAAAGTTAAATGAACTTCGAACAAAGAACAAAAAAGAAACAAAAAAGAATAAAAGAAAACTTTCCTTAAAAATCTAAATAAAAAATGATGAACTCCAAGTTCACGATAAAATAAAATTTGAATCGTTAAAGGACAAACAAAATGAGAACAAATTTTAAATCAAATTTTAAATTCAACCTTCCAGATTCCAAATCAAATCTCAATCAAATCTCAAATTCAATCTTTCTAAATTTCAAATCAAATCTCAATCAAATCTCAAATTCAATCTTTCTAAATTTCAAATCAAATCTCAATCAAATTTCAAATTCAATCTTTCCAGATCTCAAATCAAATCTCAATCAAATTCAAACTTTTGGGGTTGAGGATTTTACATCCGAGACTGCATTGCTTTAGGATTTTTTCCCTATCACAATGAAATACATCAAATTCAAATTCTTGGGGTTGAGGATTTTACATTCGAGACTGCATTGCTTTAGGATTTTTTTCCTATCGCAATGAAATACATTAAATTCAAACTTTTGGGGTTGAGGATTTTACATCCGAGACTGCATTGCTTTAGGATTCTTTCCCTATCGCAATGAAATACATCAAATTCAAATTCTTGGGGTTGAGGATTTTACATCCGAGACTGCATTGCTTTAGGATTCTTTCCCTATCGCAATGAAATACATTAAAGTCAAACTTTTGGGGTTGAGGATTTTACATCCGAAACTGCATTGCTTTAGGATTCTTTCCCTATCGCAATGAAATACATCAAAATAAAACTCTTGAGGTTAAGGATTTTACATCCAATACCACATTGCTCTGAGATCTCTCCTCATTGTAATGATTCAATCTAATCAATTCAATTTTCTTTTGAGGTTGAAGATGTTACATCTAAAACCACAAAATTCTGATTTTCATTTCAAGATTCAAATCCCTCCAAATTAATCTTAACAAAACTTCAATCTAAATTGAAACTCAAGCTAATATCTAAGCTCACTCATCAAAAACTTAAAATAAAACAAAATAAAATCTAAATTGAAATTCCCCCAGATCATGCGATTTGGGATTCACCTCCTTTTCCTTTCCCCAGCGAGAGTTCAGGAATCTCCAGTCTCAGAGATATACTTGACACTCCCCAGCGGAAACTCTTCTACTTTGTCCTAAGTTTGTCACTTGGACGTTTGTGTTGGTTTTGTTGATCGCTTCGGTCGACACCAATACGCGCGGTGTGCTCCGTCGACTCACCACACCTATTAGGGGTCCATTTGTTGACCTCATTTTTGATGAGGTCATCTCTTCTTCTTTTTAGTACTTAGGATCAAGCCTTAGGCTTTTACTTTGACTATCTTAGAGGATTAGAATTGGGACCCACCACTTAGAAATTCAAACCACTTCTTAACTCCCTGTAAACTCCACAAACTTGACTATAGACCCCTAATCACCTAGAGGGTTGAAATCAAATGTGGAAGTTTAAAGGATGAGTTCCTATAGGACTCTTCGGCCTTAGGACTACCCTAGGTGGCCTGGTCTGGTGAAGGGCTGACTTACACTTTCACACACATCCTAAAAAACACACCCATACCTAACTTGACCTCCTGACTCATAAAAGTGATTCACATGGATGGTCCTTAACCCCTAAGCCCTGGCTAAGAGGGTTAGGAACAACATAGTAGATGCCTCAAATGAGTCCCTTCATGGCTCATGTGGGCTTGATATGGCTTCATGGCTCAACCAAAATGATTTTATTCCACTTACATTCACCTAATCTTCAATTTTCCAAATTTTCGATTTTCGACCCCGGGACCACTACACCCGCCAACTTACCCAAAGCCCTTGAAATTACCCAAATTTTTCAAATCACCCAAAATTCCTCAAATACCAATCCCAAACATTTCCACATTACTCAAATTGATCATTCATAGCCAAAAATATCAAAAATTCCAAAAATACCTCCCAATACCCTCCAAATACCCAAAATACCCCTCTTGACCCAAAAATCCAAAAATTCAGAAAATTCCCAGAAAATTCTAAAAAATCCCAAATATTTCCAATTTCATTTTTTTCAACTACACCATGGGCCAATTTTGTCAATTTACCTCACTTTTATCAAAACCCCCAATTTGACCCATTTTAACCCAAAGTGAACCCAATGTCAAGCCAAACCTACCCAATTGACCCAAATTCTGGTCCAATTTAATTCTAAACTTCAATTCAACATTCCCAACACCAATCTAGATCAAATCTAAGTCCAATTTGATTTACATTTGAATCTAATTTTACTTTTGGCCTTAAAGCCCAATTTGGACCCATGACCTAAACCTAATCCAAGCTAACCCAATTCAACTCCAATTAACCCCAAACCTTTTCAAAACCTTCCTTAGCATCCCCACAAACAAAACACTAACATGATTTGCCCAAAATTTGGACCCAAACCCCACTTAAGTTCAACCCAAAACTAAAAGGCCCAATTTTGACCTAAACCCAAACCTAACCCAAATAAGCCCAAACCCCAAAATCAAGACCCAACCAAAGCCAAAACCTCTTTGAAACACTCCCATAAACATTTCCCAACATTAATTTTACATCAATTTCAACCCTAGCACAACATTTGCCCAAACTAGCCCAACTTGACCTACATTGAGCCATTTACCAAAGAGGCCCAAATTCAAACCAATTCAATTCCAAGTCACACCAAATTGACTCCAAACCATTCATGAATCATCCCTAAACCAATTGCAACATTTATTTGACATGGTCCTTCACAAAATTTTCACCCAAAAGCCCATCCTAAAATAAAAAAACCCACCTCCCTTAATCACTTTAAAAGCCCATCTAAAACCATTTCAAAGAGCCCAAAATCTACCCTAAAGCCCATATGACATTTTCATTTGCAATCCATTTAATCAAAGTCATTCCCTAAGTTAGAATCCCATCATCAAATGATTCCAAATCAAGCCTCATGCCAAATCACCCCTAAATGCCAAAATTCACAAAATCCTTCTCCATGAAAGTTGACTTAACTTTTCCCAAGCCAAATGGAGCCATGAAGCCATGCATGAGCCCCATGGGAGCCATGAGAGCCATGGAATCTACTTTCCACCTCACCAAAACATTAATGGCAAGAGAGGGATCTCTTTCTTAAACCCTCTTAAACCCTTTTTACCTTAAGCATGTCACACACTAAACCATGCTTAGCCACCTCACCATGGATGGAGACCACACCATTTTCTCTTGGCTGACCCAAGTGACTCTTTTCAGCCCAAAACCAGGCCTTGGGTGGTGAACCTAGCCAAAAACCATGGGTTGACTCATTTGAACCCAAAATAACCTTCCCCCCATTCCATTTCAATTCAACTCCTTTACACATGTCCATGGCCGATTGATCGCACTAAGCCCCGCCCCGACCTCCCCGACCTTGAGGGTGACTGACCACTGGCCGGCCAGCCACCACGACCGCCGAAAACCACCAGGCTGAGAGAACCCATGTGAGCCAAAGTTTGGAATTCCACTTCATCGAGCTGCCCCATGCCCAATGGCCATCATGGCATCGTTCTTCCCTTGACCTAAGCAGTCGATCACAAGCCTTAAACCCCCTCGGGAGGCCCTCCACCCTCTCCTATTTAAACCTCACCTCCTCTCGGCCATGGGAGGTGCTCGAACCGGACCTTGCGAAACCCCGCCAAAATTGCTCCGGACCACTCTCCATACTTAGAGCGGTTGATCCCAGGTGACAATTTGCCTCTAATCCCCACCAACGAGCCCAATTTCTCAGCCAAAATTCCACCCAAAACCAGGACACTTCTCCACAGAGGATCAATCCCCAAATTGATTGATCCTACACCTTCACCAGACCAAGGGAAGAGGTCCACCAGCAAAAGCCCCCTCTCTAGGCCACCCATCTGTTCCAGACTCCAAACTTTGTGATCGGGCTTAGTCGAAATCATACCTAGACAATTTACCAGGCCAAGGGACTTCATCTGGAGCTTGCTTGGACCCAATCGAAGGTGACACAACCCTCAGATTGAAGCCACACTTCTCTGAGCAAAGGTATGAGCTAACTCTTTATCCCGAGCTTCTCGAGATTCTCCATTTCAAATGCCTTAATTTCATTGCATGATCACCATATAGATGTATTCGTCTCTTCAAGACGAATCCATAGAGCACAAGAACACGAAAATCCGTTAAGTATTGAGTAAGATATCAGGGATTTAGTGTGGATGGTTCTCGGGCTAGGAGGCTTGGGGACGATGAACGGATGCCATTCATTTAATACACGCACGGACGGATGGCCAGGATCGCGCCGGATGAGGAGACGGAACGATACAGCGGGCCCCCGGAGCGCTGAGTTGGATGGCGGCGCCGAATCAGAAGACGACGCGTGTGCGTTCGGAGCTGCCGAGGATGGCGTGGCGCCGCGTGGATAAGTAGAAAAATAGGTTATTTTTCTATTTATTTAATTCCCTAAACTTCAAAAATGCATAACTTTGTGTAGGAAAATCAGAAAAATAAAATAAAAATACCCTCTTGCTCAGTGAATAGAGGAGAAAAATGTGGAAAAGAAATCATTTAATTTCATCAAGTATTTTATTTTTAATGATTTATTTACCCTCTGCATTATTTTAATTCTCCATGCATATAGGAAATTCACCATGGCATGAGACCATAGGGCTTTTGAAGCTTCTGAATTTGGGAACATTCCCTGAATTTTCCAAAGTCAGACGCAATCCCTATGAGAAGTTATTGATTTTTCAAATTCATGTTGCTGTTTTGAGTATTTTAAATCCAATAATTAGCATGTTATGAAATAAATTCTAGGAAAATTTGGTGATGTTTCTTATGACCAGAGGACCCTAGGAAAAATAGGTTTTGAATTAATCCACTTGGAATAATCCTAATTGGCTTAAACACCCAAAATAGATCCCTAATTAATTAGAGCTAATCATACATCAAATTGACTTGAAATCAATTCTCCACTGACCTTTAGGGTCAGAGGAACCCACCATAAAAATTTGAAGTCAATTGGACTTTGCTAACCCTACTAAATGGGTTGATTAAGTCATTTAGCCAATTTAAACTTTAAAAATTCATAACTTTCAAAATACTTTTCAAAAATTCACCAAATTGGTTTTGGAGCCTCTCTGATATCAGGGAAATTTAAGAAAATTAAAATTTCAATTTTCTAAAAAAGTTGATTTTTTGTATTATTTTAATATTTTAATAATTAAAAAATAATAAAAATCACAAAAATAATAAAATTCACCCAAAATGTCACATTTTGAATTTTAATCACTTAGGAACAAACCCCATATTTTTCTTAGGTCTATTTGATGAGATATTAAATTTTAAAGCCCTAAGGTAATTTTAAAATTAAAAAAATGTATTTTTTAGCATTTCCACTAAAATAATTCTAATAAATCAAAGAAAAATCAGAAAATTGTAAAAATTGATTCTCTGATTTCCTTGATATCAGAGAGATTTTTAAAAAATATAAAATTCATTTTTCAACCTTTATTTTATTTTTAAATTAATTAATACTCCAAAACTTAAAATAATTATAATAAAAAGAATATAATTCAAAAAAATCACCAAAATTGGTCCAAGTGGTCCTCTGGTCATTAGAAATGTCCCATAATTTTCTTAAGGACAGAAACTTTCCCTTGGTCATATTATTAAATTTTCCTATGAAATCTCTATTTTCCACCAAAAATAATTACATAAATAAATTAAATACAAAAAAATCACATTTTCTCCTCGCATGTCTTTATTGACATATGAGTGAAGTCACATAAAAATTTCAAGTTCATTTAAGCTCAATTTAGTGAGTTATGAAATTATTAAGCTTGAAGGGACAAAATGATAATTAAAATTTTAACCTTTAATTAAAACTTTAGGCTTAATAAAATTAAAGAGTAAAATATTTGATCTTAATCTGATTTGGATGATTGAAATTTAAATAATTAAAGGGTAGAAACCTATTAAACAATTTAAAAATAATTGAAATGAACTTTAATTAAATAATTGATTAAATTTGGAGGAATAATAAAATTGGAATTATTAAAATAAGGATATTATTAGGAAGAGATTTGTTCTTTAATTTAAGAATCCCTAAATTAATAATTTCAATAATATTTAATTCCTAATTAAAATGATAATCCAAATTTAAGATTTAAAATGCTAAAAGACTTAATCATTAAATTAAATTAAAGCTAAATTATTTAAATTAAATCCTTTTAAAATTTCAATTAAATTAATACTTTAACAATTAAAATTAAATCATCTTTAAAACATAAAAAAAATAAAATATTAAATTAAAATTAAAAATAAAATTAAATTAAAATTTAAATTAAATTAAATTAAATTAAATTAAATTAAAACATATTAAATTAAATTAAATCAAATTAAATTAAATTAAATTAAATTAAATTAAATTAAATTAAAAAATAAAATCAAGTTAAAATTAAAATTAGATTAAATTAAATAAATTAAATTAAAATTGAAACTAAACCAAATTAAATTAAATTAAAGTTAAATTAAATTGAATTAAAAATAACATCACCTAAGACATATAGAATTCAAAAATAAATCTAAAACAACTTGAACACTATTCCAAATTTAAACCCGATAATTGAAATTAAATTAAATCATAAACCATTTGAACATCAATTTTCCCTCGAAAGCTTTTGTTGTCATAACTCCTAAATAGAACGTTAAATGAAATGTTACTTCCCTAATAGGATATTCAAATGTCCTAGTTCACTGAGCAAGATAACAAAACTTGAATTCTCGGACGATTAATTCATTTGTATAATTAAATTCATTTGGACTTAAAATAATTCTAGTAATATTGAAAAGATGTTTAAGATTCTTCTTAAGCACTTCCTCAATATGATAGGATATTTATAAAAACAACTGAACTTAATTGTTCTTTGATGAAGAAAATTGTCCTCAAACCAAAACACAGGAACCTAGACGTCATAGGAAATGACTAGCTATAGGATTAGAAATTTGGTAGAAAACCATAACCCTTCCCTTAGCTTTACCTAGGAACTTGCTTAAATATTCTAAATTGTGTTTAAGTGTAGCTTGGGATGACGGGAAGACCCTCCAGGTACACTTTTATTTTGTAGCAATTTACTTTATTGCAATTTATTTTATCGCATCGCACTTACTTTTCTTGCATGATAAACAACTATTGCATGAAAACCCACACTTTTAGGATAGTCCCTAAAACTGAAACCAAAACTAAATTAAAAGTCATTGCAAGATAAAATTCACCGCCACAACATTTCAAAATATAAAACAACTCAAAATTTAATCACAAACAGAACACAAAAACGCAATTACAACTAAATTAAAACGTCTTGTTGGATGATCGGGAATACCTCGGATGATGTAACCTACGTGTTGCTAACGGGATTTCCCACGGTCTAAATGAAAGTGTGGAACTCATTTAGTCAAGTTTAGCAAATTCATCTGGACTAAGTGAATCCGATAGAAATAACGATGTCGGAAGGATGGAACCGTGGGATCTTAACCGGTGTTGTTATAATCAACTTTAAGATTTGTTTTAATTAAAACATAAAAAACACTTGGAAATTAAGACTTTCTCTAAACCAAAACACTTCTCTCATCTCCCGATTCATGACTTCTAAAACTAAACCTCTGCAACAACAAGGAGCTCGGAGCATGGTGGGCAGCATGGCCATCGTCGTCAGCAAAACTTGAATCTACATCAGCAAAACCATTCTTAGAATTAAACAACTAAGCCATAGGATTTCGAGGTTGTTTGCCTAGTGCAACATAAATCCTCAACTCTTCGTTAGACATTTGCATGATCATGTCATGTAAATTAAGCCCTAACTGGTCTTAGGACTCCGAGGTAGTCGTTTGGTACGACATAAACCCTCACATCTTCCAGGCCATTTGTATGATTTTATCATACAAATATAAGTCTAAATTAATTAAAATTGGCAAGATCAAAACATTAAACAAACATTAGGACTTTCCTAAATCCAAGCCAAACAATAGGATAGTTGGGAAATTACCGAAGTTCGCTTCGAATCTGTGATTTCTCCTACCTTTCTTCCTTTTAATTCCCAAAACAAAATGTTCCAAACTTGATCCATTCCCTATTGAAATTCCAAAATTCAATCCTTTGAAAACTTAAACTTTGAAATTCTTGAGAGCGAGATTGCGATTATTATCGAGAGTTTTCTTAGGTGATTCCTGTCACTTAAGATGTAATTAACTATAGGGGCTTGCCCTTATAGGGAATTTTAAGAACCCAGGTAATATAAACCCTGTTTAATGCTTTCATATTAAGCAGGGGAATTTGTCGACTTATAAAATTGGTTCGCAGACCAAACGGATGTCACAAATCTTCTAGTTTATTTAATCGAGCCCCATCACCAAACAATGTGTCTATTCTTCGAGATAGATACACGGTTGTGATGCGGTGCTCGTTTATATAAACTATTTGGGATGTGAGATCGGTTTGATTTCATATCTTAAAATTTTCAAATTTAACATTATTTTCAAAATCAAATACTACTTTTCAAATTATTTATTTAAATTAAATTAAAAATTTGCCGACAATTTCTGTAGGCGACCTCTTTTCAAAAATACAACACTCAACTTAAAAATATGCCGACAAGAGGTTTTAATACTGAGTCATCTCGATTAACTGAATGGTTTGTCAGGCTGACGACGTTAAACTATGCGTTTTATGGGAGGCAACTCATATGTACTTTTGTGGTGTGTTTTCTTGTTTGTTGTAGTTGTTCTTTTTAGATAGTTATTTGTGAATCCTAATCGCTCCTAAATACATTTAAAATGGATAACTATTGGATCGAATTGAGGTATTGGAATATTTTGGGCTAAACAAAGTTCGGTGAATTTTTTGACAACTAGAGCCACCGGCGCCCAATTAAAGAAAGGATTTACTGAATTTCGGGTTTCAGTGCCGTCGGCGCCCTATAGAGCGCCGCCGTCACCCAAAACCTGTTGACAGTTTTTTTGTTTCAAAATGCAAATTTTGGAGGGTTTTAGCAAGATCTTTGTCCTTATAACTCCCTAAACTCCATTTTAGACTTCCAAACTCTAAAAAAACAAAAAGTACCATTCCTAATTCGTATCCCATGGATTCCTACTCTATAGAAACCTCTCGATCTCGCATTTTCAACCGAAGGAAGTTTATAAGTTTCGAGGTGCAGCGATTGTTTAACAAAGTGATGATGAAGAGGAGGATTATCAAGGAAAAAGGCTTTATAAATCGAGGTATGGATAATCTTACTACAAAGATTAAAGAGATAATTAAGGAAAGACGTTGGGAAGTGTTGTGTTACACTACCGCTGCCGTAGTCGTTCCAGTTGTGAAAGAATTCTATGTAAATCTGCACAGGATCAACCAAGGATTTGTCTTTGTGCGAGGTAGGTTCGTACAATTCACTCCTGCAAGAATTAATGATCTTTTCATGATTTAAAATGTACATGCTAATTTCAATGCCACAAGAGATAATATGAATGATGTGTATCATTTTTTGAGGGATGAGAATAAAGAATGGGAAGTTAGAGAAAATGGATATGTTAGTTTCTCATTTGCATCCTTAAATACGGTGTGAAAGCAATGACATTACTTTTTTTCGGCAAAGTTATTTCTAACTTAGAAGATTAGCAAGGTAACGAAGGAAAGTGCCATTTCGAATTTATGTATTCAAACTGGGAGGTCGATTGACATTGGTAATATAATTGTGAAATCAGTTTTGGGATTAATGGTTCATGGATCTAAATATGGGCTTGGACACCCGTCCACCATATTTATGTTATGTGGTCAATCACAAGTTTCATATGAGAGTTGGGAAAAGGTTCTTCTTCCATGGAGGCCTATTGATCCAACTAATCTTTATGACTACCAAATAGTACGAGATGAAGATGATATGAATTTTCTTGTTGATCAACCAACTCAGACTTCACAACCGATTCAGCCCTATTTTCCTGAAAGTTCCAGAACAATACTACAGAAGATCAAAAAGTTGGAGAAGGAGGTATATAATATTATGAATGCGATCAATAATATTTTTGATTTCTTAAACCATATAGATTGGAGGATGAAGGAACAATTTGATCATACTGGTCGAATTGAGATGGGTTTGGTTAATCTGATGAAGAGAATGTGGTGATTGTTGAAGATTCATCTGATGAATTCCCATTCCATCCCTTCTACAACTTGTTCGTGCATCAGCAATCTATTGGTGATATTAGAGAGGAAGAAAGTTTAGAGACTGATGTGGAGTGATATTTGGATTGTACTTATGTTTGTGTGTGTAGTTTACTTTGCTTAATTTTTTTTGGTGTGTTTAGTACTTTGCTTTGCTTTGTAATTTGAATTTGGATTTGCTACGCTTAATTTTATGGTGTGTACTTAAATTTTAGTGTTTACCTATCGTAGCGTATTTGCAACACTAAACATCTAAAGAGTTGTTGGTTAATTTGATGAACATATTTAGTGTTTATAATGTTACGTGGATTTTATATATGGAAGTATGTTTTGTATTGTTTGTTTAAGAATTGTGTTAGTTATTGCTTGTGTGATGAAATAGATGCTTGATGATGTATTAAATGTCATTGTGGAGGTTGAAACAATCGAAATTACGAAAAAATTTTCGGACACAGAAAAAATTTTGGACTGGCGCCACCGGCGCCCAAATCCAGAGAGTTTGGCAATTTAAATAAATAGAGCGCCGCCAGTGCCCAAACACAATAAAAGGCCGAAAACCCTCGATTCCGCGATTTTTACCCTGGGACCCATGGTTTTTTCCGTTGCTTTCATCTTCCTCCTCCATTTTCGCGATTTTGAAGACCTAAGGCTTGCTAGATTTCGGATTTGAAGTGCTTTCAAATCTTTTTGAGACCGAATCTACACTTCACTTTGTAAGAGCTACACTTTAAGTTAAAATTTTTTGAATTTCACCATGGAAATCTCTCACATTGCTAGATTGGAATTTTTGGATTTTTGAAAAATTTTGAGATTTCCTATGATGAAATTTTCTCTTACTTGTTTAGAATAGTATTTGGAGTTTAATACATTGTGTATTTGGGATTTATTGAGTAAAAGGATGAGAAAATTGGATTTTGATGAAGAAAAAATTGTTAATATTAAAGCATAATTTCGCTTTAACTCTTACCTTTACAATAAGAAGTGCATTCAGGATCGGGCTTTTGATAATCCTGAAGGATCTGTAGAACAGTTAATTGCTGAATGAAATTAGGAATGATTTTGTTATTTTACTGCAAATGTTGTTATGGGAGTTGTTAGAGAGTTCTAATCAGATGTGCCCTGGACTGAAACTGAGTATGTGTTAGTTAGAGGAAAAATGTTTGAATTTACTCCTCAACGAATCAATTCTTTTTATCAGACTTAGAAACCATTTTTTTGTGAATATGAAAAAGTGATTGTTTTTTTAACGGATGGAAGAGGGGAATGGAAAATAAGTCAAAAACAGATGATTAATTTCCCTGCTTTCAAGTTAAATGTTGCATCAAAAGCTTGGCACTATTTTATCTCTATAAGACTGTTACATTCTTATCAGCATAGTGAAGTTGCAAAGGATAGAGAAATTCTTAATTATTGTATTCAAAGGATGAAGAAGATTGATATTGGGACTATTATCTCCAAGAACATTCAGACTATTGCCAGAGGCGATACCACTGGAGGATTAGGACATCCTGCCCTAGTTCATGCTTTGTGTGTTCAGTGTGTGTTCAATCTGGAGTAGAATTCAGTAGTTCTGAAGTGATAGCTATACCGCTGAGACCAATTATAAAGAATATTATGCATACTTATGAGTCTCATGTAGGAGCCTGAGTTGAGAGTAGGAGTACTGATATTCGTACTACTAGTCATGACATTCCATCTACATCTGAGCCCCTAACATTATCTGATATTATGGAGTAGCTGAGATTACAAAGTGCTAGTGTGGATAGAATCCATGGTAGGATGGATGTGTATGAGGCCAGAAGTTATGTGAATGAAGATTATATGAGAAGAAGATTTGAGTTCGATATTGCCTATTATGATGCACAGGACAGATTCATGTGGGGGGGAGACTGATGTGATATTTCCTACCTGCTCCAGCTATAAACTGTATAGACTTAGTCCTCCTGATCCTGCTGACCCTACTGACGAACCTGGTGACAAAACTGATGTGGAGTAATTATTGGATTCTACTTATGTTTGTTGTGTGTTTAATTTGCTTTGCTTAATTATGCTTGGTGTGTGTAGTATTTACTTTGCTTTGCTTTGTAATTTGAATTTGGATTTGGATATGCTTACTTTCATTATGTGCTTAGATTTTAGTGTTTGTCTATCGTAGTGTACTTGCAACACTAAACATCTAAGAGCTGTTGGTTTGAATGAACATATTTGGTGTTTATATTGTAACTTGGATTTTATATATATAAGTTTGTTGTGTATTGTTTGTGTAAATAATTGTGTTAATAATTGCTTATGAGATGATGTAGATTTCTATTGAAGTGTTAAACATCATTGTGGAAGTTGAAACGATCAAAATTACGAAAAAAATTTCGGACCCAGAAAAAAATTTTGGACTGGCGCCGTTGGCGCCCAAATCTAGAGAGTTTGGCATTTTTTTAAAATAGAGCACCATCGGGTGCCCAAACACAGTAAAATGCTTAAAACCCTCGATTTTATGATTTTTACCCTGGGACCCGCAGATTTTTCCATTACTTTTGTCTTCCTCCTCCATTTTCGTGATTTTGAAGATCTAGGGCTTGCTAGATCTCAGATTTAAGTTGATTTCAATGCTTTTTGAGACCAGATCTACACTTCTCTTGGTAAGAGCTTCACTTCAAGTTAAAAATTTGATTTTCACCATGGAAATATCTCACATTGCTTAGGTTGGAATTTTTGGAGTCTTAAAGAGATTTTTATATTTACATGATGAAATTTTCTCTTACTTGTTTAGAATAGTATTTAGAGTTTGTTACATTGTGAATTTAGGATTTATTGAAACTTTCTTGCAAATTTTAGAAATTCACATTGATCCAAGGATGAGTAAAGGGAAGAGGAAATTGGATTTTGATGAAGAAAAGTTCGTTAATATTAAAGCACAATTCCGCTTTAACTCTTACCTTTACAATAATAAGTGTATTCAGGATCGAGCTTTTGATAGTCCTGGTGGATCTGTAGAACAGTTAATTGCAGAGTGGAACTGGGAACGATTCTGTTATTTTACTTCGAATGCTGTTATGGGAGTTTTTAGTGAGTTCTATGCTAATGTGCCCTAGATTGAGATTGTGTATGTGCTAGTTAGAGAAAAAATGGTTGAGTTTACTCCTCAGCGTATCAATGCTTTCTATCAGACTCGGGAACCATTTGTTTGTGAATATGAAAACTTTGATACTCGAGGGGAAAATATGAGAGAAGTGATTGCTTTTCTGACGGATGGAAGAGGGGAATGGAAAGTAAGTCAAAAATAGTTGATTAACTTCCCCGCTTCCACATTGAATGTTGCGTCAAAAGTTTGGCATTATTTGATCTCTGCGAGACTATTACCTTCTTATCACCATAGTGAAGTTTCAAAGGATAGAGCAATTCTAAACTATTGTACTCGGAAGATGAAAAAGATTGATATTGGAACTATTGTTTACAAGAACATTCAGACTATTGCTAGAGGCGAGACCACTGGAGGATTAGGACATCCTGCCTTAGTTCATGCCCTGTGTGTTCAGTCTAGAGTGGAGTTCAGTAGTTCTGTAGAAGTGCCTATACCGCTAAGACCAATTACAAAAACTATTATCCGCACTTACGAGTCTCATGTGGGAACCCGAGTTGAGCGTAGGAGTACTGATATTTGTACTACAAGTTATGATGTTCCATCTACATCTGAGCCGCCTACCTTGTCTGATATTATGGAGCAACTGAGACTACAGAGTGCTAGTGTGGATAAACTCCATGGTAGGATGGATGTGTTTGAGGCCATGAGTGATGTGAATGAAGATTATCTGCAGATGAGAGTTGAGTTCAATATTGCCTATTATGATGCTCAGGTCAGATTTATGAGGGGGGTTCTGATGTGATATTTCCTACTTGCCCCAGCTATACACCATGTAGACCTGACCCTACTGATGACCCTGCTGATGATTTTGGTGATGGAGATTGGTAGATTGTTTCTTTCTATTTCTGTTGTTTTGATTGTGTTGTGTTGTACTGTTGTGATGTAGTAGTTATTTATTTTTCATGTGATGTGTAACCCTGTTGGTGTACTGTTATGTTGTATTAAAACATTGAAATTGTTAATTGGACTGTGTAGTACTGTGATCATTTGTTTAGTATTGTAGTGTTTTGTTGGATGTTTAGATGTTTAAAGTTAATTTCTCTTTACTCATGCAAATGTTTAAAATATTTATATCACTGTTACTAACTGTTTCATGTCTGCTAGTTGTAAATTTTGACTGATACCGGATAGCTGATAAAGATTTCAAAATCCTAGCACAGAAAGGTTAGTTTCTTTTACTCTCTACAGTTTCAAATTTACTGAAAATTTTAAGTTTGGGGGAGGGTAGAGAAATATTAACTTTTATTTGTTCTCAATTACTGTATTTTCAAAAATTATTAACATAACTTCTGGAAGTTGAACCTCAGTGTAAGTAACTAAAACTTTTTTATTTCAGTTAAATATTATGGAAGGATAGGATGAAAATTTTTAGTAATAAAGGTTAATTTTATAGAAGTAAGATGTTTGGTATGAAAGGATTTGATTATAGTCAACTATTTAAAGTAAAGAAAATTGTATTTTTGAAATGTTAAGAGACTTAAAGTATTGTGTGTTAAGAAGAAATTGTAACTTTATGATGAATAATATAGCTCATACCTAGTTATAAAGTAAGGAGGTATCTCAAGTTTGAACTTTAAAAAGAGGAGAGTGAAGTTCAAAATCATTAAAGGCTATCCAGATATAGTAATCCTCATTAAAAATAGAAGAGAAAGAAAAAGAAAAGAAAAGAAAAGAAGGTTTGAAAAACAATCTAGAAAAGAAAGAGAAAAAGGAAAGAAAAAGAAAAAGAAAGAAAAATATTTATGAGGAGAAGTTTGAGGAGATGCTTAATCAAAAATTGGCTTCACTTGAGTCACTTTAAAGGGAGAACTTGATTTCATTTCTGAATTTATATTTAAAATATTAGCCTACATTCTAATGAAGTTTTCATTAACTCCTTTTTCACATAGTCTTTCAAGGAACTCTTAATGTGACAAATTATAGTTTATCTTGAAATAAATAGAAGACTAGAACCCTTAGACTTGATTGTTGAATATTCTTATACCTGTAGTGTTGACCTGAGTTACTAAATTTCTTTCTGAAAATCTAACCAATATATTCTTTTGAATGAAAAATTTTAGTGTCCTACAGTTTAAAAGTACATTGCCTAGAGTTATATTTTATGTAGTAAAAGGATTACTTGAGGACAAGTAATAGTTAAAGTTTGGGGGATTTTGATGCAATAAAAATATATACAATTTTTCCTATATAATTTTACTCAATTTTGATGATATTGCACTTTAAAGAAAGGTATTTTTCATGATTTGTTGCAAGTATGATGCTTTTAGGTGATTTGAGTGAAAAGAAGCGAAAAGGAACGAATTTGAAGCAAAAAGGAGCAAAAAGGAGCAAAAATGAGGAAAACAAGTTTTGGCGCCGCCGGCGCCATTTTCCAGAGACTTCAGCAATATTTTGACAATAGAGCGCCGCTAGAGCCCAATGTCGGTGGAATTCAAATTTGAGGAGTTTTGGCTACTTTTTGAAGGGATGTCTATGGAAACTCTTGTGATTTCGTTCCTAACTTATAAGTAACTATTTTTGGACAAAAATGGTGTGGTTCTTTGTTGTTTTAGAGTGTTTTGTGTGTGTGTGTTAAGTGTTAGGGTTTAGGAGAAGAGTGTGTAGAAGTGAGAATTTGAGAGGAATTCTTCTCTAAGGAGTGAAGGAGAAGGAGTAAAGTGACATATTGCTTCTTCCTTTTCATTCTAAAGAGAGAATCAAGTGTTGTAAAGAAGAGAGAAAAGGATTCAAAGGAAATTCAAGGGAATTGCACTGGGGAAGAGAAAGAGATTGTATTTTCTTTTGTGGTTTGTATGAATTTTATTTTATATATAAAATCCATGTTTTATTGTATCTTCTTCATGAATTCTGAGTGTCTCCTTTGTCTTTCTTCTTGCATAGAGATGTGATGTTGGATTGATGTGGATTTGACATGCTTTTAATGTATTGAAGAAATTGTGATGGTTTTTCATTTCAAACTTAATTTACTTTTTGTTTTGGCCAATTGAATTGTTAAAATATGTTGTTGAACATTAATTCTAAAAGGATTTAGTGTCCTACAACAATAATGAAGAATCCATTCAATTTCCAAGGATGAATTGCGTAGTTCATGGAAATTGAGTGCAAATAAATAGGGAAATCTGTTTTGATGGACTTCAATTTAGAGGTCTCAGGGTGACAGGCTGAGATCCCCAAATTGGTTCTAAGATTAGTAACTAAAATCGAAGCTTAGCCTTCAGGTGAAGGGTGAGTGGGAGCTCCGAAGTAAGAGCCGATATACTCCCAGCCTTACCTTAGATTTAGTGACTAAACTTAGGATATGTCAATGTTCTTTTCATGCTTAGAAGAGGGGGTACTCTTTTAAAGGTAAAAAAACATCTATGCTCCTATTAGGCACAATAACATAGATATTTGTTCCATATCAATCCACACATAATATTCTCATTGCAAGAGGAAAGATACTTTTCTCATATATCAAAAACCTTTCAAATACATAGTTTCGTGTGTCTGCTAGTTAATTCTGTTTTCAAAGTTATTAGAAGTAATTTTTGTTTGATTAAATATTACTGTTTTCTACATAGTTGTAGTAGAAGTAAGTATTAAATTTTAAGTACAATTTGAGTATCGGATTTCAGTGCTACATTATCTATTGTGAAACACTTTCTTCTACTTCATACTTCCCTGTAGGATCGATAACCAGGACTCCATTAGAGTCATGTATTACTTGATACAATATGTATACTTGCATTGAGTGCTCGGACTTTAAAAAATCATTATAAACATATATAAATTTGAGTTCATACATTCTTGAATATATAAAGTCCGTCGGTCAGAGGGAAAGATACTAGCTCTCACTCTAGAGTTTCCTCGATTCCCTCCGCCTGGGGGCTAACATCTCGCATCAAAATATAAAACAATCAATCAAATTGGGGGATTTAGCCTTTCACTCTAAAGTCCACTAATTCTACACCCATCAATGCATATCTCTCTATTTATTTACACTCAACCATATGAATTACATTCTCATCCATATAATCTCATGTGATTTTTTCCAATTGTTGACTGAGACAATACAATACCAGTTCTTACATGTTCTCACAACATATTTTAACATCTTAATTAGCCAAATCAAGAAGTAAATGAAGTGTAAGGTTTTGAATCATCACAACTTCTTCCAATGTTGAAATCTTATACTTCACACAACATAATTACATATCTTTATTACTTCATAATATTAAGCTAAAGATAAGGAAAAATACTCAGAATTCATGGAGAAAATACAATCACAACTTGGTTTAAAAGAAGAAATTATAGTGAAAACACAAGAAGTCTTAATTAAAAACCAAATGTAATAACAAAGATAAAGACTTATATGTAAATCCTCTCTACAACACTTTTTAAGTTCCTTTGAAACTTTGATTTACCTTACAATGCTCCTTAGAGGTTGGCGCCCAACTCTGAGGACTCCAAATCTCTAATCTAATCCTAATACAAACTAAATTTTAAATAGAAGTGGTGAAGTGGAGTGGTAGTTAATGAAAGAACACTCTTACACTACTTACACACTCTACAACAACCACACTTAAATACTCTAATCTACTCTCTTACTAGACTCTCTAAAACCTCTAACCACACACACCCACACTGATCTTCAAGTTTTTCTTTTTAATCCTTTTTCAATAGGTGCCTTCATATCTCTTCAAATTGTGTTCAGATTCAACGTATCTTCCAAAAAGATGCATCCATTCAAGAGTATTTTGAATGAAATTTGGTGCCAATAGGAAGTTACCCACATTCTCACCAAGAGATTTCTCAAAACCTTCCTTAAAAATCATGAAAAAAATTAAATAACTCTTCTTTTATAATTTTCACTCTTAAGCACGAGTATCTTCCAAAAAGATGCATCCATTCAAGAGTATTTTGAATGAAATTTGGTGACAATAGGAAGTTACCCACATTCTCACCAAGAGATTTCTCAAAACCTTCCTTAAAAATCATGAAAAAAATTAAATAACTCTTCTTTTATAATTTTCATGCTTAAGCATGAGGTTCTGGTGCTTAATCGCGGTTCATGTGGCATGTAAGCTCCAACTGTGGGTACATAGCCGTGGGGCATTGGCCCATAAGCACGTGTTCCGACTCTTAGCCGCCACAGATCATTTCTTCAATTTTCTTCATTTTTTCTCTAAATTTGATCCTTTTTCACTTCTTTCATCATATTCATCCATTTAATTATAACTGCAAGAAAAATACACAAAATACCTTCCATTAAAGTGCAATATCAACAAAATTAGGTATAAAAATGTGCATAAAACACTATATATTTTAGGTATATCAAAATTCCCCAAAACTTGAAGAAATGTTACTTGTCCTCAAGTGACAGTATAATCATATAAAACCATACAAGTAAATTATGTGATGAGTTTCTTTAGAAGTTTCTAAAATTTTGTTCTAGAAATATAGTAGTCCAATTTAGAAAAAAATTTAGTAAATGAGACCAATTTAAAGATTAAAAATCTCTTAGGTAAAGATTTATGAAAAAATTAGTTCCTATCTTATTTGGAAATACTTGTAGATTTTTCAAAATATAGGGCTTAGGCATTTTATTTTCTTTATTTGAAAATCTTTGCTGAAAAATAATTGTACTAACTTTATTATTATTTTAAGCTTCAAGATTTTCTAAAATCTTATACTCTTAAAAGATCAGGTGTGGAACCAATTTTTGATTAGCCCCTTAAATTCTCAAGCTCCTCCTTCCATTTCACATACTTTTTTTTCAATTTTTCTTTTCTTTTTCTTTTCTTTTTCTTTTTCTTTTTCTTTTTATTTTTCTTTTTTATAAGACAAGGATTGCTGTATCTGGATAGGCCTTTAATGAGTTTCAATTCCACCCTTTCTTTCCTAAAGCATACGGTAGATATATATCTTTAACTTAGAAATATAATAAAATTTTTGAAAACTATTTCAATAAAAGAAATTTAAGTATTAAAAACAAAAGTCAAATCCTTCTATTTTACAAAGATACAACTTTTCCTACTAATGATAGTTACAAAATATTCATCATTTCTTCACTAAGAAATTTTTAACTTTAAATTTTTCATCATTACTATAAATTTTTAACTAAATTCTCTTACTTATTTCTATATTAAAAATTTTTCTTCTCTAATATAACTTCATTCAAATAATTATTTTTCAATCAAAAATCTAAATTTTTATTTATATCACATTTGAGAACTAGAAAAATTTTAACTTTCTTTTTGAAAATTTTTATTCATCCCCCCCCCCCAACTTTAAAATTTTCATTATGATGAAACATTTAAGAATAGTAAAAAGATACATGGGTAGGAATTGAAAACTATAAATATCATTTCTACAGGAATTTTAATATCTAAAATATGCAGGTATAAAAATTAAAAACAGGAATGACAATAACTAGATCAAATTTTTAACTTCTCATTTTAATAGAAATTCAAAAGACTTCTAAATTAGTGGAGGACATAAAAGCAAATTCACACTTACTTAAATAAAAATCCATAACTAAGACATATATATGGTAGTAAATTTGAAATGTTAAGTACGAAATTTAATTAGTGGATTTTAATAGTGTTTTAAATCTTCCTAAATAGGTTCTAGAATAAATTCTAAACTAACAAATAAAAACAATACCAAATCAATAACACATTTACTACCACAAACATATTCACATCACAAATATACAACATCCACAAACTAAAATTTCTCAGTAACTATTACAGCAGTTAGAAAGACATAGAATAGTTCACATAACAACCACAAATAAAAATAAGAAACACAAAAGAAATAAAAAGTCCACACAAACATCTCATATCATAATATAACTCAAATGAATTGTAAATCCTACTCATTTTCTTCCTCCTCTTCATCTCCTCCTTCGTTCCAGGTACGAGAAGGTACATATGGGGTAATTTGAATAAAAATAAAATATACTCAGCGACAGTAGATAAAATTTGTTTATTACCTCGGGAGTAAAGTCAACAAACTGCCCTCAAACAAACAAAAAGTTTTCTTCTGATTCTGGGAGGTTTGCATAGAACTCTCGTATGAAAGAAGAAACTGCTACGGCAGTAAAACAACAGAATCTATCCCATAAGTGACTTACTATCATATCTTCAATAACTCTGTCAGGCTTATCAAATCCTCATTCTTGAATCATTTTTTGTGACTGTAAGGCTTGTACGTAACAATCTTGAGCTTTAGAAATAACGAACTTTCAGAATTGAAAGTGGCTTTAGACTTGCTCCTCTTCAATGTCAACAAGATCAAATCTAACAATTTCCACTTGAAACGGCTCAAGAATCGTACTGCTTGGTGATGCCCTAGCCTCCTATGCCGTGAATGCCGAAGGTTGAAGATGATGGGGTTAAAATTTTTGTGACTTCCTGTGTTTTTAAAACCTGAAAACTGAATTTCAAGAACTGGTGCCTAAGCACGAAAGTACGGCGCTTAGCATCGGAGCACTGACGCATAAGCACGGGGGTTTGGCACTTAGCCGCGAACTTGTTGTTATCGATTTCTTCGTTAAATACACAATTTTGCTCACTTAATCAACCCTTAAATTGTTTTAATAAGTATATCATCACCTTATAATCTTCTTATCTCCATAAATTAAAAATTATTCAACACAAGTTTTACATAAACACAAACTTTTACTTAATAAAACAAATACAAATTACAAATACAATTTATAAGTCTTTAATCCAATATCCTTGGAAAAGATCTCATTCAATTCTACTCATATTTAAATGCTTAATCAAAACACTAAATAGAAACAAAAAATACAAACACATATATAGAACTTAACATACATAAAACATTTAAACACTAACTCTTAGCACAATAGATTTAACACATAACCCAAAATAAAAACTTAATTCCAATCTTCGTTAGTGGAATATACCTTCCATTATTTGAAAACTCCTGTTGAATCTTCTTCTATCCACTTGTTCTTCAAAAACATTGCTTTATCCACTTCTTCAACATGACTAATATGACTAAATTGCATTTTCATTTGCCATCCAATATGTTTGCGAAGTAGATTAGTTTCATTTACCTTTGCTTCGATTGATGCAATATTGGCCTCGATTTTCGTAATCTTTTCTGATATTCCTTGAATATTAACGGCCAGAAATTTGTTATATAACTCTTGCACACTCTCAGAAATAAACTTCTTCATTTTTGCATCCTCCTTCTTCTTAATTTCAATCTCCAAAGAAGACATTTCTCTAATTTAAACTCTTATGTAAGACTCTTAGGATAGAAATTTAGAATGGGATATATTCCATTTAATCTGATCCCTTCTTATAGAGTTTAGATGGCCTAAAACCGTCCTCCCACATCCACAAACCTTCCATAAACATGTCATGCAAATTCCTCATGATAATGGCTTCTAGAAACATATTTTTCACGTTTTTCATAACTCCGGCGCCTAAGCGCCAACTACTGGCGCTTAGCCACTAGTGCTCATTTTAGCACATGTCTGCTTAACGTCCGAATACTCATTTTAACTCATCCAAATTATCAATTAAGGTCTCATTAATCTCTACTAACATAATATAATAAAAATACTACCATATAATTCTTACTTCAAACCAAAAAAAAGCACATAAAAACAAACATAAAGGAAAGCACACCGATAACTATGGGTTGTCTCCTACAAAACGCTTGGTTTAACGTCGTTAGCCTGACATACCCAATGTTATTCCGGGTGACCCAACATCAAATTCCCATCAAGTTTAAGTTGATCAACTGAGAAATAAGGCTTCAGTCTATGCCCATTTACTTTGAATATTTTCTAAATTTTAGGATCTTTAAAATCCACAGCTCCATAAGGAAAAACTTTTATTACAATAAATGGGGCCATCCACATAGACTTAAGTTTTCTAGCAAATAATCTTAATTTAGCATTGTATAACAATTCTTGACCTCACTTTGTTGTGGTCTAGTGTCTCTTCAGAATAGCCTAGGGCCTAGCCATAGGACTTTCCTGGTGACGATCCTAGAAGACTAGCAATGGAACTCTCAACCCATAGAAATTCAAAACACTTCTTTGCTTCATTTAAAGTTTTCAAATGCTTAAAGTCTAACCTCTAAATGCTTAGGAGGATGAGACCAAGCATTAGGAAGCTCAAGAGGAGTTCCCTATAGGATGATCAAACCTTAGGACTTACCTTGGGTAGTCTGGGTGAGGCTCACACACACACTTGCACATTGCACTCTCACACACTACCTCACAACCCTAAACCAAGCTTCCTTATACTTGATCCCCTACTCTTTTGGAAACTCATGTGGGTGGTTTCCCCAAGCTTTTAGCCCCAGGCTAGGGTTTGGTTAGTACCAGCACATCAAGGATCCAAATGGGGAATTCCCTTGGTCCATGGCTTAAATGGGTTATCAATCCCTCTCAACCCTAATTTTACCAAAAATCCCAACTTTTGACCCCTTTGCCCCTAAACTCCACAAAATAACCAAATTACCCTAAAACCCTAATTTTGTCCAAAACTTCCAAAATCAACCAAAATTACAAAAATCCCTCAAAAATCACCCCAAAACATTTCTCACCACTCAAAATACCAAAACACCTCAAATTTACCAAATTTTCCAAGATAGCCTAAAAACCCCAAAATTACCTAATTGCCCCGACTAGCCCAAAAATTCCAAAAATTCTCAAAAATTTCCAAAACCCACCAAACATTCCCAATTTCAATTTTGAATCACCACATTGACCCAATTTGACCAAATTAGCCCAATTTGACCAAAATCCCCAAATTTCCCTTTAAAGCCCAAAATGCTCAAATTACCCCCAATGTCCACCAAATTGACTTCAATTCTCCTCATTTTCAAATCCAAACTTTAATTAAACATCCCTAATGCCAACTCAAACCAAATACAAGCCCATTTTAACCCACATTTGAACCCGATTTCAACTCAAAACAAAAAGCCCCAATGACTATAAGACCAAATCTCCCCAAATTAAACCTAATGTCAATCAATTTCTTCCAATTTTCAATTCTAAATCCTTCATGGCATTCCCCTAAACTAAATCGAACCCCCAATTGACCCAAATTTCCACTTAACCCTCACCCAAATCCAACCCAATCCAAAATCCCAAATTTCCCCCATATGTGCCACATGTCTAATGTCACCATATTGAATGCCCTAACCCTAAAACCACCACCCATTTTCAATTTTGAATCACCACATTGACCCAATTTGACCAAAAGCCCTAAATTTCCCTTTAAAGCCCAAAATGCTCAAATTACCCCCAATTTACACCAAATTGACTTCAATTCTCCTCATTTTCAAATCCAAACTTTAATTAAACATCCATAATGCCAACTCAAACCAAATACAAGCCCATTTTGACCCATATTTGAACCCAATTTCAACTCAAAAACAAAAAGCCCCAATGACCATAAGACCAAATCTCCCCAAATTAAACCTAATGTCAATCAATTTCTTCCAATTTTGAATTCTAAATCCTTCATGACATTCCCCTAAACTAAATCGAACCACCAATTGACCCAAATTTCCACTTAACCCTCACCCAAATCCAACCCAATCCAAAATCCCAAATTTCCCCCATATGTGCCACATGTCTAATGTCACCATATTGAATGCCCTAACCCTAAAACCACCACCCAATTCATGTGAAGAACTATTCACAACATCCTCATAAACCATTTTGAACCTTCAATTGAGTCTTGATTCCACTCTAACTCAACCTAAACCCAAACTAAACCAAATGTCCCAAAATTCACCAAATACCCAATTTCCCCACAAACACCTACCAAATCAACTCAAAACTATTCCAATAATTTTCTAAATGCTTCATGACAATCATACGCGCAATATTGCTCAAAAAATTTGACCCAATCCAACCTCAAACCCAACCTAGCCCAATTTGAACCCAAATAGCCCAAATTGAACTACCTAATCTAGCCAAATTAAACTAATTGTGACAAAACCAAGCTCACCATAGCCAACCTTAGGACCCTAAGGACTGAGCTAGATACACCTAGCCCACTCTAAGGGATCCATGGACTAAGGGTCCCCTAAATTAGGGAATCCCCTTCCTTAAATGGGTAAACCCTAAGGAGATTTGTAATAAGCACTTAGCCACTAAAGTTCATCACCATGATGGCCTGACCTCTGGCTCACTTAACCACTGGCCACCTCCCCTGGCCTGGCCGGCCGGCCTAGTAACTGGAGGAGCCCAAATCGAGAGCCCTCCAGAGCTAAACTCAATCCAATTAATCCATTCAATGTGTCAAGCTATGGTTACTCACTAGAGCTGATCTGCCTACCACTTAAGAAGACAGTTCCACCCACCAGCAAGCCCTGAGCTCCACCAGGCAGCCATGGCTAAAAATAGAGCTCTCGATGGCTAAGAGAGGATGTTCAAATTTTCTCAAGGAAACTCTGTCAAATTTCTCCCATAACAAGTGCAATCCCACTGTCTTCCAACCCTAATCAGCTGAAACCAGAACAATTTCCCCACTGAAATCTCAGCTGAAACCAGAACAATTTCAATTGCATCTCCTCATTTCCTAAAACCCTAAACCAACTTACTCTACACCATCACCAGAGTAGGAGAAGAAGTTCACACATCAAAGCACCATCACAGAAAGCCTTTACCCCATACTTTGATCAACACATTAAATTGGCCTTAGTCGAGTTCAAGTCCAGACATTTCACCACAGCAAAAGGCTTCATCTCGAGGAATGTTGGGTCCAAACAAACCTATTACAACCATCTGATTGAGGCCTCCCCTCTCAGACAATGGTATTAAACTCTCTCCCTCTCTCGAGCTATTCTTTGTTCTCCATACATGTATATTGTATTTCATACCGTATAAGTTGTATAAATAGGTTTGTCTTGCTTAGATGAAGCTCTAAGATCAAACCCCATGCGATATGATTGAGTCTAGCTTGAGATCGTAAGGTTAGATGGTGGACGGCTAACGGGATAGACCAGTTGGGATGAAGACGCGCAGTTATTAGATGGAGTGTGTATCAAATGGACGTTTCTGATGGTGCCAGATGGAGCATGGTGCAAAGCACGTGGTCAAGTCAGCTGGTGGCACCCAACTAGAGCGTGGCACGTGGTCTTTCGACGCCACCATGTTTGAGTTAGCGTTGACTCATTTAAATAGAAAATTTAAGATTTTCTGTATTTATTTAAATCCCAGAACTTTAAAAATACATAACTTGGTGTACAAAAATACCCTCTCACTCAGTGAACAAAGGAGAAAAATATCGAAATGGTTTCAATTTTATTTGAAGAATATTTTATTTTTAATTAATTAAATATTATTTTGTGTATTTCAATTCTCCATTTGCATGTATATTTCACCATGGCATGAAAATTAAGGCTTTTGTTCTCTCTGTCATGGGGGGTCTTTCGTGATTTTTTCAAGGTCAGGGGAGATTTCCGTGAGGAGTTCTCTATTTTTTAAGCTGCATGTGTCTGTTTTGGTATAAAAATTATAATAATTAAAATATTTATCAGAAAAATCCAAAGTAAATTTTGGTAGGTTCACTTTCACCAGGGGAATATAGAAAAATACAAAATGAATTTAACTCACTAAGTATAACCCTAATTGTAATTAAGCCCTAAATCTTAAAGAAATGTAAATTAGGTTAAATGTAAATGTAACCTAAAAATCATTCTCCGTGTAATTTAATGTCAGAGAACCTTACCATAAAAATTTTCAATTTAATTGGAGTTAATTTAAACACTTAAATGAATCTTCCAAGTTAAATCACATTTTTGACATTTATATAACTATAATAATTAAAATACACTTCAAAAAATCACCAAATAAAATTTGGGAGTTCTATGTGATCAGAGGAGTCTCTTAAAAATAAAATTGTGATTGAATTAAAATTTTCATATTTAAACATTATTTTAATATTTAAATAATTAAAATTTAATAAAAATGATAACGATAATAAAATGAATGGAAATGTTATAAATTGTCTCCTAATCATTTGAATAATTTTCCTAGTCCTCTAGTAAAAGATATTAAATTTAAAGGGTTAAAATAATTTCTAAAGCTTAAAAATGGATTTTTCCTAATTTCTCACTAAATTAATTCTAATAATTAACATATAAATAACAAAAACATGAAACTTACTTCTCTGGGTTCCCTGACCTCAGAGAGATTTTTGAAAAACATAAAACTTAATTTTTAAAATAAATAATATTTTATATTTAATTAATACCCTAGAACTTAAAATAATTATAATAATTAAAATAAAATTAAAAAAAATCATGAAATTTGGTCTAAGTGGTCCCTGGTCCAGGTGAACCTTGAGTGATTTTATTAAAAATAAATATTGTGTTTTGATTAAGTTATAAAATTATCTTTGAAAATCCCTATTTTTGCATTAAAATAATTATATAAATTAAATTAAAATTGGAAAAAATCACATTTTCTCTTTTAATGTTTTAATTAACCCATAAGTGGGTGTCGGCATATTTTTAGGTTGAGTGTTTTATTTTGAAAAGGAGTCGCCTACAGAAATTGTCGGCGAATTTTTAATTTAATTTAAATAAATAATTTGAAAAGTAGTATTTTATTTTGAAAATAATTTTAAATTTGAAAATTTTAAGATATGAAATCAAACTGATCTCACATCCCGAATAGTTTATATAAACGAGCACCGCATCACAAACCGTGTCCCATCCCTAAGGATAGACATAGCATGATGGTGGGGCTCGGTTAAATAAGCCCAGAAGATTTGTGACATCAGTTTCGATGCAACGGCTCGATTTTTATAAATAGACAAATTCCCCTTCTTAATATGAAAACATTAATCAGGGTTTATATTACCTGGGTTCTTTAAAATTCCCTATAAGGGTAGTACATAGTTAATTACGTCTTAAGTGACGGGAATCGGCACAGAAAACTCTCGGCCAATAATCGAAATAGTGCAACAAAGGGAATTTGGTTTAAGTTTTCAAAGAATTGAATTTTTGAATCTCGATAGGGAATGGATCGAGTTTGGAACATTTTATTTTGGGAATTGAGGAAGAAAAGTAGGAGAAATTACGGATTCGAAGTGAGCTTGGGTAATCTCATTATCCTATTGTTTGGCTTGGATTTAGGAAAGTCTAATGTTTATTTAATGTTTTAATCTTACCCGATTTTAGTTAATTAGGGCTTATATTTATATATTAAGTCATACAAATAGCCTGGAAGATATGAGGGTTTATGTGTTAATCGGACGACTACCTCGGAATCTAAAATAGGTTGGGGCAATTTGCAATCTGAGAATGCACAACGAAGAGTTGAGGATTTATGTTGCACTAGGCAAACTACCTCGAAGTCCTATGGCTTTGTTGTTTAATTCTAGGAAAGTTTTGCTGAAGTGGGTTCAAGTTTCTTGGCCGCTTGACGATGGCCGTCTTTTACCATGCTGCGAGCTCCTTGTTGTCGCAGAGGTTTAGTTTTAGAAATCATAAATCGGGGGATGAGAAAAGTGTTTTGGTTTAGAGAAGTCTTAATTTCCAAGTGTTCTTTGTGTTTTAATTAAAACAAATCTTAAAGTTGATTATAACGACACGGTTAAGATCCGATTTCCATCCTTCGGCATCGTTATTTTTATCGGATTCACTTAGTCGAGATGAATTTGCTAAACTGTTGAATGAGTTCCACGCTTTCATTTAGACCGTGGGAAATCCCGTTAGCAACACGTGAGTTACATCATCCGAGGTATTCCCGATATCCAGTAACGGAAACGTTTAATTTAGTTATAGTTGTAGTTTTGTGTTACTTGTTTGTGATTAAATTTTGAGTTGCTTTATATTTTGAATGTTGTGGCGGTGAATTTTGTCACCATGATGACTTTTGCTTAGTTTTGGTTTCAGTTTTGGTTTAAAGTTTTGTCCTAAAGGTGTAGGTTTTCATGCAGGCGTTGTTTATGTACGAGAAAAGTAAAGTGCATTTTACTTGATAAAATAAATTGCGAAAGTAAATTACGGGAAAGTAAATTATGATAAAATAAAAGCGTACACGAAGGTCTTCCCGTCATTCGAAGCTGCACTTAAAACACGATTAGAACATTTAAGCAAATTCCTAGGTAATGCTAAGGTAAGGGTTATGGTTTTTTACACGAGTTCTTTAATCCTATGGTAGTCGTTTTACATGACGTACGGGATTCTTGTATTTTTGGTTTGAAGACGATTTTCTTCGTAAAGAACGATTAAGTTAAATTGTTCTTATAAATATCCTATCATATTGAGGAAGTGCTTAGAAGAATCTTAAACATCTTTGTGTTACAGGATTGTTTTGAGTCAAGTGAATTTAATTATGTAAATGAATCGATCGTCGAGGTTTTGAAGTTTTGTTAACTTGCTCGGTGAACTAGGACATTTGAATATCCTATAAGTGAAGTAACATTTCATTTAATATTGGGAGTTATGATAACTAAAGCTTTTGAAGGTAAATTGGTGTTGAATGGTTTGTGATTCAAATTTAAGTTGAATTGATGATTTAAGTTTGGAATAGTGTTGAGTTATCTTAGATTTATTTTTGAATTCTTCATGTCTTTATATTTAATTTAATTTAATTTAATTTGCTTAATTTAATGTAATGTGGTTTAATTTAATTTAATTTAACTTAAGTTAATTTAATGTAATATGATTTAGTTTAATTTAATTTTAATTTAATTTAATTTAATTTAATTACTTTTTAATTTAATTTAATTTAATTTAATTTAATTCTTAATTTAATTTAATTTTTTAATTTAATTTTTAATTTGATTTAATTTTTAATTTAATTTTTTAATTTGATTTAATTTAATTTAATTTAATTTTTTAATTTAATTTTATTCATTTTAATTTTAATTAAAATTTTAAAAAGTTCAATAATTTAATTTTAGTTTAATGATTAAGTCTTTTAATGTTTTAAATTTGAATTATCATTTAATTAAGAATTAAACATTAATGAAATGATTAATTTAGGGATTTTTAAATTAAAGAATAAATCTCTTCCTAATAATATCCTTTATTTTATCATTCGATTTTATTATTCTTCCAAATTTAATCAATTATTTAATTAAAGTTTAATCATTTTAAATTCTTAATGGGTTTCTACCCTTCAATTATTAAATTTCAATCATCCAAATCAGATTAGGATCAAATATTTTACTTGTTAATTTTTATTAAACCTAATGTTTTAATTAAGGATTTTAAAAAAATTGATACCACTTACCCTTTAAGCTTAATAATTTTCATAACTCACTAAATTGAACTCGAATGAACTTGAAATTTTTATGTGACTTCACTCATATGTCAATAAAGACATGAGAGGAGAAAATGTGATTTTTCTGTATTTAATTTATTTATATAATTATTTTTTGGTAGAAAATAGAGATTTCGAGAAAATTTAATAACATGACCAAGGGAAAGTTTCTGTCCTTAAGAAAATTATGGGACATTCCTAATGACAGAGGACCACTTGGACCAAATTTTGTGATTTTTGAATTATATTTTTATTTATTAGAATTATTTTAAGTTCTGGAGTATTAATTAATTTAAAAATAAAATAAATGTTGAAAAATGAATTTTATGTTTTTCAAAATCTCTCTGATATCAAGGAAACCAGAGAAGCAAATTTTGCAATTTTTTGATTTTTCTATGATTTATTATAATTATTTTAGTGAAAATGCTAGAAAATACATTTTTTAATTTTAAAATTACCACAGAACTTTAAAATTAATATCTTGCAAATAGGCCTAAGAAAAATATGGAGTTTGTTCCTAAGTGATTAAAATTCAAAATGTGACATTTTGGTGAATTTTATTATTTTTGTGATTTTTATTATTTTAATTATTAAAAATATTAAAATAATATTAAAAATCAACTTTTTTGGAATATTGAAATTTTAATTTTTCTTAAATTCCCCCTGATATCAGAGAGGCTCCAAAATCAATTTGGTGAATTTTTGAAAGATATTTTGAAAGTTATGAATTTTTAAAGTTTAAAATGACTAAATGGCTTAATCGACCCATTTAGTAGAGATAACCGAGTCAAATTGACTTCCAAATTTTTATAGTGGGTTCCTCTGATCCTAAAGGTCAGTGGAGAATTGATTTCAAATTAAATTTGATGTATGGTTAACTCTAATTAATTAGGGGTATTTTGGATGTTTAAGCGATTAGGGTTATCTAAAATAGTAACCTCGCAAGCCTATTTTTTCTAGGGTTCTCTGGTCATAAGGAACATCACCAAATTTTCCTAGAATTTATTTCACAACATGCTATTTATTGAATTAAAATACTCAAAACGGTGACATGAATTTGAAAAATCAATAACTCTTCATAGGGATGACCTCGACTTTGGAAAATTCGGGGAATGTTCCCAAGTCAGAGGCTTAAGCACATGGTCTCATGCCATGGTGAATTGTATACATGCATGGAGAATTAAATGTATGCGAGAGAGTAAATAAATTGTAAAACATAAAATACTTGATGAAATTAAATGATTTCTTTCCACGTTGTTCTGTGTTCGCTGAGCAAGGGTATTTTTATTTTATTTTTATGATTTTCCTACACAAAGTTATGAATTTTTGAAGTTTAGGGAATTAAATAAATGAAAATACCCCTGTTTTCTACTTATCACGGCGCCGGCCAGGCATCGGCCGGCTCCGGGGGGGGTACGTGTCGCGGCGGCGGCGTGATTGGCGCCGCCATGCAGGTCGGCCGTCCCGGGGCCGGCCCCCAGCCATCGTTAGTCTCCTCATCCGGCGCGATCCTGGCCGTTCGTGCGCGCGTGTATTAAATGGACGGCATCGGATTCATCGTCCCAGTGTCCTCGCACAGGGCGAGTCCACCTTTCGTCTGCAATATCTCACTCGATACTCGATGGATTTTCATGTTCTTATGTATGGATTCGTCTTGAAGAGACGACACATCTATACGATTACCATGCATTGAAATTAAAGCATTTGAAATGGAGAATCTCCGAAGGCTCGGGATGAAGAATGGATTCGTACCTTTGCTGCGAGAGGTGAAGCCTCGATCGGGGAGATGTTGGCACATTCGTTGGGCTTGCGGGGAGGCTAGGGATGAAGCTGGGGATGTGGTGGATGCTAGGTGTAGTTTCCACCAAGGCCGATCACAACCTTTGGGTACGGAACAAGCCAGGTGGCACGGAAGAGGGGCTCCTTTGGAAAACTTCTTCTCTTGGCTTTGGTGAAGGTGTAGGTGAGTTTAATTTGATTTTGAGTGAAGGATTCGGGAATGTCTGTTCGCTGAGGTGGGCTTCAAATTGAGCTCGATCAATGGGTATTGAAGCGGGAGAACAGTGGGGATCAATTGCTCTAAGTTTAGAGGAGTGAGGAAGTGATTTTGGCGAGTTTTGGTATGGTCTGGTTCAGCACCTCTTCATGGCCGAGAGGTGGGGAGTTTAAATAGGCGGGGCGGGAGGGCCTCCCGGGGAGTTGAGGGGCTGGGATCGGTGCTCATAGCGAGTGAAGAGCAGTGCAATGGCCCGCGGGGCACTTGGGCGGCTCAGCGGTGAGAATTCGAAGCTTGGATTGACTTGGACCTTTCGGCCATGGAGTTTTTCCGGCGGCGGGGTGGGCGGCCGTGAGGCAAGGGTCCTTCGGGGGTCGAGTGGGTCGGGGCTGGGTGTTTGTGCACAAGCAATTGGCAAATGCCGAGTGTAGAGCTGATCCCAGTAGAATGGGGCATGGCTAGTTTTTGGGTCTAAATGGGTCAACTCACCCATTTGGGCTTGAATGCCTGCCAATTGGCTTTGGGTCTTGTGGGGGATCGAAAGGATAAATTTGGTTTGGCATGGAGAAGTCTGCATCCAAATATATTTGGATTAAATTTAGGTTTAGGTGAATCATGATTAAGGCTAATGAGCTTTAGGGATTAAGGAAAGGGGCCCTCCTTCTACTTGATATGGTATGGTGACATGTAAAGAGGCTCTCATGGCTTCCATGTGGCTCATGCATGGCTTTGTAATCTGCTGGCTTGGGAAAAGTCAGTGTTCATGTAAATGGATTTAAGAAAAATTTTGATATTTTGATGTGAATTTGTATGGGGCTTGATTTGGAATTGTTTGATGATGAATTTAGGACTTAGGTATTGAGTTTAATTGAAAGTATGATGAGGGGAAATGTCATATGGGCTTTGGGACCAATTTTGGGCCTTTGGATGTGGTAAAGGATGGGCTTTTAAAATGGTTTAGGAAAGTGGGCTTTTGAATTTTAAAATGGATTTTTGGGATGAAATTTTGGTAAAGGCTTGGGCCAAATAATTGTTGAGTTTGGTTTAGGGATGTGTCATGAGTGGTTTGAAACAAATTTGAGGTGATTTGGGTTTGAATTGGGTTGGATATGGGCCTTTTTGGTAAAGAGGCTAAGGTGGGCCAAAATGGGCTACCATGGGCAAAGTTGGGCTAGAGTTGAAATTGATGTAAAATTAATGTTGGGAAATGTTTATGGGAGTGTTTCAAAGAGGTTTTGGCTTTGGTTAGGTTTTGATTTTGGGATTTGGGCTCATTTGGGCTAGGTTTAGGTTTAGGTCAAAATTGGGCTTTCTGATTTTGGGTTGAATTTGAGTGGGGTTTGGGTCTAAATTTTGGGCAAATCATGTTAGTGTTTGTTTATGGGGATGTTAAGGAAGATTTAGAAAGATTTGGGGTTCATTGGAGTTGAATTGGGTGAGTTTGGGTTAGGTTTGGAGTGTGGGTCAAATTGGGCTTTAAGGCCAAAAGTGAAATTGGATCCCAATGCCAATCAAATTGGGCTTAGATTTGATTAAGATTGGTGTTGGGGATGTTGAATTGAAGTTTAGAATTGAATTGGACCAGAATTTGAGTCAATTGGGTAGGTTAGGATTGACATTGGGTTTGCTTTGGGTTAAAATGGGTCAAATTGGGGGTTTTTGATAAAAGTGGGGTAAGAATTGACAAAATTGGCCCATGGTGTAGTTGAACAAAATGAAATTGGGAATATTTGGGATTTTTGGAATTTTCTGGGAATTTTTTGAATTTTTTTGGATTTTTTTGAGCAGGAGGGGTATTTTGGGTATTTGGAGGGTATTGGGAGGTATTTTTTGGAATTTTTGGTATTTTGGTTATGGATGATCAATTTGAGTGATGTGGGAATGTTTGGGAATGATTTTGGAGAATTTTGGGTGATTTGGAAATTTTGGGTAGTTTCGAGGCATTTGGTAGGTTAGCGGGTGTAGGGTCCGGGGGAGTCAATCGAAATTTGGAAAATTGAAGATTGGGTGAATATAAGTGGAATGAAATCATTTTTGTTGAGCCATGAAGCCATATCAAGCCCACATGAGCCATGAAGGGACTCATTTGAGGCATTCAACATATTTGTTCTAACCTGCGCGAGGGCTTAGGGGTTAAGGACCATCCATGAATCACCTACATGAGGATCGGAGGTCAAGTCGGGTATGGGTGTGTTTTTAGGAAGTGTGTGAAAGTGTAGTGTGTAGGTGTAGTGTGTGCGAGTCGGCCCTTCACCGGACGGAGCCGCCCCGGGGTAGTCACAAGACGAAAAGTCTACATAAGAACTCATCCTTTTAAACTTCCACATTTGATTTGACCCTCTAGGTGATTAGAGATCTGATCAAGTTTGTGGAGTTTGCAGGGGAGTTAAGAAGTGGTTTAAAATTCTAGATGGTGGATCCCAGTCCACAGTCTCTAAGATAGTGAGGAAAGCTGGGTAGATCACAAGTACTAAAGAGAAGAAGAGAAGACCTCATCAAAAATGAGGTCAACAGTGGGGTAACATAAAAGAAATTTTAAAGTCATTTGAGTTAAGTTTGATTAATTATGGAGTATTAAGGCCTTAAGGGCAAAGTAGTAATTTTAAAGAATCTAACCTTAATTAAAATTTAGGCCTAATTAAAGGGTAAATGGGAAATGAATGATCTTAATAAACATATTGGATTGTTTGACACATAAGGGGATAACTGGTAGAAACCAATCTCACTTTTGTCATATTAAAAGATAAATTGACAATTTTGTTAATTATTTTAATTTGGAAGATAATCAAAATTAAATGATCCTTAAGGTTAGGGATTAACATTGGAAGTCAATAATTCATGTCTGTACCCTAGTTGGTGTTTAATGATAGTTTCAATATCTTGATAAGAGTCATAATCACATAAGTCAATATTTTCTTTAAATTCCAAATATATACACTAAAGTCTTAAGAGATTGGTAGTGAACTAGGCTTAATTAGGTGTTTAATGGGGTTTAGAAAAGAAAGCTTAACTAATATTAAACCTTTTAAAACACTAAAAGCCCAAATAAAAAGAAAACTATTTAAATTTTTAGTGAATCAAGTTTGCCGCCCTAGAGGTCTTTACTCACATAATTCATAAATAAAATGTCAAGTGATAGTTACCTCACTTTTGGGATTTTTAAAACATCGATATTTATTGTGCATAAGGGTATGAAATAGATGAATCATTTAATGAGTATGATAAGTTCAAATGAAGTCAAGAAGTTTGAAGGTTGTGAAATATTTAGGTATCCTCTGGATCTTTTCTAAAATCTCTTAGACATACGAGTAGGATGTTAAGCCTATCATACTTATTAAAGGAAAGCATCTCTCAAATGAAATAAATAAATTTCAAAAAAAGTTGTGACATAGGATTTTTGTGGGCACGACGAACCGATCTATAAGGAGGCATTTACTTTCCTTAGTGCTCATGTTTATTACGAATGCTAAAGTTTCGGGTGGAGAAATGAGAAGACTCGACAGGTACGCTTTTACAAGCTTACAGTACCTTCATTTTAGTACTTCATTTACTTTACTTTGCCTTCTTACAAATTTGCATGATAAAATAATAATGTCACCCTGCATGAAAACAAAAACTTTTAGGATAGCCACTAAATTGAAACCAAAATAAAAAATTAAAACAAAACAAGATAAAATTCACTGCTACAACAGTTAAAATATAAAATAACTCAAAATTTAATAAAAAAATATAACTAAATTACAAGAGAAACTAAATTAGAACAACTATATCGGATGATCAGGAATACCTCAGAGGATGCAACCTACGGTTGCTAACGAGATTCCCCACGGTCTAAATGAAAGTATGGAACTCATTTAGTTGAGTTTAGTAAATTTATTTAGATTAAGTGAATGCGAAGAAAATGGTGGTGCCAGAATGAGGGAACCGTGGGATCCTAGCCGGTGTCGCTATAATTAACTTAAATATTCCTCTAATAAGACATGATGACAAACCCTTTCTAAAACATGACACTTTTCTCATCTATTCATTTTGATACTTCTGCAACTAATCCTGCTACGACAAGGAGCTTGGAGAATGCATAGTGGGTAGCCGGCGGCTCTTCAGCCAAGCTACGCCGAAATAATCAACAAGACATAAGACATCGAGGTAACTAGCTTAGTGCAGCATAAACCCTCACTTTATCTCTTTAGGTTTTGCACGTTGTTCAATATAAATATTTTAACTCGTCTTAGGTTGAGGTTGTCATCGGTATGACATAATTCCTCTTTATCTTAATTATTCACATGATTGATATCAAGTGAATGTAAGCTCTAAATAATAAAATCGGCAGGATGAAACAATAAATAAATATCTCAAATTGAAGCCAAATTATAGGATAGTTTAGGAAAGAACACCAAGATTCTTCTTGGATCTCTATCTTTCCCCTAGCTTTCTCTTCCTTTAGATTCTTATAACGATTATTCCAAAATTTGAGCCACTCACCTATTAGATTTCCTATTATCACATTTTTCTTGAAGAATCTTATCTTTTGAAAGTCATTAAATTAATATTTCTCGATTTTTATCAGAGTTCTCTTAGGAGACTTTGGTTATCTCAGATGTAATTAACTATGAGGGATTGTCCTTATAGGAAACTTAAAGACCCCATATTAATATAAACTATATCTAATTCCTTCATATTATATAAGGGAAATTGTCGGTCAACATAATTCATTTCATATTTTCAAAAATTAAAAATGATGTTTTTCAACACTATATATTTATTAAATAAAATCTATTTTAAAATGATAATCCCTAAACCCCCTTCTGGCGACCGACAATTTACGAAGTGACTCCGCTGGGGATCGTTTCTCTCTTCATCGAGATAAGGAAATGTTATATTCATACATCAGTAATGTGTTCATCTCCTACCTTGAACCGGATTATCATTCTTTTGTTGATATACTTCACCCATTTCTTTCTTAGGAAATTATGATAAACTCTCCTTGATTTCAGGACCATCTATTTAATCATCCTTAAACAGAGGGAGTTCAAGAATCTTTAAGATTTTTCTTGATTTTGTGGAGTCAGACCTCAATGGAATTGTTAATGAATAAGAACATTTGGGGTGTGTGCGTTGTGAAGGGGATCCGGACGGGGTCCCACACATCACTTTCTCTATGTGCCTCCCAGTCTCAATTTTGTTATCGGCAAATCGAACCATTCCTTCTTAAATTTTAAAACTTTTTTCTAAATAAATATATAAATATTGAAACATAATGAAACACTAAAAATCAATTAAAATAAGAATAAAAGAAAAAAATTGAAACCGCACACAGTTCACAGAATAAACCTTTCTTAATGTTTGCACTATGATCGCAAGGTTTTGTCCTTTGCTAACCTTCGGAATGTTGCTTTCGATAGATACAATGTCGACTCTGACACTCACTTCTCCTACAACTTGCCCACCTCTCGTAAGGCTCACCTTACCTTTCTGATGATCCAGTATGGGACCGGCTTTAGTGAGTTCGAGGACGTGCTAGGAAAGGCCTCGTTCATCGTTGTAAAAGTTACTGCTCTTGAAGTTCAAGAACCATCTGTCGTGTTCGACACAGACTCCCACCGAGGATTTCCTTAAATGCCCAAGAAGGTGAAGGTTTCTCTTGCCCGTCGAGTCGGTTGTCTCCCGTCTTTTAGGAGAGTTGTTACCCTACTGGTACCAGTTTTTTCATCACCGCACCTACTTTCCCATGCGAAAGGGGTGAGTGCATGTGAAAAGATTTTGATAATGCACTTTCTTACCCCGCCATCGATCTTCAAGATTGGTTACGCTCTTCCAAGTTCCTAGTGACCAGGTCTCGAAAAGAGGAACCACAATGTCAGATTCTCGAAGACACTAAGACACGAGTTACAGAGTACGCCGGTAATTGATGAGATTCTTGCGGGAGGAACTCGGTTTCTAGAAGACCTCCCCTCTCTTCTGAGGGGAGTAGATTTCACCCATTAGTTGATACCAGCGGGATGAGAGACTCAACAAAATTTCTACTATTTTGCCATCTGTGATCGTGATAAGGTGATTTTGTCACCGAAGTCCGCACATTTTTCCAAAAATTATCTGAGAAAGAAGGATGTTCCATTGCCAAGCTCCTTAATAGGATGGGATGTGCCATATCCCCCTAAATAAAGAGAAATATTCTCAGAAAAGAAAGACCCATCTAAGCTTCCATTAGACACCATTTAGGAAGACGAATTGAGGCCACTACCACTACTATAGATGCTACTGTTGTCGTTCTGACACCTACAGTGCGCAGATCAGCCATGTCTCGGTTGGGTCCTAGGGTATTAACTACCGATGATTATAAAGAATTTCAGGAAAAGAAGAATAAGAGAGGATTATGTTCCTCTGTACATGGTCTACACGCTAGGGAGCACACTTCTCCTCACCATTCCAATGTCCCCACCGAGACACGTCTCGAGTGACATTTCTCGAAGGAAAGTGTGGTTACCAAAGGTCGTTACACTGACACATTCTAAAAATCGCTGGATCATAAGATGGATCATGAGTACGTTGTTCCGTTGCTAACGTTTGTTGCTTCTAAGTCAATTGCCAAGAAAAGTGACGGTCGAGGCTTTAAAGTTTTAAAATTGATTAAAGCTGGAGTTGATGATAGAGTTCGAAAGCTCTGAGTAGAAATTTCAGAATTAGCAAGAGAACGAGGACTAGATGTTGATAATGAAGATGACAACCTGTCAGATTACACGGAAATTAATGTCATCGAGACTAGGTCCGCGACATTTGCGCGCAATGCTCCTAGTGAGGAGAACACCGCGGATGAGCTTTAGATGGCCATTTTGACATGAGATGATCAAATTAGTCATTTGGAAAAGAGGATGGAGGAGATGAACGCCGCCATGACTGTCAAAGCGCACTACATGGACAGTCACAGTCACCACCAGTGGCATCTTCGAAAGTTAATCAACCTGAAATCTTACACATCATGGACAAAAGAAGAGAAGTTGCTTCTGCTAACGACGAAGAACCTCCCGAAAGGGCGGGCTACGGTGCCGGAAAAGGATATCAAGCGGATGATCAAGCGGCAAGTTTGGGAGGCCTTGGCTCGGTCCGAAGGCGAGCATCGGTTTCGAAGGGTAGACACACGGAAGTAATTTGATGTCATGCCGCACCCACAAGGCTTACGCACGACTTTGAGAACGTTCGATGGGATGGAAAATCCTCTTCAACACATAGCACACTTCAAAGCCAGTTGTTGCAACACAGGAGGGAATGAGGCTCTTTTGTTTTGACAGTTTGTCAGCAGCATGTCAGGGATAACTTTTGATTGGTATGCAGAAATTCCTAATGAATAAATAAAGACATTCACAGAAATGGAGAACATGTTCATTAAGAGATTCACCAGCGCGTAACACCATGTCACTATAAGAGATCTTGTAGTAAAACAGCAGAAACCCGATGAGACTCGAGCCGACTACATTTACGAGATGGAGGAATTTAAGCATGAAGTGTGAGCCGCAGCTACAAGAATAACACAGAATAGAGATACTACTCAAGAGTATCTACGGTCCAGTGGCTTTCATGCTTAAAGTTCTAACTATTAAGTCCTTTGATAAGCTACTCAGCAAGGCCAGCAGTTTGCAAGAAGAAGTTAAGCTTATGGAGCCTTCAGAGAGATAGATAAAATGAGACCAGCCAAAGCATATGAGAAGAGATCTGGCGTAGTAGCAACGGTCGACAAAGGAAAATAGCCGATGAGGATTAATCGGCAGGTCACCGCGGCTTAACACGGTCGGTCGCACTCGGTACGGCCGGCCTCACGGTACGCTCAATCTCAATAGTATAGACAGCCCCATACACAGCAGGGTAATCAGTCTGGTCAACACTAGAGGTCGAATAGGACAGGCAGATGACAGGGTCCAACAATGTCAGAATGGCTGTGAAGGAACTATTCCTTTAAGGATGAGGCCGTAAAGATGATGTTCAGAAATTTGACAAAGAAGCCCGAGTTAAAGCAGGAAGAGATGAACAAAAAGGATCAACCCAACTTTTGTCCCTACCACAGGTTGCTCGGACACGATAGAAGGATGCCTCAGTTTTAAAGATTGACTCGAGAGGAATTACAAAGAAGGGAATATAACGATACAAAAAGAATATTTGAAAGAACCTGAAAGAGGTTTTGTAAATGTGATTTTGGCAGAGCCAATCTCTCCGATTAACCCGTATACCGATGAAGATGGATGGAGCATGATCTAGAACTAGCTCAAGAGAGTCCTGGATCAGATCCCATCTACTTGAGCGCGCCGGAATGCACCCGCAGGCCCGACTGGGCAGGAGATTTCCCCTTTAGGGAGACAACCGCGACGGAAAGGAGGAAAAAGGAAATTGCAAATGAAATTAAGTATGATAGTGCAATGGCTAGGATAGGGGCTACTCGTGTTAGATTGGTTGTTTTAGATTCAGGGATGAAAACCCTCGAACCCCTGACTTTGTACGATTATATTTTTATGCCCCTCCAGGTCCCATAATGATAATAGAATTGATTTTGGCTACGTTCTTACTTTCTCTAGTGATGAATTATCTAGTCACAACCTATCTAACCCCAATTTTGATTCCCAAAATGATCCTCAAATCATACTACTTCTCGACGAGAACGTTGACGAAAATGAACGAGATATCGACAAACATTGGTTACGACACTACGGGAAGCGAGGAGCCAATTCTCAAGTGCAAAGGAACTCAACTTGCAATCAACTTGGATCTTTTAAATACGTAAACAACACCAGAAGAGTTAGCTACAACACCAGGAGGAAGAAATCACGAAAGTGCATATCAGAAGTGGAAGGGTGCTACCTCTAAGGACAGCTCCAGTAGATAAAGGAAAATAGATAATTACTCAAGAAGAAGTGCCTCCTGCAACAGAAGAATTATAGATTTGAAATGAGATCGAGAATTCAAATAAAGTGGATTTCAATGTACTAGGACATCTTAGGAAGTTGACAGCCAAACTAAGCCTCTACAATGCTCTAATCCCGTCAAAGGAGATTAGAAGGCACAGTCGAGAGGCTACTTGATCCAGACATTTACTTGGCACAAGTTGGGTAGCACATCCTCGGAGGATGTGGGTTTGTACTTTGAATGGACGACGCAGTGCGACTTTCATAGGTAGAAGACTTGAGGCTTGGTACGTGACCTGCTTCGTCCCGCTCTACATTTGTCTCATCATCGACAGGTTTGTGCTCTCCAGAGTGTTAGTAGATTCTGAAGTGTCACTTAACATAATGATTCTCTGAGACATTAGCTTACTTAGATATCGACACGTGAGAGCTCTCCACAGATAAGATGATGCTAAGAGGATTCAACCAGAAAGGAGAAAGAGCGCTCGAATCTATAACACTGTTGATGAATGTTGGAGATCTAGTAACGATCGCAAAATTCCATATCATCAATGCAGATACTTCATTCAATACCCTGCTTGGTTGACTGTGGCTTCATGAGTATGGTACCAGTTAAAAAATAAGAATGGACAGATACGAGTGTGTGTTGAGTTCAAAGACTTAAACAAGGCATGTCCAAAGGAAGAATTCCTGTTACTGATATCGGAACTAATGGTGGACATTGCATCGGCACATGAGATTTTCTCATTCATGGAGGGATCATTAGGATACGGCAGTCGGAATGGCACCGGAAAGATGTAACGCTTACGGCATTGAGAACTTCGATCGAGATTTCTTCTTTACATTGTGATGTTGTTTGGGTTAAAGAATAGCGGAAACTGCCCACGAAGAGCAATGACGAAGATCTTTGATGACCTCATTCACAACCAAGTGGAATGCTACGTGGATGACTTGGTCATAAAGAGAAAAGTGAAAAATGACCACCTATATGATTTGAGGATTCTATTTGAACGCTTACGGCAATACAATCACAAGATGAATCCTTTAAAGTGTGCCTTCGAGCGTTAATTTTAGGGAAGTTGCAGGGATTCGTTGTCTGTCATCGAAGAATCAAAATTGACCCAGATAAGATTAAAAGTATCTTAGAAATGCCTCCTTCCAATGTGTTGAAGTAATTACGTTCTTTCAAGGTAAACTGGCATAATTGAGATGCTTTATATCCGGCCTGTCGGAAGAATGTCTGCCTTTTTGAACTTTTACTTGAAAGATGTAAAATTATTTGAAGAGTGATTCCAGTGCTTGCCTCACGTAAATATTCTAAAGATAGTTTCGGTCAGTTTCATAACAAGATTAATTTAATAATTAGGCGATCGCTCATACAGTATATGCGATTCGAAGTAATACGGAAGCTCTAGTGGAGTCTGGTTATCGATCCCAACGAGAAAGGTTGAAATTTATAAAGTATAGTAAAGATTTGAAATTTGTACTCGAATTCACAATGCAAGTTCAAATCTTGTTAAGTTGCTAATGCAAAGATAACTAAAACTAAATTAACTAAAATTACTTTCTAAATTTCTAAACAGGATTAACTAACACTCACTAAGTATTGTATTGAAATGTTCAAATATGAAAAAGTATTTTCCTCTTACAATGATTCTATGATGAGTGATTGATATAGATTTATAATAAATTTGTATTATGCCAAATAGGAGCATTCGTATTCTTTACCCTTATTAGAGTACCCCCTCTTCCAAGTTATGTAAAAAATATTGACCAATCCTAGGCTTAGTCACTAAATCTATGGTTAGGCTAGGAGGATACGCATCTCTCGCTTCGGAGTTCCCACATCCCTTCACCGAAGGCTAACCTAGCTTTAGTTACCAAACTTGAGGCGAATTGAGGATTTCGGCTTTGTCACTTTAAATCTCCCGATTAGAGCGCCCATCAAACCACATTTCCCTATTTATTTGCACTCAATTCCCATGAACTACGCAACTCATTCATGGACCTTGAATGAATTCTCCACTATTGTTACAGAAAACTTAATCCTTTCGGATTGAATGTTTCACAAAAAATTTTAACAATTCAATTGGCCATATCGAAAACTAAATGGAGTTCAAAGTGAAGAATCATCACAATTTCTTAACATTTTTATGGCACATCTAATCTACATCAACACTTCACTACATCTCATTACAAGAAGAAAGAAAAAGAAATCTACTCAAAATTCATGAGGAAGATACACAATATAAGGATTTTATATATAAAAGTAAAGTCATACAAACCACAAAAGTAAATACAACTTATCTCAATTTCATCCCCAAGCAAATCCCTTGATGTTCCTTTGAATCATTTTCTCTCTTCACTACAACACTCAATTTTCTCTTTAGAATAGTAAGGAAGAAACAATCTCTAACTTTCCTCCTTCTCCTACACTCTTTAGAGAAGAATCCCTCACAAAATAATACTTCTACACACTTACCATACACTCTCCACAAACCCTAACACACTTTCTTCACTCCAAAACACTTCTCTCCCTCTCCTCTCTCTTTTTCTTGGCATCCAAATCTGTTTGAAATAGTTTAGAAATGAATTCCCAAAGAGTTTCTTCAAGAAAACCTTCAAAAAGCGTCTAAATACATTGAATTTGACTTCCACCGGCATTGAGAGCTAGCGACGCTGGATAGGGCACTGACGGCGCTGGTCAGTCATTTAAATTCTAAACTCTCTCTACGGAATTAGTTCTTGAGCGGCCTTCGGTAGCTGAATTCTTCATTTTGTCTTTTTACTCCAAATTCGTTCCTTTTAGCTTCCTTTTTCTCCAATAACCTAAAATAATCATACCATCAGCAAAACATGAAAAATACCTTCCTTTAAAGTGCAGTATCACCAAAAAAGAGTACAAATTATATAGCAAAAATCTTACATATTTTTGGTGAATCAGAGGGCCATGCCAACAGGATTTCGAGGATACTAAATGATACCTGACGACACCTCTTTATTTTAGCAGCCCTTATTCCGGGTCGACCGATGATACTTTATACCAGGGCCTTAGATGAGTCCCTCAGAGCCTTACTTGATCAATTCAATGATTAAGGAAAAGGAGAAGCCTCTACGCACTCTACTTAAGTTTACATTTAATACTAGCAAAGGTAAAGTATCCTCCTATTGAAAAACATTGTCTAGCTTTGGTTTTCGCGCTTTCAAGCTTAGGCATTACATGTTGTCTCATAAAATTAACTTGATCTCGATAGTTAACCCGTTACAATAATTGATGACCCGACCAAAACTTTTCGGACATTTTGCTAGGTAGTCAATGATACTATTACAATTTGATATAACTTATGTGCCTCTTCGTGCTATCAAAGGACATATTCTTCCAGGCTTTTGTTCTTGCGTGCACTATTTACCAAATTTTGAGTGTCCTCTTAATGAAAAACTACCAGACGAGTAGATACTGCAAGTGGAATAGCCCAGTGCTAGACATTAGGAAATGTACTTCGACGGAGCGTCATCAGCCAGAAGAGACAGAGGAAGACAAACAATGATACCAAGCAAAGCGGGAATTGATCTGATCCTTGTGACTCCAGATCAAGCCATGCTAAGATTTTCCTACCACTTGATAGAGTCATTCACCAACAACGAAGAAGAATAGGAAGCACTATTCTCCTATTTAGAATTGGCAATATTAATGGAAATAATGAAAATTTCCATTTATGGTGACTCACAACTCATCGAACCGGTAAGCGACGGGGACAATATAAATTTACATTTGATTGGAAGAATACCACCGATATACGATGAAATTGTTGGAGCAGATTGATACACCTAAAATATATTGTGTTTTTAGGCACATTTTTATACTTATTTTTGATGATATTGCACTTTTTTGGAAGGTATTTTGTGTTTTGCTTACAGGTATGATGAAAATGAGTGATTATGATGAAAGGAGCAAAATTGGATCAATTTGGAGCAAAAAAATGGAAAATTGGACACTGGCGGCTAAGCACCGCACAGTTGGTGCTTAGCTTATGCACAGTTAAAAATTAATTTTCTTCATTTTTGCTCAATTTCAAGGGGTGTTTGAAGCAACATTTAGTGGTAACTTCACCCAACTTCCCATGGGCGGCAAATTTGAATGAAGGGGATGCATCTTTTGGTGGATACGTTGAATACGGACATGATTTGAAGAGGCAATTTAAGGACTTTTGGAAAATTATATAATGAAGACTTGGATTAGTTTTCAGGAGTCCTCTTCTAGTTTTTACTTTTGTCTTTTATTGTTTATAGTTTTTAAAGTATTTTAGAGTTAGTAGAGAGTAAGAAAGGAGAAAGGGGTTAGGTGAAAGCCTTATTCTCACAAATTCTCTTTCTTCCTTTTATTTAGTTTTTATTGAAGTACGAAGTACGTTTGAGTTATCATAGTTGGGCGACCCACTGCGAGGTGTTCTAGTGGAAAGTCAAGTTTCAAAGGAACTTCCGGAGTCTTGTGGTGAGAATTTTCAGATAAGTGTTTACTTCTATTTTTATATTTAGTTTTTATCTTGTTGTGTTTTCATTATGATTTCTATTTTCAAATCAATGTGTGCTTTTATTTTATCCATGAGATACGGTAGTTTCTTTATCTTTTTCTTTCTTAAATGAAGAAGTAATTTAATTATGTAGGATTATTGTGGAATGTATAAGTATTTAAAGTTGGAATAAATTGTGAAGATTTAATTCCATGAACTTAATTTACTTCTTAATTTGGCCGGTTAAGATGTTAAAAGTTTTTGTGAGATATAGATCAATGCAGTATTGTCTCAAACAAAAATTGGTAAAAATCATATGCAATTATATGGGTGAGAATTGTAGTCCATATAATTGATTGCAAATATATTAGGAGATATGTTTTTAATGGAGAGTAAAATTAAAGGATTTTAGAGTGACAGGCTAAAGCCCCCTAATTTGGTTTGATATTTTAAATTTTGTTATGAGAAGTTAGCCCACAGGTGTAGGGAATCAAGGGAACTCTAGAGTGATAACTGGTATCTTCCCTGCCTAACCATTTTCAAAATTTTAAAACTTGGGTGGCTTGATGTTCTTTATAGAACCAAGGGTAAAGAATAAATTTGCTTCTATTTGTCACAACACATTTAAATACTTCCACAACGATACTTTTATAATTATTAACGCTTTATAAGAGAAAGAAAAAGATATTTTATTTCTTAGTATTTTAGATTGTGTTTTAAAGTTCTGATAATTTTCATTTCCTGTAACAGCTTTTGTCGAAATACAACTTAAACTTTCAAACTTCTGAAATCAAAACATACTTTCAAAGTCTTTTAAAAAGTAAAAGCATGATTTGAAATACCAAGAGTAATCATAGCGATGGAAGTCATTTTAAAATATAACTATTTTGAGATGTTAAAGAAATATCATATAAATCATCACATTGCCTCTTGCTTATCATCCTCGGATAAGTGGTTTGATTGAATTGTACGATAGTGAAATTAAAAGAATATTGAAAAAGATTGTTAATCCAAACAAAAAGGATTGGCCAATGTTGGATTATGCTTTGTGGGCCTATAGAGCTGCCTACAAAAACCACATAAGAATGTCCACATATAGGTTGATTTTTTGAAAAGCTTGTCATTTGCCTATTGAACTTGACCATAAAGAATATTGGGCTATTAAAGAATTCAATTCTAATTTGAATGATGCTGCTAAGAAGAGATTATTACATTTAAATGAGCTTGAAGAGATGAGGAATGAATCTTATGAAAATGCTAAGATTTATAAGGAAAAGATGAAGTTATGGAATGATCAGAAGATTCTTACTAAAAATCTTGTGTCAGGACAGAAAGTTTTGTTATATAATGCCGGATTGAGAATTTTTTTTGGAAAACTTATGTCCGAATTGGATGGGTCCATTTATTGTGATAAAAGTCTATTCCTATGGGCTTGTGGATATTCGAAGATGCTAAGGCTTGTAAAAATATATAAAGTTACGGTCATAGACTTAAACCTTATTTTTTAGTCGATCAACTTAAAATACGATGAGAATGCGATGTTGGGTCACTCGAAGGAATGAGTTTTGGAGTAATAATAGAGTGAAGATGTTAAACCAAGCGCTTTGTGGGAGGCAACTCATAGTTATCGGTGTGTTTTGCTTTATGTTTGCTTTGTGTGCTTTGTTTGGTTTGTTTTTATGTTTTGGTGGTAGTATTTTGGAGTTTTTATGTTATAGTAGTGTTTATTTGACCTTATTTTATGACTTAGAGGAGTCGGAATGAAATTTTAGACATTTGGCGGACACTGTGCTAAAATTGAGCATTGGCGGTAGCGCCGTCTAGTTGGCGTTTAGGCGCCGGGGTTATAATGCATGTGATAAATAAGGTTCTAAAAGCCTAGATCATGGAGAAGTGTTTTTTGAAGTTATTTTGGGTTGCAAAACGTTTAAGGGTTGTTTATGCACTACTAAAGTGTTTATAAAAAGGCCTGAATTAAAGAAACACTTGCCAAGTCTATTTTCATTCCACGAGTCTTAAGAAGAGTGTTTTGAGTGCATCCATGTCTTCTGGGAGAAGGGAAATCCAAGAAGAAAGAGGATTGTGACAAGATTAAGTTTATTAGTGACGGTCTTAAAAGTTATTTAATGGATTTCTCGCCGTTAGTATTCAAGGAATTGCAAAAAGTTTGCAAAGATCGAAGCTGAGTGACGGCTTGATCGAAGAAAAGATTTAATGAAACTAATGGACATTTGGAGCACCATGGGATGGCAATTTAAGATGCAATTCGATCATACAAGTCACGTGGAAGAAGCGGATAAGGCGATGTTTTCTTGAAGAACAAGTGGTAAGAAGAAGAAGATGTAAGAGTGTTCGATCATCCATGTCCAGTTACATCGAATTTATATTTCATGCAAAGATTCGAATGGAAATAATAGTGGTTGGATATATTCCGCCTGCGCTAGTGGAATTAAATGTTAGTTTGACCTTGTGGTTTGTTTTGTGTATTTTATGTTTTATGTGTTTGATTTTTTAAGTGTTTAATGTTTTATGTTTGTGTTCTGTTGCACTTTAATGTGTGATTGTTACATCTTAGTGATATAAACTTATCTTTATTATTATTGAGTCATTTTGTATCTAGGAAATTTCATTCAAAGTGTTTGGATAGATATTTTTAGTTTGTATTAAGTGTGGTTTGTTTTTAATGAATATAAGTTTGTGTTTGTGTGAAACCTGATTGGAATCGATGGATATTAAAATTTGAAGTGGAGTATTAGGAGATTTATGGGGAAAGAAGACAATTATTTTGAGAAGATTAAAGGTGATTAACTAAGTTGTTTAGTGCATTTTCTTAATTGTGAAAATAAGACGCTGGCGGCTAAGCGCCGAATCTTGGTAACAGCCGCCGAGATTTCGCAGCTAAGAGTCGAAGGCCTCGCGCTTAGGCGCCGGTTCGTGAAAAATGATTTTCATCAGTTAAAAATCCGAAGATCGCCATTTTTAACTACCCCTGTCATCTTCAAACTCTGATTTTCATGAAAAACGAGCCTAGGGCATCAATATATTGGATCATTTGAAAACAGATCTCAACAAAAATTGTTAGATTTGGATTCACAGAGAGTAAAACACTACTCTAGTAAAAATTTTTTTATTTTCACCATGTATTTTGAGTACATTTTGGAAAATCCTAATATCACTATTCATGGTGTAAATTTGAGGAAAAGGATGAGAAATTTCTTGGATTAGTGTAAACTACTTTTGGAAGTTAATTTAGCAAGCTTAGTTTGATTTTGGAATTTATGGTGAAATTTTTTCGTGAAATTTTAGAGATGGCTCCGAAAGTGAAACACGCGAGAGAAAATACAATATTTGAATACGACAAGTTAATTGCGGGAGCTGAGGAATGATACATCGATGCACTACGAGTCACGTAAATTGATTCCTGAGCGTGTGTTCGATGACGGGAAGTTATTGAAGAGATGATTTCTAGAAGGAATAGGGAGAATTATTGTTGCTTCTCTGTTATTCTTTTATTGTTTTACGTAATTCGAGTTTTATGTGAAACTTACCTGCAGCAGAAGAGAATTTGATGATGGTGAGGAGGCAAGAAGTTGATTTTTGACCTACAGTAATCAATACTTTTTATTGACTGCCTCCTAATATGTTTTTTTTTATTCTAACTATCATCCTACTGAGAGAGAGTTAGATGAGATAATGGAATTTCTGACTAATGGAAGAGGATTATGGTAGATAACTAATGATAGAAGAGTCAATTTTTAGGCCTCTAAGTTAAATGCCACTTCTAAAGCATTGCATTATTTTATCTCATCTAAGTTGTTGCCTTCAAGTCATTCTAGTTATGTTACAAGGGAGAGAGCTGAGTTGAACTATTTCATTCAGCAAGAGAAACCTATAGATATTAGAGCAATCATTTATGATTATATTTTAGTGTACCGGATACATCACTACGTTGCGGGTATGGATTTCCTTCCTTGATTCATTCATTATGTGAGCGGTACGTGTGAAATTTGAAACTTGGGGAAGAGGTTCTTCAGCCTTTGAAACCAATTACTAGTGTAAATGTTGGAGCTTACACTATACATGAGTTTGGGCAGAGGAGGATTTGGTAGGGCTTCTACTGCTTAAGCACGCCTGGCACATACACTTCTAGTGTTACTACTTCGCGAGCTTCATCATCTAGTGATTCACGAATTTGGTTTGTTAAGAAAGATTTTGAAGAAGGTGAGTCTTACTCGTGAACATGTTAGAGACAAGGATGGTAAGATGGATAATATGGAAAAATATATTGTAAAACATGATGAATATGAGGAGAATTATCAGCATTATTTGGATAAATTGATTAGAGGCAATCTGAGTCTTTGAGATGTCCCCTCATCAGTATATACCTTATGTGCCATCCGGAGATTGGGTGAAGCAAGATGATGATGACAACGAGGATGTTGCGTGATTTGTTTTTTTTATGTATTCTTTAGTTTTACGGTGATGTACGTTATGTTGTGTCTTATGTTTTTATTTTGATGTAGTGTTTGTGGTGTGAACTCTGGTAGTATGTTGATTGTAGTTGGACTATTTTTTATATATGCATATTCAAATGTATCTTTGTTAGATTGATATTCTATATGTTGCTTTGTGTGATATATGTGTAGTAGAAAATGTTTTAATATGTATGTTGTGTCAGAGTTTTTATAGTGTGTACTTTAATTCCGTGATAGAGAATATTGAACCTTTATTAAAAACTATTATTTAAATTGCATGTTTAAAACTTTTTAAAATCTTCTGTTACCATTTGTTATCCAGTATTTGTGTGATTTCGGTTATTTTCGAGTTGATGTGTATTTGCTTTGAAAACCTCCACTACTATAGAAGTGCTTTTGAAATTTCACTGTTTTTTTTAAAAAAAAAAAATTGAATTTAATTTCTTTTTACTCTTGTTTTTAAATTGATATACTTGCATATTTAGGATATGAAGGTCCTATGACATGTTATGTTAGTTTTTAATTCTCACCCATGTATCATTTCTTATGCTTAAATGTTTTATCTAACTAAAAATTAAAGTTTGGGGGGAATTTTAGAAAATCAGAAATTTTTCAAAAACCTAAATTTTTAATTGTTCTCGAAATACTTAAAATTAATTTGATTTTGATTGAAAAGCAATTATGTATATGAAGTTATATTAGGGGATCAAAATTTTGAATATAGAAATGAATAAGAGAATTTAGTTAAAATTTATAGTAATAAAAAGAAAATTTAAATTTAAAATTTTTCTTAGTAAAAAGTGATAAATATAGTTCGACTATCTTTAGTAAGAAATGTTGTATTTTTGGATAAATAAAAGATTTGACTTTTATTCTTTTAAAGCTTAAATTTCTTTATTGAGGAGTAATTTTTAAAATCTTATTATTACTTGATTTTCAAGTGAAAGATGTATATCGAGCCTTTATTTTAAATGAAGAGATTGGAATTGAAAATCATTAAAGGCTATCCGGATACAATAATCCTTACCTTACAAAAAAAAAAAAAAAAAGGTATGCGAAGAATAGGAGAAGCTTGAAGATTTAAGGGCCTAATCAAAAATTGGTTCCATACAAGTATAAGATAAGTTCGAGAAAATCTAAAGCTTAAGGTTATAATATAGTAAAAGTAAAATTATTTTTGAATAAAGATTTTTAAGTGAGAAAAATAAGTGTGTGAATCCAATATTGTGAAGAATCTATAGGTATTTCTGATTTAGATAGAAACCTATATTTTACATTATCCTTTACCTAAAAACTTTCTAAACTTTTAGTTGGTCTTAATTACTGAAATTTATTCTAAATTGGACTACTCTATTTTTAGAACAAAATTTTGTTACCTTCCTAAGAAACTCATTACATAATTTTCATGCTAAAATTTTCTATGTGATTAAGAGTCACTTGAGGACAAGTAACATTTTAAGTTTGCGGGATTTTGATACACCTAAAATATATAGTGTTCTTATGCACATTTTTATATCTATTTTTGATGATATTGCACTTTAATGGAAGGTATTTTGTGTTTTCTTGCAGGTATGATAAAAATGAGTGATTATGATGAAAGGAGCAAAATTGGATTAAATTTGGAGCAAAAAAATGAAAAAAATGAAAAATTGGACAACGCGGTAAGCGCCTTTGTAGTCAGTAACAGGCGCAGTTAAAATCAAATTTTCTTCATATTTGTGCCAATTTCAAGGGGTGTTTGAAATGACTTTTAGTGGTAACTTTCTTAACTTCCATGAGCGGCAAATTTGGATGAAGGGATACATCTTTTTGAGGATACGTTGAATCTGGACATGATTTGAAGAGAAACCAATGCACCTTTTGGAAAATTATGTAATGAAGACTTGGAATTAGTTTCAGGAGTCCTCTTTAAATTTTACTTTTTGTCTTTATTGTTTAGTTTTTAAAGTCATTTAGAGTTAGTAGAAGGAAGTAAGAAAGAAGGAGAAAGGGGTTGGAGTGAAGCCTTCTTCTCACCGATTCGTTTCCTTCCTTTTATTTAGTTTTTATTAAAGTACGAAGTGTTTGTTTCGAGTCATCGAGTTAGCGACCCACTGCGAGGTGTTAGTGGAAAGTCAAGTTTTAAAGGAACTTTCGGAGTCTTGTGCGGAAGGATTTTCAGATGAGTGTTTACTTGTTTTTATATTTAGTTTTTTTGTATTTCATTATGATTTATAATTTGAAATCGTGTGTGCTTGTGTTTTCTCCATAGGGCGAGTAGTTTTTTATCTTTTTCTTTCTTAAATGAAGAAGTAATTAAATTATATAGGATTGTTGTGGATTGTATAAGTGTTTAAAGTTGGAATAAGTTGTGAAGATTTAATTCCATGAACTTAATTTGGACAGTTAAGATGTTAAAATTTGTTGTGAGATTATGTAAGATCCAATGCGATATTGTCTCAAATATGATGAGTAAAATCACATGCGATTATATTGGTGAGAATTGTAGTCCATATAATTGAATGCAAGTATATTAGGAGATATGTTTTTAATGGGGTAAAATTAGAGGACTTTAAGTGACATGCTAAAGCCCCCTAATTTGGTTTGATATTTTAAATTTTGTTATGGAAGTTAGCCCGAGGGTAGAGGGAATCGAGGAACTACAGAGTGAGGAAATTTGTTATCTTCTACGCACAACCATTTTCAAAATTTTAAAATTTCAAATTAACCAATGTTCTTTATAGAACCAAGTAAGAGTAAAGAATAAATTTGCTCCTATTTGTCACAACACATTTAAATACTTCCATAATGATACTTTCATAATTATTCTTGCTTTATAAGCGAAAGAAAAAATATTTTATTTCTACAGTGTTTTAGATCGCGTTTTAAAGTTCGATAATTTTCATTTCCTGCTTAGCTTTTTATCAAAAATACCAAAAACAACTTTCAAACTTTAAAAATCAAAACATACTTTCAAAAGTCATTTAAAAAGTAAAAAATATAATTTTCTTTTTTCTTTAAAAGTTTTACCATTTCACATTATTGTTCGATATCTCGGGACTTATTCGAAAGTCCTGTATTACTTGATAAACGATACGTATACTTGTGTAGTATCCCATATTATAAAATCATAATTTTCATATCTAAATCGTAAGCACATATATTCGGCGTGGGATCGCGGATCCCAAATGTTGATACATAGGATTCCTTGGCGGACAATGTTCATCGTAACTGTGCAAATCTTGCTAAAGAATTGGCTTGTCCACCCCAAAGATTCTATCGACATTACCTTGCGGGGACGTCGAGCATTGTCGCGAGATCGACAGAAAGTTTGCCTGGCTTAAAAGAGATAGCAACCACTATGGCCGAGATGATACATAAGATTAGCATCGGCCGTTAATAGAATATCTACAAACGGGGAAGGTTCATAGAAGATAAGTCGGCGGCGCATCAGATTCGAAGAGGGCTTTGTCATACATCTTAATCGACGACGTTAAATACGGACGATCCGCGATCGGATGTGGTAGGTGCACCGAGCGAGGCAGAGCGCAAATATTGTGTGAGTTCATGCGGATTGTGTGGAGCTCACTTAGTTAAGATCGAGATGAAAATGAAAATCAAACGACTAGCATACTATTTGTCGGTAATGCGACGATTGTTTGGACATAGCTAAGAAATGTCATCGATTAGTGCGTAGGTGGTCTTGCACCGGCCTTCGAATGTTCTACACCCCACGCTTGCCACCCGTGGCCATTCGGCTGATGGAGTTCTGCGGCTATAGTAGGACCTATAGACCCTCGATCTTTAAGGGATATGGGTTTATACTTGTTGTCCGTTACTTCTCCCCGAATGGGCGAGCGATTTCCATTATAAAGATTTACGGTGTAACGGTGTTGATTCTTGAAGAATCGGTCCGCTTACCGCTTTGGTGTCTTGTCAGGGATCATTTTAGATAAAGGGTCAACTTTCGAAATTATCAAGATCAACAACTTTTTTAGACGACATGGATAGATTAGCGGTATTCAACCATCTACTGTCAAAAGCAAACTTCTTAGCGAGAAGCCTTCAACAAGACACTCGTGCAAATTTTGAAGAAGAAGCTTGATAACGATAGAGAGGATGGCACGGTTGTTATAAGCGTTATAGGCATGCGGACGACACTCGGAACACCAACGCGAGTCTGCAACTTTACCGCACTAGTCTACGAATTCGAGGCAATACTTCCTTTAGAGGTCAATTGCCGTCACTCCAGATTTGTCATTATGATCAAATTACAGTAAGAGAATGGCATACTTGACTTGCGAAGTTAGAAAGCCTCGAAGGGAAAAGATTGCTTGCACGACGAGAATTTGGAACTTCATCGAGCGAAAATGAAGTTCAAGCCCACGATAAATTTGGTCACCGCAGTGGATTGGTCGATGATTTTGTGCTCGTTCATAGAAGGCATAGTCTTGCACAGCTGCAAGATAGGTGGGAAATTTGAACCAACCTAGGAAGGACCATTTGTGGTGGAGAAGGTTTACTACGGCGAGTCGTACCAATTTGGTGGATTCTAAAGGGTGATAGGCGAGTCTTGACGATAAATGGATGTTACCTAAAGAATAACTACCTTGTGACATGAAGAGTTTCGAAAGGGCGGAGGTTGTTTCGAAGCAAGCCATGTGAGCGAAAGGCGTGACTAAGGTCCAATTTTATAATAAAATAAAATTGAATAAAATAAATTTTCTCGCAAGATAAAATACGCTTGTTAAGTTTCTAATTTCGAATTTTGTAAAATTACATTAAAATAAGATAATGACATCGAAAATAATTGCAAAAATTATTAAATATTAATAATAATAACAAGTCGGTTATTGTTCTTGTTCATGCAAAATACCAACCACTAACATTTCCCTTGTTATTCATGTGTTGGAAGTGTCGAATCGTAAGTTGGTATTTGTTTTTCAAAGATGGCTTGGACCTTGCGTACTAGAGTTGTAAACATGAGATCAAAGATGAAAATTGGTCGTGAGGAAGCCGGATGGATGTTGGGACAGAAACACTAGAGGTTTTGTTGACTCTTACCTTCCAATGGCAAACACAATCGGATTTCTTTCTATGATCACTGTACAGGGTGTTGTTATCGTCATTACGGCTGAGAAGAGTTCCGGACACGCGTTGGTGCGTACGAAGGAATGCCGTCGTGGTAAGCGTCGCCTCTTAGATAGGATGGAGAGGAGCGGGCCCGGGGAGTTGTATGAGGCATCTCTACTCATGCTGGATTTTATGAGCCGAAATAGAAGCGTGTGTCTGTACCTTGGCAGAGCCGAGCCGAGAGACTACCGAGGACCACTGCGGCGACATGGGACCCGATGGAAGAAATTTTTTAGTGGAGTGCTGACTTTAACGACTAGAGTACATTCGAATAACTCGGTTATAGGGAATTTTCGGAATGCTGGCAATGTCATGTTACGCCAGTTAGAGAGTATGACATGTTCGAAACATAGCGACCCACCTCGATGCTACTTAGGAGTAGGGAGGGAGCATCTTGATGTAGAGCCCTATGTGCCACAGTTCATTCTCTTGTCAGCATGGCGAAGTACGGACTACATGATGGTAAGATCGAAAGAATCGGGATGAAAGAATTCGCAGCACTACGAGGAAATCCGAGGAAGATTTGTCGATATTTTTGGAAGGCCTACGAACTTTACACGAGAAGTATTTTCAAGGACTAGATCAGAGAAAATTGCGGATTGTGTTCTCAGCCTTGAATTCATGCGAAGAGGACGGGCGTACAGTGAAGAAATGGAAGAGGGGAAGGCCGGGTCGCACGGTGTGGAGTCTTCTTCTCTTCATGAAGGATCAACAAGGAAATCTGGAAATTCTACGGCATGATGAGGTGGATCTAATGCGTGCAAATAAAGAAGATGGTAAAGAGGATGAGTGAGTGGCACGTGTTTCTGTGTTGTATTCCCGACGATTGCATCATAAACATTTGAGAATGGAACATGCATCCACCTCGTATCATGCCATGATTTTGTGAGGCCTTTCTGCCTTTGTCTCATTTATAAGTGAATGCGGGGGGGGGGGGGGGGGGGGGGGGGGGGGGGGGGGGGGGGGGGGGGGGGGGGGGGGGGGGGGGGGGGGGGGGGGGGGGGGGGGGGGGGGGGGGGGGGGGGGGGGGGGGGGTATATTTGGCAATAAAAATCCAGTTGTTGGGCCAGGAGAGTTTCGAGTTACGTGAGATCCCTTTACTAGTTGGATCGGTGTTAGTGCTGAAAGGCAGAGCGGATCTTACTGGCACCTTGCGTCAAGGAATCCTGAGAACAAAAAGAGTTGGAGTCAATTTCAAAAGGATGTACGAATGGCGCCATTCTACTACGAGCCGATCCGGAGTTAGAAAGCTTCATCCCTTGTCGTTGTGGCAGCGAAGTGCCTCGGGTGTTAAAAGAGACTTGTTCATAGCATAGGCGATCCCGCTATATTTATGCTTACGATTAAGATAGGAAATTTATGATTTATAATATGGGATACTACATAAGTATACGTATCGTTTATTCCTTTAATATAGGACTTTCTGATTAAATAAAGATATCGAATCTACGATGAAATGTCTAAAACTTTAAAGAAATAAAAGAAAAATACTTTACTTTCGATTGTTTGTAAGTATGTTTTAGGTATTAATTTCGAAAAGTTGTTTGATATTTTTAATTAAAAATTAAAACGAAAAAATAGAGTATCAAATACTCTAAACGATATAAAAGCTAAAAGAATCAAATATCTTTTTTCTTCTTGATGAATTAGTAATAATTATGGATATGTTATTGGAAGTACTTAAATGTATTGTGCCGAATAGGAGCAAATATATTCTTTACTTACTTGGTTTCTATGGAAAATTGGTTAATTTGAAATTTTGAAATTTTGTAGATGGGTTAGGCGAGGGAAGATACCAGCTCTCACTCTAGAGTTCCCTCCCCCTCTACCCGGGGGCTAACATCTCATAACAAAATTTAAAATAACAAACTAAACTGAGCTTTAACATGCTCTAAAGTCCTCTAATTACTGCCCCAATAAAGCATATCTCCTCATACAACTAGTCATATGGACTACAATTTTTCACCCATATAATTGCATGTGATTCTTTCAAATTGTTGTTTGAGGCAATGCATTGGATCTTACATAAATAACAACGATTTTTAACATCTTAATTGGCCACATCGAAGTAAGTAGGATTCAAGGTGAATCATCACAATTTATCCTGACATTAAACACTTACACTTTCACAACGTACTTCCATAATTTAATTACTTCATCATCTAAGAAAGAAAAAGATAAAGTAAGCCACTCGTTCATGAAGAAAACAAACCTGACTTGATTTAAAAGTATAAACATAATGAAAACACAACGATCTTACTTTAAAACAAAGTGTAAAAACAAAGATAAATACTTATTTGAAAATCCTCTCCACAAGACTCACATGAAGTTCCTTTGGAATTTTGCTTTCCACTGTCTGACTCTACAAAGGTTGGCGCCCAGAATCGATGATTAAATAAAGAATTTAAACTTCGATAAAAGCCCAGATATAGAATAAAGAAAATTGTTGAGAAGAGGCTTCACACTGCCTTTTCCTTTCTTACTCTCTACTCTCTACTAACAATATAAAAGAAGAACTCTAAAACACACTTTCAATACTAACAACGCTATACTCTGGCAAGCACACGCACTTACAATTATGAGGCTTTTATTTTATAATTCTCAACGTGCTGGTATCTCTTGATGTCAATAGATTCAATGTATCCACCAAAAGATGCATCCTTCAATCATATTTGCCGCCCAAAGGAAGTTAAGGAAGTCACCACCCAAAATTTACTTCAAACACCCATGAAAATGGCACCAAATTTGATTAAAATTTGATTTTTAACCCCAATAGCGCTTAAGTGCCGGCACTTTGGCACTTTGGCGCTCGGTAGCCGAAGTTAAATATCTCAAAACTTCATAAGTACATTAAATTTGATCCTTTTCGCTCCTTTCATCATAATTAATAATTTCATCATACACTGCCAAGAAAAACACAAAATACCTTCCATTAAGTACAATATCATACAAAAATAGGTATAAAAATGTGCATAAAAACACTATATCTTTTAGTGTATCAAATCCCCCAAACTTAAAATGTTACTTGTCCTCAAGTGACTCTTAACCATAAAATTTTAACATGCAAATTATGTAAATGAGTTTCTTTAGGAATGTTCAAAATTTTTATAGAAATGAAATAATCAAATTTAAGAAAAATTTTAGTAACTAAGACTAATTTAAAAGTTTAGAAAGTTCTTAAGTAAAGGATAATGAAAATATAGGTTTCTATCTAATTGAGAAATACTTGTAGGGTGCTCAAAAATATAGGATTCAAACATTTTATTTTCTGCTTAAAAATTTTATTGAGAATAATTTTATACTTGTAATATAACCTTAAGTTTAGATTTTCTCAAGCTTGCTATTTTAAACTTTAGGCATGGAACGATTTATGATTAGGCCCTTAAATCCTCGAAGCTTCTCCTTCCTTTTCACATACTATTTTTCACTTTTTTTATTTTTCTTTTTCTTTTTCTTTTTCTTTCCTTTTCTTTTTTTCTTTTAATTTTATAAGGTAAGGATTATTGTATGTTGGATAGGCCTTTAATGATCTCGAATTCACCCCTTCCATTTAAAATAAAGGTCTTATATCCTTCACTTAAAAATCATAATAAATAGTGTTGGAAAATTCTTTATCAATAAGAGAAATTTAAGCTTTGAAAAAAATAAAGATCAAATCTTCTATTCATCCAAAAAAATGCAACAATTCTTACTAAAAGATAGTTTAAACATATTTAATATTTCTTTATTAAGATCATTTTAACTTTAAATTTTTCATTATTACTATGAATTTTAACTAAATTCTTTTATTCATTTCTATATTCAATTTTTTTCCCTAATATAACTTCATATACAAATTATTTTCAATCAAAAAACCAAATTCATTTTAAGTCTTCTTGCGAACAGTAATTTTAGGTTTTGTTAATTCCACACTTCATTTAAAATAAAGGTCTGATATGTATTCTTCACTTAAAAATCATAATAATAGTGTTGAAAAATTCTTTCTCAATAAGAGAAATTTAAGCTTTGAAAAATAAAAGTCAAATCTTCTATTCATCCAAAAATACAACATTTCTTACAAAGATAGTTTAACTATATTTAATATTTCTTTATTAAGAACATTTTAACTTTAAAATTTTCATTATTACTATGAATTTTTAACCAACACATTTATTCATTTCTATATTCAAAATTTTGTTTCCACATGCTTAATGTACATAATTATTTTGATAAAAAACCAAATTCATTTTAAGTCTTTGCGAAACAGGAAATAAAACTTTAGGTTTTTGAAAAATTTATTTTTAATTCCCCCAAACTTTAATTTTTCAGTCAGGATAAAAACATTTAAGCATAAGAAATGATACATGAGTGAAATTAAAAACTAAATAACATGCTAGAAGGTATTTGATATCTTTAAATATGCGAAGTATAACAGTTTTAAAGAAAAAGCTGGGTAAAAAGAAACTAAATTCAGTTTTCGTAAAATAAAAATTTTCAATAGACTTCTACGGTAGTGGAAGTTTTCAAAGCAAATACACACCAACAACATAAATAAAATCACCACAATCTTAGATAATAACTAGTAGTATATTTTGAAAAGTTTAAACATGCAATTTTTAAATAGTGGTTTTTAATAGTGTTCTACATTTCCTAACAGGTTTTAGATTAATTTATATTAAAAAATTCAAACACTAAATGCATATTAAAACTTTTACTACGCACACATATACAAAAACTATAACATAAAACATTAATTTGCTCATAAACAATACGGAATGTGCATAAAAAGAAATAGTCGACTATATACATGCAATATCGAGTTCATATGTAAAAACATCCCACAAGAATTAATCATCACATCACATATAAAAACTTTAAAATAAAAACATATACACAAAAAATCACAAAACGAGCAAACTAAAAAAAGTTTTTACCATTCCCTGTGTGTTCGATATCTCAGGACTTATTCAGAAAGTCCTATATTACTTGATAAACGATACGTATACTTGTGTAGTATCCTATATTATAAAATCATAATTTTCATATCTAAATCGTAAGCACATATATTCGGCGTGGGATCACAGATCCCCAATGTTCCATTCTATAGGATTCCTTTAGCAGACAATGTTCATGCCGACGCTTTAGTAAATCTTGCTAAAGAATTGGCTTGTCCACCCAAAGATTCTATCGACATTACACTGCAGGGACGTCAAGCATTGTCGCAGATCGACCTAGAAAGTTTGCACAAGCTTAAAAAAGAGATAGCAACCACTATGGCAGATGATACATAAGATTAGCATCAGCCGTTAATAGAATATCTACAAACAGGAAGGTTCATAGAAGATAAGTCAGCAGCGCATCAGATTCAGAAGAGGGCTTTGTCATACATCTTAATCGACAACGTTCTGTACAGACGATCCTTCGATCAGATGTGGCTAAGGTGCCTGAGCAGAGCAGAAGCGCAAAATATTGTCAAACAAGTTCATGCCGGATTGTGTGGAGCTCACTAGTTAAGATCGAAGATGAAAATGAAAATCAAACGACTAGCATACTATTTGTCGGTAATGCTGGCAGATTGTTTGGACATAGCTAAGAAATGTCATCAGTGCCTAGTGCATGGAGTGGTCTTGCACCAACCTTCGAATGTTCTACACCCCACGCTTGCCTCGTGGCCATTCGACTGTTGGGTTACTGATATAGTAGGACCTATAGACCCTCAATCTTTAAAGGGATATAGGTTTATACTTGCAGCTATCGATTACTTCTCCAAATGGGCAGAGGCAGTTCCATTATAAGAATTTACAGTGTAGCAGATGTTACAGTTCTTCAAGAATCAGATCGCTTACCGCTTTAGTGTGCTGTCCAGGATCATTTTAGATAAAGGGTCAACTTTCAAGAGTATCAAGATCAACAACTTTTTTAGACGACATGGATAGATTAGCGGTATTCAACCATATACTATCCAAAAGCAAACTTCTTGGTAGAAGCCTTCAACAAGACACTCGTGCAAATTTTGAAGAAGAAGCTTGATAACAATAAGAGAGGATGGCACGAGAAGTTGTTATAAGCGTTATAGGCATACCGGACAACACTCAGAACGCCAACGCAGTCTACAACTTACGCACTAGTCTACGGGTCCGAGGCAATACTTCCTTTAGAGATTCAACTACCGTCACTCAGATTTGTCATTGCCAATCAAATTACAACATAAGAGAATGGCATACTTGACTTGCAAAGTTAGAAAGCCTCGAAGGGAAAAGATTGCTTGCACAACAAAATTTGGAACTCTATCGAGCGAAAATGATTCAAGCCCACGATAAATTGGTCTGCCCAAGGTCGTTCAAATTCGATGATTTTGTGCTCGTTCATAGAAGGCATATTCTTGCACACTGCAAGATAGGTGGGAAATTTGAACCAACCTAGGAAGGACCATTTGTGGTGGAGAAGGTTTACTCTGGCGAGTCATACCAGTTGGTGGATTCTAAAGGTGATAGACCGATCTTGACGATAAATGGATGTTACCTAAAGAGGTACTACGCAACATGAAGAGTTTCTGAAAGGGGGCGGTTGTTTCGAAATAAGCCATGTGGCCAATGATTGTGACTAGGTACAAATTTTATAATAAAATAAAATTGAATAAAATAAATTTTCTCACAAGATAAAATACGCTTGTTAAGTTTCTAATTTCGAATTTTGTAAAATTACATTAAATAAGATAATGACATCAAAATAATTGCAAAAATTGCTAAATAAATAATAATAATAATAATAAGTCGGTTATTGTTCTTGTTCATGCAAAATACCAACCACTAACATTTCCCCCTGTTATTCATGTGTTGGAAGTGTCAAATCGTAAGTTGGTATTTGTTTTCAAAGATGGCTTGGACCTTGCGCTACTAGGGGGTTGTAAACATGAGATCAAAGATGAAAATTGGTCGTGAGGAAGCCGGACAGACGTTGGGACACAGAAACACTAGAGGTTTTGTTGACTCTTACCTTCCCGCTGGCAAACACAATCAGATTTCTTCTATGATCACTGCTCTAGAGGGTGTTGTTATCGTCGCTACAGCAGAAAGAGTTCCAGACACGCCGTTGGTGCGTACAAAGAGAAGGAATGCAAATCGTCGTAAGCGTCGCCTCTTAGATAGGATGGAGAGGAGGCATGCCCAGGAGTTAGCCGCCGAGCTATCTCCTACTCCATAGCAGTTTTATGAGCCAGAAATGAAAGAAACTGATGACAGCTAGCCACGCACAGAGACAGAGCCAGAGACTACCGAGGACCCTGCGCTGACATGGGACCAGATGGAAGAAATTTTTAGTGGGTGCTCAACTTGCAACTAGAGTCTATTCAAAGAGCTTTCAGTTATAGGGGCATTTTCGGAATGCCCATAATGTCATGTTCTGTAGTTAGAAGAGTACGACATGTTCGAGGCATAAGCAGCCACCTCGATGCTACTTAGGAGTAGGGAGGGAGCATCTTGATGTAGAGCCCTACGTGCCACAGTTCATTCTCTTGTCACAGTAGCGAGAAGTCTCGGACTACATGATAGCTAAGATCAGAAGAATCGGGATGAAAGAATTCCAGCACTACAAGGAAATCCAAGGAAGATTTGTCAATATTTTGGAAGGCCTCGAACTTTACACAGAATTATTTTTAAGGACTGATCAAGAGAAAATTCTGGATTGTGTTCTCAGCCTTCAAGATTCATCTGAAGGAGAGGACGTACACAGAGCTGAAGAAATGGAAGAGGGGAAGGGCAGGGTCACCACTCAGTGTGGGTGCTGCTATAACTTCATGAAAGATCAACAAGGAAATCCCCTAGAAATTCTATAGCATGATGAGGTGGATCTAATGCCGCTGCAAATAAAGAAGATGGTAAAGAGAATGGTGAGTGGCATGTGTTTCCTGTAGACTGTATTCCCAACAATTGCATCATAAACAATATGAGAATGGGGACTATATCCCACCTCATATCATCCACCATGATTTTGTGAGGCCTTTCTGCACTGTCTCATTTATAAGTGAATGCAGTATATTGTTCAGCCAAGAAATCCAGATTGTTGGGCCAGGAGAGTTTCGAGTTCTGTTGAGATCCCTTTACTAGTTGGATCAGTGTTAGTGCTGAAAGGAAACGGGGCAGATCTTGCAAAGCACTGCATCCCAGGAGTCACAGAACAAAGAGTTCCAGTTAATTTTAAAAGGATGTACGAAGATAAGGCACCATTCTACTACGAGCCAGATCCAGAGTTAGAAAGCTTCATCCCTTGTCGTTGTGACAGCAGTACCTCTGGGTGTTCACGAGGGGACTTTTGTTCCATAACATAGCTGATCCCATATATTTATGCTTACGATTAAGATAGGAAATTTATGATTTATAATATGGGATACTACATAAGTATACGTATCGTTTATTAACTAATATAGGACTTTCTGATTAAGCCCCGAGATATCAAATCTACAGTGAAATGTCTAAAACTTTAAAGAAATAAGAAAAATAACTTTTTACTTTTTCAATTTATTTTTGTAAGTATGTTTTAAGGTATTAATTTTGAAAAGTTGTTTTTGATATTTTTAATTAAAAGTGAAGCAGAAAATAAAATTATCAATACTCTAAACACGATATAAAAGCTAAAAGAATCAAATATCTTTTTCCTTCTTCAATGAATTAGTAATAATTATGGATATTTATGTTGTGGAAGTATTTAAATGTATTGTGCCAAATAGGAGCAAATATATTCTTTACCCTTACTTGGTTCTATATGGAAAATTGGTTAATTTGAAATTTTGAAATTTTGTAGATGGGTTAGGCAGGGAAGATACCAGCTCTCACTCTAGAGTTCCCTCCCCCTCTACCCGGGGGCTAACATCTCATAACAAAATTTAAAATAACAAACTAAATTAGGAGGCTTTAGCTTGTCACTCTAAAGTCCTCTAATTTTACTCCCCAATAAAGCATATCTCCCTATATATTTACATTCAATCATATGGACTACAATTCTCACCCATATAATTGCATGTGATTCTTTCCAATTGTTGTTTGAGACAATACCGCATTGGATCTTACATAAACTAACAACAATTTTTAACATCTTAATTGGCCACATCAAGAAGTAAATTAAGTTCAAGGAATTGAATCATCACAATTTATCCCAGCATTAAACACTTACACTTTCCACAACGTACTTCCATAATTTAATTACTTCATCATCTAAGAAAGAAAAAGATAAAGTAAACTACACAGATTTCATGAAGAAAACACAAACACAACTTGATTTAAAAGTATAAACCATAATGAAAACACAACAATCTTAGTTTAAAACAAAGTGTAAAAACAAAGATAAATACTTATTTGAAAATCCTCTCCACAAGACTCTGGAAGTTCCTTTGGAATTTTGCTTTCCACAATACAACTCTACAGAGGTTGGCGCCCAAATCTGATGATTCTAATAAAGAATTTAAACTTCAATAAAAATTAGATATAAGGATAAAAGAAAATTGGTGAGAAGAAGGCTTCACACCAACCCTTTTCCTTTCTTACTCTCTACTCTCTACTAACAACTATATAAAAGAAGAACTCTAAAACACACTTTCAATACTAACAACTACCACTCACTTCAACGCACACACTTACAAATTATGAGGCTTTATTTTTATAATTTACCAAAACGTGCTTTGGTGTCTCTTCAAATCATGTCCAGATTCAATGTATCCACCAAAAGATGCATCCCTTCAATCATATTTGCCGCCCAAAGGAAGTTAAGGAAGTCACCACCAAAATTTGCTTCAAACACCCCTTGAAAATGGCACCAAATTTGATTAAAATTTGATTTTTAACTGTGGTGCTTAAGTGCCGGCACTTTGGCACTTTGGCGCTCAGGCGCCAGAGGCCAAATATCTCAAACTTCATAATTTTGCATTAAATTTGATCCTTTTTCGCGCCTTTCATCATAATTAATAATTTTCATCATACCTGCAAGAAAAACACAAAATACCTTCCATTAAAGTGCAATATCATCAAAAATAGGTATAAAAATGTGCATAAAAATACTATATCTTTTAGTGTATCAAAATCCCCCAAACTTAAAATGTTACTTGTCCTCAAGTGACTCTTAACCATAAAAAATTTTAACATGCAAATTATGTAAATGAGTTTCTTTAGGAATGTTTCAAAATTTTGTTATAGAAATGAAATAATCCAATTTAGAAAAAATTTTAGTAACTAAGACCAATTTAAAGTTTAGAAAGTTCTTAAGTAAAGGATAATGAAAATATAGGTTTCTATCTAATTCAGAAATACTTGTAGATTTTTCAAAACATAGGATTCAAACATTTTATTTTTCTCACTTAAAAATTTTATTGAGAATAATTTTACTTACTATATTATAACCTTAAGTTTTAGATTTTCTCAAAACTTATACTTTAAACTTTAGGCATGGAACCAATTTATGATTAGGCCCTTAAATCCTCAAGCTTCTCCTTCCTTTTCACATACTATTTTTCACTTTTTTTTTTCTTTTCTTTTTCTTTTTCTTTTTCTTTCCTTTTCTTTTTTTCTTTTTTTTTTTAATTTTATAAGTTAAGGATTATTGTATCTGGATAGGCCTTTAATGATTTCAAATTCCACCCTTCCATTTAAAATAAAGGTCTTATATGTATCCTTCACTTAAAAATCATAATAATAGTGTTGGAAAATTCTTTATCAATAAGAGAAATTTAAGCTTTGAAAAATAAAAGTCAAATCTTCTATTCATCCAAAAATACAACAATTCTTACTAAAGATAGTTTAACTATATTTAATATTTCTTTATTAAGAACATTTTAACTTTAAATTTTTCATTATTACTATGAATTTTAACTAAATTCTTTTATTCATTTCTATATTCAATTTTTTTTTCCCTAATATAACTTCATATACAAAATTATTTTCAATCAAAAACCAAATTTATTTTAAGTCTTCTTGCGAATAAATAAAATTTTAGGTTTTTTGATTCGAATTTCACCCTTTCATTTAAAATAAAGGTTTGATATGTATTCTTCACTTAAAAATCATAATAATAGTGTTGAAAAATTCTTTCTCAATAAGAGAAATTTAAGCTTTGAAAAATAAAAGTCAAATCTTCTATTCATCCAAAAATACAATATTTCTTACTAAAGATAGTTTAACTATATTTAATAGTTCTTTATTAAGAACATTTTAACTTTAAATTTTTTATTATTACTATGAATTTTAACTAAATTCATTTATTCATTTCTATATTCAAAATTTTGTTTCCCTAATATAACTTCATATACATAATTATTTTCAATAAAAAACCAAATTCATTTTAAGTCTTCTTGAGAACAAATAAAACTTTAGGTTTTTTGAAAAATTTATTTTTTTTTTAAATTCCCCCCAAACTTTAATTTTCAGTCAGGATAAAAACATTTAAGCATAAGAAATGATACATGAGTGAGAATTAAAAACTAAAATAACATGCTAGAAGGTATTTCAATATCCTAAATATGCAAGTATAACAGTTTTAAAGAAAAACTGGAGTAAAAAGAAACTAAATTCAGTTTTTCATAAAATAAAATTTTCAATAGACTTCTACAGTAGTGGAGGTTTTCAAAGCAAATACACACCAACTTAACATAACTAAAATCACTACAATACTAGATAATAACTAGTAGTAGATTTTGAAAAGTTTTAAACATGTAATTTTTAAATAGTGGTTTTTAATAGTGTTCTACATTTCCTAACAGGTTTTGAATTAATTTATATTAAAAAATTCAAACACTAAATACATATTAAAACTTTTACTACTGCACACATATCACAAACTATAACATAAAACATTAATTTATCACATAAACATCTGAATGTGCATAAAAAGAAATAGTCCAACTATGCTCTATACAATATCAGAGTTCATATCATAAAAACATCCCACAAGAATTAATCATCACATCACATATAAAAACTTTAAAATAAAAACATAACTACACATAAAAAATCACAAAACAAAACAAACTAAACACAAAAACCCTAATCATCATCCTCATCATCATCTTATTCAATCCAATCTCTGGATGGCACATAAGGTATATAAAACGGATGAGGGGGCATCTCAACACCGTGATCACCTCTAATCACTCTATCCATATATTACTGAAAATTCTCCTCATATTCATCATGCTTAACAATATGCCTTTCAATATTTTTAATCTTACCACCCATATCTGTGACATGCTCTCGGGTAAGATTCACTTTCTTCAAAATCTTCTTTAATAGTCCAGTTTGTGAATCACTAGATGATGATGCTCTAGAAGTAGTGGCACGTGAAGTAGAACAGTGGAAGCTTTAAATCCTCCTCTCCAGCCAAACTTTGAATGTATAATGTAAGCGCCAACATTTACACTGGTAATAGGTCTCAATGGCTGAAGAACTTCTTCCCATGTTTCAAACTTCACGCCAGACCGCTCACAAATCGAATGATTTAAGGTAGGAAATCTGATACCTGTAGTAGTAGCACATCTGGCACAGTTCACCACACAATCAAAAATAATATCCCCTATGTCAATAGGCTTTCCTAACTGAATACAATGGTTCAGAAATGCTCTTTCCCTTGTAACTTCACTAGCATGACTTGAAAGCAACAGTTTAGATGAGATAAAATAATGTCATGCCTTTGAAATGGCATTCAACTTAGAGGCCTGAAAATTTACTCTTCTTTCATTTGTTATCTTCCATAAACCTCTTCCATCAGTCAGAAATGATATGATCTCATCTAATTCTTCCTCACCAGGATGATAATTAGCATAAAAACAAAATAAAGCAGGAGGCAAGTGGTAGAAGACATTGATTACCGCAGGTGAAAAATGCACATGTTCACCTCTAACCATCACCAAATTCTCTTCTACTGTAGGCAAGTTTACATAAAACTCTCTGACCACAGAAACAACAGCGACAGCAGAGAAGTAACAGTAATTCTCCCAATTCCTTCTAGTAATCATTTCTTCAAAAACTTCTCTTGTCTTACTAAACACTCGTTCAGGAATCAATTTACGTGACGACAGTGCATCGACATATCGATCCTCTGCTCTCGCACTAAAAAATTTGTTGGAATCAAATTTTGCTTTATATTTCATGCGCTTTGACTTTGGAGCCATCTCTAAAAAAATCACAAAAATTCACCATAAATTCCAAAATTAAACTAAACTTGCTAATTTAACTTCCAAAGGTAATTTCCACTAAATCCAAGCAATTTCTCATGCTTTTCCTCAAATTTCACCATAAATAATGATTTTAAGATTTTTCAATAATTTACTCAAAATATATGGTGAAAATCAAAATTTTTTACTTAGGAGTAGTGCTCGTACCTCAAGGAATTCAAATCTGATAAATCTCGTTGAAATCGGCTCTTAATTGATCCAACTTAAGGATGTCCTAAATCTTATTTCGTGATTTTGAGAGGTTGAGGGTGACTGGAGGTGTTAAAAATGTCAATTTTTGAGTTTTCAACTGTAGAAAACCAAATTTCGCTAACCGGCGCTTAAGCGCGAGGCATGGCGCTTAGCCGCGAAATTTGGCGCTTAAGCGCCTAAGTTCTGGCGCTTAGGCGTCAGTACCCTGATTTTCACAATTAATTTAAAAATGTACTAAACCCCTTGGTTAATCACCCTAAATCACTTCAAATATTCATTTCTCCCCCATAAACGTTTCTAATTCTCCAAAGAAAGTTAAATTTCCATCAATTCCAAACAAATTTCACACAAACACAAACTTCATTTAATTAAAACAACCACACTTAATACAAACTAAAAATTTTTATCCAAACATTTTGGATGAAATTTCCCAATACACAAGCATTCAAATACATAAAAACAAAGATAAATTTACATCATTAAGATGTAACAAATACACATTAAAGTTCAATAAAACACAAACATATAACACTAGACACAAAACACTTAACACATAAGACCACAACACTAGACTATACTCAAATTAATTCCAATCTCCATTAGGTGGAATATATCTACAACCACCATTAGTTCCATTTGAACCATCTGGAATATAGATCTGATAAAATGGGCGATGGTTGAAAACTCTCACATCTTCTTCTATCCATTTATTTTTCAGAAACATCGCCTTATCTGCTTCTTCCACATGACTTGTATGACTGAATTTCATTTTAAGTTGCCATCCCATATGTGTTAAATGAGCTTTAGTTTCATTTACCTTTGCTTCAATTGACTCCACGTTGACTTCAATCTTTGCAATCCTTTCTGCGATACCTTGAATACTAACTGCTAGGAATCCGTTGTATAACTCTTGCGCACTTTCACACCTTAATTTCTTCTTTTTGGATTCCTCCTTCTTCTTAATTTCACTCTCCTAAGAAGACATTTTTGCACTCAAAACACTCTTCTTAAGATTTAGGAATGAAAATAGGTACTGGGGCAAGTGTTTATCTTAATTCAGGGCTCTTCTATAGACATGGGAAGTATTAAAACTGACCCTAGATGTTTTCAAACTCCAAAATAACTTTTAAAACCACTTTCCCATGATTTTGACTTCTCTTAATTCATTTATCACATTTTTCATAACTACAGCGCTTAAGCGCCAACCAGGCGGCACTTAGCCACCAGTGCACATTTTTGCACAGGTCTGCCAAATGTTCAAACTTTTCATACTGACTCTTTTAAGTCATCAATTAATGTCAAATAAGCACCACTATAATTAATCTCTTCAAAATACTACCACATAATCATAAAAACAAACTAAACAAAGCACACAAAACAAACATAAAGCAAAGAACACCGATAACAATGGGTTGCCTCCCACAAAGTGCTTGGTTTAATGTCTTCAGCCTAACATACCGAGAACTTATTCTGAGTGACCCAACATCAGATTCTCATCAGGTTTAAGTTGATCGACTGAAAAATAAGTTTTAAGTCTATGACCATTAACTTTGAATATTTTTCCAGTCTTAGGATCTTGAATATCCATAGCTCCATAAGAATAAAATTTTATCACAATAAATGGACCCATCCATTTGGACTTAAGTTTTCTGACAAAAACTTTCAAGTTGGCATTATACAAAAAAACTTTTTATCCTGGCTCAGGTTTTTTAGTAAGAATCTTCCGATCATGTCATAACTCTTCTCTTTATAAATCTTAGCATTTTCATAAGATTCTTTCCTTATCTCTTCAAGCTCATTTAATTGTAATAATCTCTTCTCAGCAACATCCTTTAAATTATAATTAAACTCTTTTATAACCCAATATGCTTTATGCTTAAGTTCAACAGGTAAATGACAAGTTTTTCCAAAAATTAGCCTATATGGGGACATCCCTATAGGAGTTCTGTAAGCAGTCCTATAGGCCCACAAAGCATAATCCAGTTTGATTGACCAATCCTTTCTATTTGGATTAACAGTCTTTTCCAATATTCTTTTAATTTCACGATTGGATAATTCAACCAAACCACTTGTTTGCGGATGATAAGCAGTAGCAATGTGATAGTTAATATGATATTTCTTTACTAACTTCTCCATAATCGCATTACTAAAATGACTTCCCCCATCTTTTATGATTAATCTTGGTATTCCAAATCTACAAAATATATTCTTTCTTAAAAACTTTGCAACACTTTGAGCATCACATTGAGTTAAAGCAACAGCTTCAATCCATTTGGATACATAGTCTAATGCTATTAAAATATAAATCTTTCCGAAAGATGGTGTAAATGGTCCCATGAAATCTAATCCCCAAACATCAAATATTTCAACTTCCAACATATAATTAAGGGACATCTCGTTTCTTCTAGAAATATTGCCTACACACTGACATCGATCACAATTTTTAATATATGCATTAACATCTTTAAAAATTGTAGGCTAATAAAATCCAGATTGTAAAATTCTATAAGTAGTTCTATCAACTCCAAAATGTCCCCCATAATCAGAATTATGACATTTTTGAATAATTTCATAAGTTTCTTCTAAAGGCACACATCTTTGAATGATCAGATCCTTTCCTTGTTTATATAAAAATGGGTCATCCCAAAAGTAAGTTTTAGCATCAGATAAAAATTTCTTCCTCTCCTAGTATGTCAAACCATATGGTATTATATCACTGACAATAAAGTTTACAATGTCGGCATACCACGGAATACGCCACTCATTAATAGTGAACAATATTTCATCAGGAAAATATTCATTTATTTCTTCAGTATCACTAAGAGATTTTTCAGTTTCAAGCCTAGATAGATGATCAGCAATTTGATTATTAGCACCCTTCCTATCTACTATCTCAAAATCAAATTCTTACAGAAGAAGAATCCTTCTAATCAATCTCGGTTTCGCATCTTTCTTCTTCATTAAATATTTGATAGCAGAATGATCAGTATGCACTACACATGTAGTTCTAATTAAATATGATCAAAATTTATCAAAAGCAAATACTATAGTTAATAACTCTTTCTCAGTAGTTGTATAATTAATTTGAGCTTCATTAAGAGTTTTACTAGTATAGTAAATTACTTTGAAAATTCATCATATTTCTGACCCAAAAAAGCACCAATAGCATAATCACTAGTATCACACATTAATTCAAAAGGTTTTTTCCAATTTGGTGAAATTATAATAGGTGCAGTGATTAATTTTTCTTTTAATGTTTTAAAGCTTTTAGGCATTCGTCATCAAAATAAAAAATTACATCTTTTTCCAAAAACGACATAAGGGTTTTGAAATTTTTGAAAAGTCTTCAATGTAAAGCCTATAGAATCCAGCATGTCCCAGAAAACTTTTAATTCCCTTTACATTCATTGGACAAGGTAAATTAGAGACAACTTGAATTTTTGCAGGATCTACCTCCAAACCTTTTCTGATATTCTATGTCCTAATACAATTCCTCCTACTACCATAAATTGGCATTTTTCCCAATTAAGGACCAAATTAGTTTCTTCACAGCATTTTAGAGCTTTAGATAAATTTTCTAAACATGATTCAAATGAACTTCAAAACACTGAAAAAGTCATCCATAAAAATTTCAATCCTTTTTTCAATTAAATTACAGAAAATAGCCATCATACATCTTTGAAATGTAGCAGGGGCATTACATAAACCAAAAGGCATTCTTCTAAAATCAAACGTACCATAAGGAATTCTAAATGTTGTTTTCTATTGATTCTCAGGAGCAATTTGAATTTGGTGGTACCCAGTATATCCATCCAGAAAACAAAAGTATTTATGCCCAGCCAGTCTATCCAACATCTGATCTAGAAATGGGAGTGGAAAATGATCTTTCCTTGTAACAAGATTTATTTTTCTATAATCAATGCATATTCACCACCCTGTAACTTATCTTTTTGGTATAATTTCATTCTTCTCATTAACAGTCACAGTTACTCCTCCTTTCTTAGGAACACAGTGAATATGACTAACCCATGCACTATCTGAAATAGGGTAAATAATCCTAGCATCCAACCACTTTAAAATTTCTTTCTTAAAAATATCTTTCATAATAAGATATAATCTCCTTTAAGGTTCAGTCTTAGGCTTGCAGTTATCTTCCATAAGGATTCTATGCATATAAATTGTAGGACAAATTCCTTTAATATCAGCTATCGTCCATCCAAAGGCTTTCTTGTACTTCTTCAAAACTTCAAACAAACTCTCTTCTTCTTTTTTAGTTAATTGAGAGGAAATTATCACTAGCAAAGTTGAGGATTCACCTAGAAAATATAATTCAAATGATCAGGAAGCATATTTAACTCAAGTTCAGGAGGTTTTTCAAGTGATGGACCAAAAGATTCATCTTTTTCAGTCATGTCCAACAATTCAAAATTTTCATGAACATAATTTAGATCTTCCTCATGAAAATTTTCAGAATGATGTAACCCCTCTTCTTGCTCATGTTCTAATTCTTCTCTTTCAAATTTCTTTGATTTTAAATGGCATTCACTCAAATATTTAATAACAATCATCCTATAACATTCATCATCTTTACCTCTTGCAGGATATTTCATTTATTTTGAAATGTTGAATGTATTATTCTGATCATTAACTCTCATTCTTAATTCCCCTTTTTGCACATCTATCATTGCTCTGCCTATGGCTAGGAAAGGTCTTCCTAAAATTATGGGTATCTCTTTATCTTCCTCTATATCCAGCATAATGAAATCAACAAGAAAGATAAATTGATCCACTTTTACCAAAAACATCTTCTATAACCCCTTTAGGATATGTGATTGAACGATTTGCTAATTGCAGAGTTACAATAGTTGGAGTTATTTCTCCTAATCCCAGTCTTTTAAATATTGATAGAGGCGTGAGGTTAATGCTTGCACCCAAAATTCCTAAATTTCTCTCAAATTTCAACTCAAGTTTCACCCTAACTGAATGTCACTTATTGTCCTAGCTCAACATTTTTATTTAGAATCTTACGATTATGCCACATCTTCATCTTTTCTTTATATATCTTAGCACTTTCATATGATTCATTCATTATTTCTTCATGCTCATTTAATTGAAATAATCTTTTCTCTCCAACACCCTTCAAATTATAATTGAACTCTTTAATAGCCCAATATGCTTTATTCTTAAGTTCAACTGGTAAATGACAAGCTTTCCCAAAAATTAGCCTATATGGAGATATTCCTATAGGAGTCCTATATGCAGTCCTAAAAGCCCACAAAGCAAAATCCAATTTAATTGACCATTCCTTTTTATTTGGATTAACTAATTTTTCTAAAATTCTTTTAAGTTCATGATTGGATAATTCAACCAAACCACTTGTCTGAAGATGACAAGCAGTAGCAATTTTATGAATGATATGATATTTCTTTACTAATTTCTCCATAATTGCATTTCTAAGATGACTTCCTCCATCAGTTATGATTACTCTTGGTATTCCAAATCTATAAAATATGTTCTTTCTTAAAAATTTTGCAACACTTTAAGCATCACATTGAGGCAAAGCAACAGCTTCTATCCATTTAGATACACAGTCTACTGCTAACAATATGTATAACTTTTCAAAAGATTGTATAAATGGTCCCATGTAATCTAATCCCCAAACGTCAAATATTTCAACTTCCAACATATAATTGAGGGGCATCTCATTTCTTCTAGAAATATTATCTACACGCTGACATCAATCACAATTTTTTATTATAACCATTAACATCCTTAAAAATTGTAGGACAATAAAATCCAGATTGTAGAATTTTTTATGATGTTTTATCAACACCAAAATGTCCCCCAAAATCAGAGTCATGACATTTATAAATAATTTCATAAGTTTCTTCTAATGACACATATCTTCAGATAATTAAATCCTTTCTGTTGATATAAAAATGGGTTATCCCATAAATAAGTCTTAGCTTTAGATAAAAACTTCTTCCCCTCTTTGCATGTCAAACCATAGGTCAAAATGTTACTAAAATTAAAGTTTATTATGTCGGCATACCATGGAACACACCACTCATTAATATTGAACAATTTTTCATCAAAAAAATGTTCATTAATTTCTTCATTAGAAAAGAGATATTTTTCATTTTCATGCCTGGACAGATGATCAGCAATTTGTTTATCAGTACCCTTTCTATCTATTATCTAAAAGTCAAATTCTTGTAATAGAATCTATCTTATCAATCTTGGTTTAACACCATTCTTTTTCATTAAATATTTAATAGCAGAATGGTCAGTATACACCACGCATTTAGTTCCAATGAAAAATAATCTGAATTTATCAAAAGCAAATACTATAGCTAATAACTTTTTCTCAGTTGTTATATAATTAATTTTAGCTTCATTAAGAGTTCTACTAGCATAGAAAATTACTTTGAAAATTTTATCATGTTTTTGTCCTAAAAAGCTCTAATATCATAATCACTAGCATCACACATTAATTCAAAAGTTTTTTCCCAATCCAGTGAAACAATAACTGGTGCAATGTTTAAATTTTGTTGTAATAACTCAAAAGCTTTTAGGCATTCATTATCAAAATTAAAAATTGCATCTTTTTCCAATAATTGGCATGGAGGCTTAACAATTTTTTAACAGTCTTTAATATAATATCTGTAGAATCCATCATGTCCTAAAAAATTCTTAATGTACCGTACATTCATTGGTCAAGGTAAATTAGCGATCACTTGAATTTTTGCAGGGTCAACTTCCATACCTTTTTCTGAAATATGATGCTCTAAAACAAATCCTCTTGCTACCATAAATTTGCATTTTTTTTCCCAATTAAGGACTAAATTTGTTTCTTCGCAGCATTTAAGAACTTTGGATAGATGTTTTAAACATGATTCAAATGAAATTCCATACATTGAATGATCATCCATAAACACTTCAATTTCTTTTTCGATTAAATAATAGAAAATTTCCATCATACATCTTTGAAATGTAGTAGTGGCATTACATAAACCAAAGGGCATTGTGCTAAAAGTAAATGTACCATAGGGACTTGTAAATGTTCTTTTATCTTGATCCTTAGGAGTAATTTATTTTTGGTGATATCCAGTATATCCATCCAGAAAACAAAATTATTTATGCCCAGCTAGTCTATCCAACATTTAGTCAAGAAAAGGAAGTCGAAAATGATCTTTTCTGGTGGCAAGATTTAATTTTCTATAATCAATACATATTTGACGTCCTCTAACTTGTCTTATTGGTATTAATTCATTCTTTTTATTAACAGTTACTCCTCTTTTCTTAGGAACACAGTGAATATGACTAACCCATGCACTATCTAAAATAGGGTAGATAATTCCAACATCTAACCACTTTAAAATTTCTTTTTTAACAACTTCTTTCATAATAGGATTTAGTCTCCTTAGAGGATCAACCTTGGATTTGTAGTTTTCTTCCATAAGGATTATGTGCATACAAATTGAAGGACTACTTACTTTAATATCAACAATTGTCCAACCAAAGGCTTTCTTATATTTCCTTAAAGTTTCAAGCAAACTCTCTTCTTCTTTAGTAATTAATTTTGAGGAAATTATAATAGGAAAAGTTGAGGAATCACCAAAACATGTGTATTTTAAATGTTTAGGACGTAACTTCAATTCAAGTTCAGGAGGTTTTTCAATTGTTGGTCAAAAAGATTTATCTTCCTTTGTCACATCCAAAACTTCAAAGCTTTCTTGAACATAATTTAAATCTTCTTTATTAAAGTCATCGGAATATTTTGGTTCCACTTCTAGCTCATGATTCAATTTTTATCTTTCAAATTTTTCTTCATAATTTTCTTTGAAATGGCATTCACTCAAATATCTCATTACATCCATCCTGAAAGATTCATCATCTTAACCTTTTGCAGAATATTTCATTGATTTTAAAATATTAAATGTGACAGTTTGATCATTGACATGCATTGTTAATTCCCTTTTCTGCATATCTGTCATTGCGCTTCTCGTGGCTAGGAAAGGTCTGCCCAAAATAATAGGTATTTCCTTATCTTCCTCCATATAAAGCACAATGAAAATAACAGGAAAGATAAATTGATCCACTTTTACTAAAACATCTTCTATAACTCCTTTAGGATAGGTTATTGAACGATCTGCTAACTGCAGAGTTATAGTAGTTGTGGTTATTTCTCCTAATCCCGGTCTTTTAAATATAGATAATGGCATACGGTTGAAGCTTGTACCTAAATCACATAAAGCTTTCCCATAAAATCTATCTCCGATTGCACATTGAATTTTGAAGCTAGAAGGATCTTTAAGCTTTTCAAGAAGCTTCTTTTGAATTATTACACTGCATTCTTCACTAGATGCAACAGTCTCATTATCTTCAAACTTTCTTTTTCTGTTTAGAATATCCTTCATAAACTTCACATAACTTGGTATTTGTTCTAAGGCTTTAGCAAATGGAATATGTATTGTTGGTGTGACTTTTTAAAATTGCCAAAATTTATTAACTCAGATTTATATATATATTGATTTAGTTTTCTATTGAGTCACACAATTAAATGCAAGTATACGTATCGCTCAAGTAATAAATGGCTCTAATGGAGTCCTGGTTATTGATCCCACGATGAGGCAATTAATTTTATAATGTAGCACATAAATCACTTCACGAATCACAACACAATTGCAGTAATTATTAATAATTAAAGATGAACAAACAGATTGCAGTTAATAATTCTACTAAAGTACGTTCTAACTTTCTAGCAACTTAACTAACACGAGACTAAATTTATAACAAAGTTCAATTGTAAGAAAGAATCCTCCTCTCCACTAATAATGTGATGATTTAGTGACATAAATCAGTGATGCAAATGTATTGTGCCAATTAGGAGCATTCATATTCTTTACCCTCTTCCAACCGCATAAAGAACATTAGCTAATCCTAAGTTTAGTCCCCAAATCTATGGTTAGGCTGGGAGGATACTGGCTCTCACTCCAGAGGTCCCACTTCCCTTCCTCTGAAGGCTAACTCTCGCCTTGGTTTTTAAACCCTAGGACCAAAATTGGGATTTCAGCCTGTCACACTAAATTCTCCAATTCTACGTCCATCAAAATATATTTCCTTATTTATTTGCACTCAACCCCCATGAACTACGTTAGTCATTCATGGACATTGAATGTGACCTTCAATTTTGTTGTGGAACTCATAATCCTTTTGAAACACATGTTTTTCAATAAGTTTTAACAATTCAATTGGCCAGATCAAAAAGTAAATGAAGTACGAAGTGAAAATGTCATCACAAATTCTCCATAATAAACCGGCACATCATTTCCATATCACAACACCAACACATCACATGAAAAGGAGGAAGACAAAGAAATCTACTTAAGACTCATGAGGAAAAGATGACAAAAGATGGATTTTATATATAAAAGAAACGTCATAAAAAAAGATTAAAGAAAATGCAACTTATATCAAACTCTTCTCCAAGCAAATCTCAAGGAATTCCTTTGACTCCTCTTCTTTCTTTACAACAACACATAATTCTCTCTTTAGATAACTAAGGAATAAGAAATCTCTCACTTTTCCTCTCCTGCTACACTCCTTACAAGAGAACACGCACAAACCCTAGATGGACTCTCTACAATAAAACAATGAAAAGACACTCTCACTCTTCACTCCCTCACACTAAAGACTCTCTCCCCCTCTCTAAACTCGGCTCCAAAACAGTTTTAATTTAGCTATAGCTGATTTCCCAAGAGTTTCCTCAAGCATCTCTCAAAAATCTGGCAAAATACATTGAATATAGTTTAAAACTGGGATAGAGCAAGGTCCGACACAGGATAGGGCGCCGTCCGGCGCTATTTTCCGCCTTCTGGTCAAAACTCTCTGTAAATTGGCGCGGTCTGGCGCTGGTGATAGTAACGTTAAGCGCTAATTCAATAAAAGGCATTTTGCTTTATTCTCCAAAGGCCTAAAATCATTATACCTGCATGAAATCAAGAAAATTACCTTTCTTTAAAGAGCAATATCATCAAAAATAAGTATGAAATGGATATTAAAAAGCTATCAAATTTTTCGTGGATCAAGATACTCCAAACATAACTATTGCTTATCCTCAAGTAATTTAGTTAATACATAAAATAATGATCCACTGCAATAAACATTCTTTTTAGAATACCATAATTTTGACTTAGATAAATACAAAAGTAAAATTTTCAGAAAGATCTTTGAATAGTTCAAGTAAATTCTACAGGTATAAGGCTATACAGTTATCAAGTCTAAGAGTTCTAGCCTTCTATTCATTTCAAAAATGACTGTAGATTGTCTTATCAAGGCACTTTAAAGGATTATATGAAAAGAAGTTTATACGAACTCTACTAGTAAAGATGCTAATCCATACATGTAATCTTAGGACATTAATTAAGTTTTTTCCCTTTAGGTTGGTCCAAGAGAAGCCAATTTTTTATTAAGCATCTCCTCAAGCTTCTCCTCACTTTTTCTTTTCTATTTCTTCTACTTTTTTTCTTCTTTTTTTTACTTTTGCTTTTTGTTTTTTTTTTCAAGTGAGGATTACTATATCTGGATAGCCTTTAATAATTTTGAACTTCACCCTTCTCACCCTAAATTTGAAACATAACATAATCTTTTACCTTATGAGCATTCCTTTAGCTTATTATTGATTCATCATAGAGTCACAAACGTTTCCATTCACATATATTTTTAGGATTCTTAATATTTCAAACATACAGTTTTTCTTACTTTGAATAGTTGATTATAGTCTTATTCTCTTATACCAAATATCTTAGCCTATAAAATTACTATTCATTACCAAAAACTTTCATTCAAGTTCAATAAGTACTTAAATAAAATCAAAATACAGTTATCTGAAATTGAGCTCTATCACAGGAAATCATGTTAATAATTTTGAAAATACTTTTAAATGAAAACAACTAATAGTTAATTCATTCCCTTCCCCAAACTTAAATTTTTTAATATCAATAAGATTAGCATAGTACGAAAGAAAAAATCTAAACATATATGTAATTCATTCCTTAATATGTTGGGCTTTTTATACCTTTTAGTTTAAGTAGGTCTTCTTTATAAATTAGAACAGTAGGCCTAAAATAATTAAGAGCATTTATACACACAAATATAGTTTATAAATTTGTAAGGGAAGAAGTTTGAAATCTTAAAACATAAAACATCAACTAAACACATAACACATAACATGCAACTGTTACAATCACATATTAAACTAACAAACTAAATACAATTACATCACATTCATCACAATTCAATATAAAGTTCACAACAAACACATCCAAATACAAATCACAGTTTTAGGTACATCACAAATACATCAACAAATACAAAATACAATGAAAAATAATAATAATAAACTACCAATCGTCATCTGCAGGAGCTCCACCATCATTAAGTTCATCAGGCTGGTATGGAGTGTACTCAGGGTATGTGGGGAATACAACACTAGAGTCTCCCCTGAGGAATCTCATCTGTGCATCATGATAAGCTATATCATATTCTCACCGCCGCACTTGATAATCATCATTTATCTTGTTCCTTGCTTCCAGTCCCTCTACTCTGGTGTTCAACTTTTCTAACTAATACATAACATCATACAGAGTAGGTTCCCTAGATGTAGATGGTCTCTCTTGACTAGAAGAATGTACATCAGCTTTCTTACTCCATTTCCATCCTACATGGGATTCATAGGTTTTCAGGTTTAGTTTATTTATTGGCTTCAGAGGGTGGACTACCTCATCATTATCTTCAGTTGCTACACCTAACTGAATAAACAAGGCATGAATCAGGCTGGGGTGTCCTAGTCCACCTGTAGTCTCTCCTTTTGAATTTGTCAAAATACTTTTATGAATGATAGCCCCAATATTGATATTATTCACATTCTGAATACAATAATTCAAAACAGCTCTATCTATGGTAACTTCGCTGTGATTGTTGGTAGGCATAAGTCTTGCAAAAATAAAATAATGTCAGGCTTTCAATACAAGATTCAATCTAGAATGGGGGAAGTTAACTTTTTTCTTCTATTTAATCTTCCATTCTCCTTTTCCTTCATTCAAATAATTCATAACCATATTCAATGCTTCATTAGTAACAGTAAAATTTTCATATTCACACAATAAAGGTTCTCTCAACTGGTAAAATGCATTGATGCGTGCGGGGGTAAAATCTACCATTTGTCCTCTAACAAGGATATATTCACTCTCAGAATAGTATAAATTAGCATAAAATTCTCTCACAATCCCCAGCATTGCTTCAGCAATAAAATAGCAGAAAATTTCCCATTGACGATTTGCCATTAATTCTTCGATCACACCTCCAAGATTTTTAAAGGCTTTTTCTTGAATACACTTCTTATTACTAGGAAATGTACTAAAGCAGGAATAAGCCTTGAAATTTACAAATTTACTCCCATCATAATCAAATTTTCCTTTCCCTTTTGCCATTCTTGGAGCCATTTTCTAAAAATATCGAATTTATCCAAATCAATTTTAAAATTGCAATGTAATAGACTCCAAAGTAAATTTAAAGAGATAAGAACTCTAACACCAAGGAAAATCTCCAAATTTTCTCTAAAAACCTTAAAATTCAAATCTTCCTAATGTAGGAGATTTCCACCATCAAAATCAAAAAATTTTAGTTTAAAGTGAAGCTCTTACTAAGAGAAGATGAAATCTAAACTTTTCCGGCCACGAAATTGCTTCAAATCCAAATGCAAGTGAGCCCTAGGTGCTATAATCAGCCTTGGCTGGAGGTAGAAGACGATGGTTTGGGAAAAAATGGTGGGTCCCAGGGTTAAATCGCAAAATTTGAGGGTTTAAGGCCTTTTTTCTATCGGTCGCGGTCCAGCGTTGGTGACAGCACTGTTCAGTGCAATTTTCATTTCAATTGGCCAAACTCTATGTCTTTTGGCAAGGTCCGGCGCTAGTAGCTGTGCCGTTTAGCGCCAGTTCAAAAGCTGTGCTTCCAACTTTCTTTTTCAATTTTGATCTTTTCAAGCCCGCACCGACATCTAATTAGTTCATTTAAGCATTGAATAATGTACTAAAGCAATGGCAAATAATATTTTTAACAAAAAACATAAAACATCACATTGATATATAAAATTCAAATTACAAACACACATAAATAACACTAAACTCTACACATCGTTAAGCCATAAAATACTAAATTCAGTGTCACTCACAACCGCAACACAAAAACACTAAAAATTGAACAAGAAAGCAAGTTCAAATATAACATTCAAGCAAAGCAAAGCAAGCAATTAGTTTAAATACATGAACACATAAACACAATAATTATGTCTTCATTCATCCTTAAAACTATCATTAACTCTTAAATCTCCAATTGACAGAACGTGAACGAACATATTGTAGAATGGACGAAACGGAAATTCTTCAGTAGAATCCTCCTCAATCCAACCTATTCTTTTCATTAAATGTATCAAACGTTGCGCTTCAAAACTGACGAACTTTGTACGGTTGAAAACTTGAAATCTTTAAGTTTCAGAATCCATTTGGATGAGATTTGGGATCTTCCTTTTCATTTCTCTGGTAGTATTTGTGTCTAGGGGCGGTATTTAGGAGTTCAAATGGAAGAATTTCTGCCTAGAAATGCTAAAACACCTTTTAAAGGATGAAAAAGGTTTTCTGAACAGTAGCGCGGTCCGGCGCTGATAGCAGCACTGTCTAGCGCTAGTTCAATTTTTGTCAAACTTTATTTTGTCCAAATTCTTTCCAAACTTCGATTTGATTCATTTCTTTAATGTTTTTATGATATTTAGAGAATGGTAGGACTTAATTAAGTAACAAACAAAAATAAATAATACATCCAACAAGTAAACACTTAATAACTGTGAGTTGCCTCCCACAAAGCGCTTGATTTAATGTCGTCAGCCCGACATAACTTCAAGTTATTCAGGCTGATCCAACATTAAAACCTCTTTAAAATTAGGTATATTACCTTCAAAATATGGCTTTAATCTTTGTTCATTAACTTTGAATATTCTTCCAGATTTAGGGTCTTCGATAATCACAACTCTAAATTGATAGATTTTTACGATAGAGAAAAGTCCTGTCCATCTAAATTACAGTTTCCCGGGAAATAATTTCAATCTTGTATTGTATAACAAAACTTTTTGTCCTGGTTCAATTTTTTTTTTAACAATCTTCCGATCATGCCATATTTTTATTCTCTCCTTGTATATTTTATCATTATCATATGATTCATTTCTGATTTCTTCCAACTCATTTAATTGCAACAGTCTTCTCACCAGCATCTTTCAAATTAAAGTTCAATTTCTTTATCAGGCAAAATGTTTTATATTTTAATTCAAATGGCAAGTGATAAGTCTTTCCAAAGTTTAATCTATAAGGGGACATTCCTATAGGAGTTTTATAAGCAGTTCTGTATGCCCATAAAGTGGTGTCTAATCTAGCAGACCAATCTAATTTCTCAGGATTTATGACTTTTTCTAAAATTCATTTAATTTCACGATTAGATACCTCGGCTAAGCTATTAGTTTGGGCATGATAAGCTATAGAGATTTTATGCATAATATTATATTTTTTTCTACCAATCTCTAAATCAGATTATTCTTAAAATGGGATCCTCCGTCAGTGATGATTGTCGGCATATTTTTAGGTTATGTGTTTTATTTTGAAAATGGGTCGCCTACAGAAATTGTCGGTGAATTTTAAATTTTAATTTAATTTAAATATATATAATTTAAAAAAGTTATATTTTGGTTTTTTGAAAATAGTTTAAAAAAGATTTAAGAAATGAAATCAAACCGATCTCACATCTCGAATAGTCTATGTAAACGAGCACCGCATCACAAACCGTGTATCTATCCCGAGGAATAGACACACTGCTTGATGATGAGGCTCGATTAAATAAACCAGAAGATTTGTGACATCCGTTTGGTCTGCAAACCAATCTTATAAGCTGACAAGTTCCCCTGCTTAATATAAATGAATTAAGCAGGGTTTATATTACCTGGGTTCTTAAAGTTCCCTATAAGGGCAAGCCCCTATAGTTAATTACATCTTAAATGACGGGAATCATTTAAGAAAACTCTCGATAATAATCAGTGGTTTTGCTCACAAGAATTTCAAAGTTTAAGGTTTTTAAAGGATTGAATTTTGGAGTTTCAATAGGGAATAGATAAAATTTGGAACAGTTAATTTTTTAGAATCCTAAGGAAGAGAAGTAGGAGAAGCTGAGGATCAAGAGGAATCTTGGCAACTTCCCAAACTACCCTATTGTTTGGCTCAAATTTAAGAAAATCCTATTATTATCTGATATTTCAATCTTGCCAATTTTAGTTAATTAGGACTTATATTCGTATGACATAATCATACAATCAGCCTAGAAGATGTGAGGGTTTATGTCGTACCAAATGACTACCTCGGAGTCCTAAGACCGGTTAGGGCTTAATTTACATAACATGATCATGCAAATGCCTAACGAAGAGTTGAGGATTTATGTTGCACTAAGCAAACCACCTCAAAATCCTATGGCTTTGTTGTTTAAATTCTAGGAATGTTTAATTGATGTAGATCCGAGTTTTGCTGATGATGATGGCCTTGCTGCCCACCATGCTCCGAGCTCTTTGTTGTTGCAAAGGTTTGGTTTTAGAAGTCATAAATCAGGAGATGAGAGAAGTGTTTTGGTTTAGAGAAAATCTTAAAATCCAAGTGTTTTTAATATTTTAATTAAAACAAATCTTAAAGTTGTTTAAACAGAACCGATTAAGATCCCACGGTTCCGTCATCCCAGCACCGTTATTTTCATCGAATTCACTTAGTCCAAATGAATTTGCTAAACTCAACTGAATGAGTTCCACACTTTCATTTAGACCTTGGGAAATCTCGTTAGCAACACGTGGGTTACATCATCTGAGGCATTTTCGATCATTCAAAGAGACGTTTTAATTTAGTTGCAATTGTAGTTTTGTTGTTCTGTTTGTGATTAAGTTTTGAGTTGTTTTATATTTTGAAATGTTGTGGCGGTGAATTTTATCTTGTAATGATTTTTAATTTAATTTTGGTTTCAGTTTAGGGAATATCCTAAAGGTTTTGGTTTTCATGCAACAATTGTTTATCATGCAAGAAAAGTAAAGTACAATGCATGTAAGTAAATTGCAATAAAGTAAATTGTAATAAAATAAAAGCTTACCTGGAGGGTCTTCCCGTCATCCCAAGTTGCACTTAAAACACATATTAAGGCATTTAAATATTCCAACAAGTACCTAGGTAAAGCTAAGGGAAAGATTTTTGGTTGTCTACCAAAGTCCTAATCCTATAGCTAGTCATCTCCTATGACGTCTAGGTTCTTGTGTTTTGGTTTAAGGACGATTTTCTTCATCGAAGAACAATTAAATTCAATTGTTCTTATAAACATCCTATCATATTGAGGAAGTGCTTAAGACGAGTCTTAAACATCTTTTCAATACCTCTAGGATTATTTTAAGTCCAAGAGAATTTAATTATACAAGTGAATTAATCATCCAGGAGTTTAAGTTTTGTTCTTTTGCTCAGTGAACTAGGACATTTGAGTATCCTATAAATGAGGTAACACTTCACTTGATACCTCATTTAAGAGTTATAATAACAAGAGCTTTAAAAGGGCAAATCAACTCATTAAGTATTTTAATGATTTAAACTTAATGATTTAATTTTAATTTTGACTTAATTATAGAAAATTAGTTTAAGTTTGGAATAGTGTTCAATATATTTTAGATTTAATTCTTAATGATTTCATTTAGGTTTGTTATTAAATGATTTTAATTTAATTTAATTCAATTTAATTTAATTTTTGATTTAATTTAATTTAATTTAATTTTAATTTAATTTAATTTAATTTCAATTTAATTTTAATTTAATTTAATTTCAATTTAAATTTAATTTTAATTTAATTTTAATTTAATTTAATTTCAATTTAAATTTAATTTTAATTTAAGTTTAATTTGATTTAATTTTAATTTAGTTTAATTTTAATTTAATTTAATTTAATTTAATTTAATTTAATTTGATTTAACTTAATTTGATCTCAATTTATTTTCTTTTAATTTAATTTCAATTTTAATTTAATTAAGATTATTCTTTTAATTTTTTAAATTAAGACTTAAGTATTATTGAAGTGATTTATTTAAGGATTTTTAAATTAAAGAATAAATATCCTCTTAAATAATATCCCTACTTTAATAATTCCAATTTCTATTATTCTCCCAAAATTTCAATTAATTAATTAATTAAAGTTTTATTTTAATTATATTTGAAATGGTTAATGGGTTTCTACCCTTAATCATTTAAGTTTCAATCATCTAAAATCAGTTTAAAATCAAATATTTTACCCTCCCCTTTTTTGATTAATCCTAAAATTTTAATTAAGGGTTAAAGAATTTAATTACCATTTTTGCCCTTCAAGCTTAATAATTCTATAACTCACTAAATTAAGCTCAAATGAATTTGAAATTTCTATGTAACCTCACTCACATGTCAATTAAGACATTAGAGGAGAAAATGTGATTTTTCTGTATTTAATTTATTTATGTAATTATTTTTAATGGAAAATAGGGGTTTTCAAAGAAAATTCAACAACATGACCAAGGAAATGCTTTTGTCCTTGAGAAAATTATTGAATGTTCCTAATTACTAGAGGACCATCTGGACCAATTTTGGTGATTTTTTTATATATATTTTATTTATTAGAATTATTTTGAATTTTGGAGCATTAATTAATTTTAAAATAAAATTAAAGTTGAAAAATGGATTTTATATTTTTCTTAGATCTCTCTGACCTCAAGGAGTCCAGAAAAATAAATTTTATATTTTTCTGATTTTTTTTTGATTTATTAGAATTATTTTAGTGAAAAGGTTGGAAAATACATTTTTTAATATTAAAAATTACATTAAGCCTTTAAAATTCAATATCTTACCCTAGGGACTTAAGAAAAATATTTGGTTTGTTCCTAAATGATTAGAATTCAAAATGTGACATTTTGGAGATTTTTAATATTTTTATGATTTTTATTATTTTTTAATTATTAAAAATAGTATAATAATGATAAAAATCAACTTTTTTAGAAAATTATAATTTTAATTTTCCTAAGTTCCTCTGATATCAGAGAAGCTCCAAAACCATTTTTGTAAATTTTTTAAAAGTATTTTGTGAGTTATGAATTTTTAAAGTTTAATTTTACCCATTTTTGCTTAAGAGGCTTAATCAACCCTTTTGGTAGTGTTAATCAAGTCCAATTGGTTTCAATTTTTTATGTGGTGTTCTCCTATCCCTAGAGGACAGTGGAGAATTGTTTTCTCAGTTAATTTGATGTGTGGTTAACCCTAATTAATTAAAGTTCAATTTTGGGTATTTAGGACAATTAGGGTTGTTCCAAGTGAATTAACTCAAAACTTATTTTTCCTAGGTTCCTCTGGTCACAAGAAACATCACCAAATTTTCCTAGAATTTATTTCTCAACATGCTAATTATTGGAATTAAAATACTCAAAACAGTAACATGAACTTGGAAAATCAATAACTTCTCATAGGGATGACCTCTGACCTTGGAAAATTGAGGGAATGTTCCCAAGTTCAGAGGCTTCAAAAGCCCTAGTCATGATGAATTGCCTATGCAAATGGAGAATTAAAACAATGCAGAGAGTAAATAAATCATTAAAAATAAAATACTTAATAAAATTACTTGATTTCTTTTCCACATTATTCTCCTCTGTTCACTGAGCAAGAGGGTATTTTTATTTTATTTTTAGGATTTTTCTACACAAAGTTATGAATTTTTGAAGTTCTAGTAATTAAATAAATAGAAAAATACCCTATTTTCCTACTTATCCACGCGGCGCTGACTCAACCTCGGCGCCTCCGAAGCTCCACGTGTCGCCTCTTGATTCGACACCGCCATCTGACTGGGATGCCACGCGGCCCGCGGTTCATGTCCCGTTGCGCTGTCCGGCTCGATCCCGACCGTCTACTCAATACATGCGTAATCCAACGGCTCCCAGTCATCGTCTACGACTGGTGTGAACCCATGACCGTCGACCTTCTAACCCTAATTTCTCACTCGATTCTCAATGGATTTTTGTGTTCTTATGCTCTATGGATTCGTCTTGAAGAGACGAACACATCCATACGATAAACATGCATTGAAATTGACTCAAACTAAATGGAGAATCTCCAGAAGCTCGGGAGAAGGAGAGAGCTCATACCTTTGCTCAGAGAAGTGAAGCTTCAATCTGAGGGCTATGTCACCTTCGATTGGGTCCAAGCAAGCTCCAGATGAAGTCCCTTGGCCTGGTGAATTGCCTAGGTACAAAAGTGACCACAGCTGATCACAACGCTTGGAGGCTTGAAGCAATGGCTGGCCTGGTGAGGGGGCTTTTGCTGGGAAACTTCTCCTCTTGGTCTGGTGAAGGTGTAGAGTCAATCAATTTGAGGATTGACTCACTGTGATGAAGTGTCCTGGTTTTGGGCTTGGATTTCAACTCTGAAATTGAGTTCACAGAGAGGAAATGGCAGGGGTATTTCAGTGGGGATCAAGTTCTCCAGGTGTGGGGAAGAGTCTGGAATGATTTTGGTAGAGTTTCCTTAAGGTTTGTTTCAGCACCTCCCTTGGCCGAGAGGAGGGGGTGTTTAAATAGGAGAGGCTGGAGGGCCTCCCAGGGGGGTTTAATGGTTGGGATCAGCTGCTCTGGTGAGGAGAAGAATAGCTGCAATGGCCATTTGGAGTGAGGCAGCTCAGCAAGGTGGAATTCCAAAATTTGGCTCCTCCCAAGGTCTCGGCCATGGTGTTTTCCGACGATCCAGGCGGCTGGCCGGCAGGCATGGGTCACCCTCAGGTTCAGGTGAGTCAGGGCTTGATGTTGGTGAATTCAATTGAAGCTTGACATGTGTAAAGTGGTTTGATTCAAATGTAATGGAGAGGTGGCTCTTTTGCACTTGGTTTGTTCAACCCATGGAAATGGGCTTGGTTCACCTCCCCATGGCTGATTTGAGCTGAGGGAGGATCATTTGCATCAGCTAGAAAGGGATGGTGAAGTCCCCATCCAAAGTGATGTGGCTAATCTTGGTTTAGTGTGTAGCATGGAAGGGGTTAAAAAGCTTAATGAAGGTTTAAGAAAGAGATCCCCTCTTTTGCCATTAATGGGTTGGTCACATGTCAAACATCCCATGGCTTCATATGGCTTGTACATGGCTTGTCTTTGGCTCACATATGGCTTGGCAAGAGTTTGGTCAACTTTCATGGAAAAGGGCTTTAGGAATTTTTGGAAATTTTGGGGTTATTTAATGGGATCTGGCATAATACCATTTTGGTTTGATTTTCATGATGGGTTTAGCACTTAGGGAATGATATCAATTAAGTGAGGATGAGATGTGATTGTAATGTGGGCTTTAGGATGGGTTTGGGCTTATGAATTTGGTAGAAGTGGGCTTTTAGGAAGGTTTAAGGGAGTGGGCCTTTATGTTTAGCAATGGGCTTTTAGATGAAAAATTTTGCAAAGGGCCATGCCAAATAAATGTTGAGTTTAGTTTAAGGATGTGTCTTGAATGATTTGAAGCAAATTTGAGGTAGTTTGGAATTGAATTGGGTTGAATTTGGGTTCATTTGGTAAATGAGCCAATGTAGGTCAAATTGGGCTAATTTAGGCCAATGTTGGGCTAGGGTTGAAATTGATGTAAAATTAATGTTGAGAAATGATTATGGGAGTGTTTCAAAGAGGTTTCAACTTTGGTAGGGTTTTGGTTTTGGGACTTAGGCTTATTTGGGTTAGGTTTGGGTTTAGGTCAAAATTGGGCTTTTTGGTTTTGGGTTGAATTTGAGTGGGGTTTGGGTCCAAATTTTGAGCAAATTATGTTAGCGTTTTGTTTTTGGGGATGTTAGGGAAGGTTTAGAAAAGGTTTGGGGTCAATTGGAGTTGAATTGGTTTGGTTTGGGCTAAGTTTGGGTCATGAGTCCAAATTGGGCTTTAAGGTCAAAAGTGAAATTGGATTCAAATGTTAATCAAATTAGACTTGGATTTGGTCTAGATTGATATTTTGGATATTAAATTGAAGTTTAGAATTGAATTGGACGAAAATTGGGGTCAATTGGGTAGATTTGGTTTGACATTGGGTTCACTTGGGTTAAGAATGGGCTAAATTGGGGGTTTTGGTAAAATTGGGGTAAATTGACAAAATTGGCCCATGGTGTAGTTGGACAAAATGAAATTGGGAATATTTGGGATTTTTTCGAATTTTCTGGGAATTTTCTGAATTTTTGTATTTTTGGGTCAAGAGGGGCATTTTGGTAATTTGGAGGGTATTGGGGATACTTTTGGAATTTTTGGTATTTTTGGCTATGCATGATCAATTTGATTGATGAGGAAAAGTTCAAGGTTAATTTTGGGGAATTTTGGGTGATTTGGAAATTTTGGAGGATTTGGGCAATTTTAAGGGCTTTTGGTAGGTTTGATAGGTGTAGGGTCCCCGGGGCCAAAAATTGAAATTTTGGAACAATGAAGATTGATCAAATATGAGTGAAATGGAATCACTTTGGTTGAGCCATGAAGTCATATTAAGCCTATATGAGCCATGATAGGACTCATTTGAGGCATTCACTATGTTGTTCCTAACCCTCTTAACCAGGGGCTTAGGGGTTAAGGTCCATCCATATGAATTACCTACATGAGTCAGGGAGTCAAGTTGGGGTAAGGGTGTGGTTTTAGGATTTGGATTGTGTGTGTGAGAGTGTAGAGTATGAGTGTAGTGAGTGTGTAAGTCAACCCTCACCAGACCAAGCCACCCAGGGTGGTCCTAAGGCCAAAGAGTCCTATAGGGAACTCATCCTTTAAACCTTCACTTTTGATCTCAACCCTCTAGGTGATTAGGGGTCTATAATCAAGCTTGTGGGGTTTGTAGGGAGACAAGAAGTGGTTCAAATTTCTAAGGGATGGGTCCCAATTCTAGTCCTCTAAGATAGTCAAAGTAAAAGCCTAAGGCTAGATCCCAAACACTAAAGAGGGAAGAGAAGGCCTCATCAAAAATGAGGTCAACAATGATTACTCTAGGCATTCCATATCTTGTGAAAATATTTTTCATTGAAAACCTCAAAACACTTCTAGCATCACACTTAGGTAAAGCTATTGCCTGAATCCATTTTGATACATAATCAACAGCAATTAATATATATAAATTCTCAAATGAAGGTATAAATGGTCCCATAAAATCTAATCCCCAAGTATAAAAAATTTCAACTTCCAAAGTAAAATTAAGAGGCATTTCATTTACTCTAGATTTATTGCCTATTGTCTTACATCGATCACAGGTTTTGATAAATCTATAAACATCTCTAAAAATAGTATGCCAATAAAATCCAGATTGTAAAATCTTATGTGTTGTTCTATCAATTCTGAAATGTCCTTCAAATTCAGAATCATGGCATTCTCGTATAATTCATTCAGTTTATTGATAAGGCACACATCTCCTAATAATAAGATGTTTACATTGCTTATACAGATAAGGATCATTCCAAAAATAAAATTTAGCATCATGTTTAAATTTCTTCCGTTGTTGCATTGTTAATTTTGGTGGTAAAATATTACTAATGATGTAGTTTACAATATCAATATACAACGGTATATATCCTTCTGTAATTCTATACAACTTCTCATTAAGGAAAGTTTCTATTATTTTCTTTTCAAATTCAGCCAATTTAGGTTGTTCAAGTCTACATAAATGATCAGCTATTTGATTATCGACCACTTTTCTATTAACGATCTCAAAATCGAATTCTTGCATTAAAAGTATCCATCGAATCAATATTGGTTTAACATCCTTCTTTTGCATTAAATATTTAATAGCAGAATGATTAGTATGCACGATACATTTTGCTCCAATTAAGTAAGATCTAAATTTTTCAAAGGCATAAACAATCTAATAATTCTCTTTTTGTAGTAGTGTAATTAAATTGAGCGTCAGTAAGGTTTTACTAGCGTAGTATATAACTTTAAAAATTTTCTTGTGCCTTTGCCCTAAAACTATTCCAATAGCATAATCACTCGCATCGTACATTAATTCAAATGATTTCTCCCAGTCAGGTGAAACTATTATAAGAGCAGCGATTAATTTTTCCTTTAATAAATCAAATATTTTTCAGCATTCATCATTAAAATCAAACTTCTTATCTTTTTCCAAAAGTTGGCATTGAGGCTTAGTTATTTTTGAAAAATCTTTAATATATCACGTGTAGAATCCAACATGTCCCAAAAAGCTTCTTACCCCACTCATAGCTGTTGGAGGTGGTAAATTTTCTATAATTTGAATCTTCGCATGATCTACTTTCATGCCATTTTCAGATATTTTATGCCCAAGCACAATTCCTCCAACAACCATAAATTGACACTTTTCCCAATTTAGTACTAAATTTGTTCTTTCGTATACCTCTAAAAATTTTTCTAAGTTGCGTAGGCATGCATCAAATGAATCTCCAAATACTAAGAAATCATCCATAAACACTTTTATTCCATCATCTATTAATTTGCTAAATATGGACATCATACATCTTTGAAATGTTAAAGGCGCATTACATAATCCAAAGGACATTCTTCTAAAAGTAAAAGTTTCATAAGGGCTAGTAAATGTAGTCTTCTCTTGATCCTCAGGAGCAATAGGTATTTGGTGATAACCGATATATCCATCCAAAAAGCAATAATACTTGTGTCCAGCAAGTCTGTCTAACAATTGGTCTAAAAAAGGTAAAGGGAAGTGATCTTTTCTGGTGGCGGCATTTAATTTCTATAATCAATACATATTCATCAACCAGTGACTTGTCATATCGGTATGGTTTCATTTCGTTCATTTACATCAACAGTTACTTCTGCTTTCTTAGGAACACAATGAACTGGGCTTACCCAAACACTATCAGAAATAGGTTATATAATTTCACCATCTAACTACTTTAAAATCTCTTTTTTAACCACTTGTTTCATCATTGGGTTTAGTCTCCTTTGTGGATCAACTCTAGGTTTATTTTGTTCATTCAACAAAATTATGTGCATATAGATCAAAGGACTAATTCCTTTAATATCTGCTAAGAACCAACCAAAAGCCTTTTTGTATCATTTTAAGGTATCCAGTAAGTTTTGTTCTTAATATTCATTTAAATATGAATATACAATGACTGGTAAGGTAGATGATTCTCCTAAAAACATATACTTCAAATGATTAGGGAGAATTTTCATCTCAAGTTCAGGGGGTTTTATAATAGATGGAATTAAACTTTTATCCCCACTTTCTATAGTATCCAATCTTTCAAATCTTTTCTGAACAAATTCTAACTTTTCATTCTTCATATCATCCAAATCATCTTCACTTTCACTTTCAACCTCACATTCCAAACTCTCTTCAAAAACTTCTTTAAAATGATCTTCTCTCAGATAATCGCAGATTTCCATTCGAAAGCACTCATCATCTTTTTCAACTGAAGGGTATTTCATAGATTTTAGAATATTAAAAGTTACCACTTGATCATTAACTCTCATTGTTAATTCTCCTTCTTGAATATTGATCATAGCTCTTTCAGTAGCAAGGAATGGTCTTCTCAAAATAATTGGAATTTCTTTATCTTCCTCTATATCTAATACAATAATGTCCACAGGAAAGATAAATTTATCCACCTTCACTAATACATCTTCCACAACTCTTTTAGGATAAGTGATAGAACGATCAGCCAATTGAAAAGTCACAGATGTAGGTGAAATTTCTCATATTCCCACAGGAAAGATAAAGGCATAAGATTAATACTAGCTCCCAGATCACATAAAGCTCTTCAGAAAAATTTCTCCCCTATAGCACATGGGATAATGAAACTACTAGGGTCTTTAAGTTTTTCAGGAAGCTTCTTCTGAATAATTGCACTACACTCACCGCTAAGTGCAACAGTCTCGTGGTCTTTGAACTTTCTTTTCTTTTTAAGAATAAACTTCATAAACTTTGCATAATTAGGCATCTGCTCTAATGCTTCAACAAATGGAATATTAATCGATAATTTCTTAAGGATTTCCAAAAACTTTGCAAATTATTTATCCCTGTTATGTTTTTTTAGTGTTTGAGGAAACGAATGACGTGGTTTTTCAACAGTGATCTTCATTGGTTCAATCGGATATTCTAAGTCTAGATATATTTTATTAGAATCTTTTTCAATGTCCACTTCCTCTCTCACAACTTCAACTTCTTTTTGTATCTTTTTCACTCCTTAATTGAATAGCCTTAATTTGCTCCTTGTTTTGATCTTTTAGGTTGATCTCAACATTGCTAGGAAGATTTCCAAAAGGTCTATTATTAAGCGCAGTGAAAATATGTCCCAATTGATTCTCAATGTTCTTCATCGCAACACTTTGAGCTTGTATTTGATTACCCATATTCAGAATTATTTCTTCAGTAGACAATTTCTTTTCCTTAAATTGTGGGTTACTATTAAAAGTAGGAGGATAAGAAGGTCTAGAATTAGTATTTCCTTGGTTGTTCAGATTTCCAACTGGATTCATAGAATTATTTCCCCATTGCGGGTTAACAACAACATTGTTATTATTACAGTTGAAGTTTGGGTGATTCTTCCAACCAGGATTATAATAATTCGAATAAGGATTGTTAACTTTATTATTTATATCATTCAAGGTTTCATAAGGTGTTTGAGAGTCTATCATTTGTCCGGATGAATTTTCTTCTAACACTGGTGGTGTTTGAGAATAATTCATTCCATGTTGATCTATTTTCTTTGAAAGTGCAGCAATTTGAGAGACTATCATAGTTATTGCATCAGAATAATGAATACTAGCTACTCTCTCAAGATTTACCCGCTCGGAGGACCATTGAAAATTATTTGTAGCCATCTCTTCTATTAATGAATATGCTTCATCAAAAAGTTTTGACATTAATGATCCACCAGTAGCAGCATCTATAATCAATCACAAAGATCCCACTAATCCATTATAAAATTTTTGAATTATTAACCTGTCTGGTAAAGCATGATTTGGACACTTTCTCAGAAGATCTTTAAGTCTTCTCGAAGCTTCATATATAGATTCTCCATCAAACTGACTAAAATATGTGATATCATTCCTCAGCTTAGAAGTTTTTTAAGGAGATAAATATTTTGTAAGAAACTTTTGTGAAATTTCTCCCCAAGTTCTGATAGATCCAGGTACTAACAAATTTAACCATACCTTAGCTTTATCCCTTAATGAAAAAAGAAAATTTTAAGTCTAACAGCATCGTTCGACACTCCATCGTTTTTAAAAGTAGCACACAATTCTAGAAAACTAGTGAGATGTAAGTTAGGATCTTCATTAGTCATTCCTCCAAATTGATTGTTCTGTACCAATTGAATAATAGCACGTTTAAGCTCAAATGAATTAGCAGCACCATCACGGTTTTGGATAGTTAAGTGAATTTCATCTGCTGTTGGATTAGCATAATCTCTTAAAGGTCTTGGTATATTTTCATTTTGATTGTTTTAATTGTTCAAATTGTTCGCCATTTTGTGAGGAATTTCATATTTATTTTTTTCTTTTAGAATTTTTCTAATAGTATGCTCTAATTCAGAATCGTAAGGCACTAAACCTATAGATCTGATACTATGCATACAATCACAATAAGCACACTAACAATAGACAAACACACACAATTATGACTTGTAATTCAAATATAAGCTTTTAAATACTACAAAATTAATTTTTACAGTTACCTCCCCGTCAACGGTGCCAAAAACTTGGTATGACTTTTTTAAATTTTCAAAATTTATGAACTCATATATATATATATATATTGATTTAGTTTTCTATTGAGTCACACAATTAAACGTAAGTATACATATCGCTCAAGTAATACAGGGCTCTAATGGAGTTCTGGTTATTAATCCCATGAGGAGGCAATTAATTTTATAATGTAGCACAGAAATCACTTCACGAATCATAGCACAATTGCAGTAATTACTAATAATTAAAGATGAATAAACAGATTGCAGTTAATATTTCTACTAAAGTACGTTCTAACTTTCTAGCAAGTTAACTAACACAAGACTAAATTTTTAACAAAGTTCAATTATAAGAAAGAATCCTCCTCCTCTCCAATAATAATGTGATGATTTAGTGACATAGATCAGTGATACAAATGTATTGTGCCAAATAGGAGCATTCCTATTCTTTACCCTCTTCCAAGGGCATAAAGAACATTGGCTAATCCCAAGTTCAGTCCCCAAATATGTGGTTAGGCTGAGAGGATACTGGCTCTCACTCTAGAGCTCCTACTTCCCTTCCTCTGAAGGCTAACTCTCACTTTGGTTTCCAAACCCTAAGACCAAATTGGGGATTTTAGCCTATCACTCTAAATTCTCCAATTTTATGCCCATCAAAATATTTTTCCCTATTTATTTGCACTCAACCCCCATGAACTACGTCACTCATTCATGGACATTAAATGTAACCTTAACTTTTGTTGTGGAACTCATAATCCTTTCAGAACATATGTTTCCCAACAAGTTTTAACAATTCAATTGGCCAGATCAAAAAGCAAATGAAGTATGAAGTGAAAAGGTCATCACAAATTCTCCATAATAAATCGGTACATCATTTCCATATCACAACATCAAAACATCACATGAAAAGGAGGAAGACAAAGAAATCTACTCAAGACTCATGAGAAAAAGATGACAAAAGATGGATTTTATATATAAAAGCAACATCATACAAACAGAGTAAAGAAAAGACAACTTATCTCAAACTCTTTCCTAAGTGAATCTCAAGGAATTCCTTTGACTCCTCTTCTTTCTTCACAACAATACACAATTCTCTCTTTAGATAAGTAAGGAAGAAGAAATCTCTCACTTCTCCTCTCCTCCTACACTCCTTATAAGACAACACACACAAACCCTAGATGGACTCTCTACATAAAACAATGAAATGACACCCTCACTCTTTACTCCCTCACACTAATGACTCTCTCCCCCTCTCTAAACTTGGCTCCAAAATAGTTTGAATTCGGCTCTAACTTATTTCCCAAGAGTATCCTCAAGCATCCCTCCAAAATTCGGCCAAATACATTAAATCTAGATTAAAATCGAGATAGAGCACGGTCCAGCGCAGGATAGGACACCGTTCGGAACTATTTTTTGCCTTCTGGTCAAAACTCTCTGTAAATTGGCGTGCTCTGACGCTAATGACATTGTCATTTAGCGTTAGTTCAATAAAATGCATTTTGCTTCATTTTGCTCCAAATTTACTCATTTTTGCTTCATTTTACTCCAAAGACCTAAAATTATTGTACCTGCATGAAATCATGAATAATTCCTTTCTGTAAAGTCCAATATCATCAAAAATAGGTATGAAATTGACATTAAAAAACTATCAAATTTTTAGTGGATCAATTGTAAGTTTTTAAAAATTTCTAAGAACTTTGAAAATTGTTTATCCAACTTTTGTTGTCAAATTCTCTGAGGAAATGGTGGTGGAGGTTTTTCTAAATCTATCTTTGGTGGAAAAATAGGTCTTTCCAAACCTTTATGAGCATCATCTTTTGGTTCTTCAATCTCTTCTTTCTCTACTTCAATCTCTTTTTGAACTCTACCTTCCAACTTTCTTCCGCTTCTTAATCGAATAGCTTTTACTTGCTCTTTATTTTTTCTCTTGGATTTATCTTTGTATTACTAGGAAGTGTTCCTTAGGATCTATTACTTAATGAATTGACTATATGTATCTATTGATTCTCAAAACCTCTAATTGTAGCTCCTTAACTTTGCAATTGATTTCCCATTTGTAACACCACTTCTTCTATAGACGACTTCTTCTCCTTAAATTGGGAAGTACTGTTAAAACCTGGAGGATAACTAGGTCTATAATTATTATTCCCTTGGTTGTTCCAATTCCCCAATGGGTTTACTTGATTGTTCCACCATTGTTGATTTTTACCACCTTGATTATTGTTATTCCAGTTAAATTTTGGTTGTTTTTTCCAACCTGGGTTACATTAATTGGAATATGGGTTATTAGACTTGTTTATGGCATTCAAAGTTTCTAATGATGTTTGAGAATCTACCATTTACCCTGATGAATTTTATTCAATCATTGAAATTGGTTGAAAAAAATTCGTTACAATGTGGTATATCTTCCTTGAAACTGCAACAACTTGATTTGTTGATATTGCAAAAGCATCAAATTCATGAATATTGGCTACCATTTTAGCATTTACCCTCTCAAAAGGCCATTAAAAATTATTTGTAGTCATTTCTTCAATTAAAACATAATCATCATTAAATTGTTTAGACATCAATGAACCACCAGCAGCAGCATCGATAACGATCTAAGAGATCCAACTAATTCATTATAAAAAGTTTAAATTATTAACCAATCTGGTATCAAATGATGTGGACACTTTCTTATGAGATCTTTAAAACGTTCCCATGTTTCATAAATAGATTCCGCTTCAAACTGGCAAAAAGATGTAATATCATTTCTGAGCTTTGTAGTCTTTGATGGTGGAAAATATTTACCAAGAAATTTTTGTGCTAAATCACCATAAGTTTTGATAGATCCAGGTGCTAACAAACTTAACCACATCTTAGCTTTATCACTTAATGAGAAAGGAAAAATTCTAAGTCAAATAGCATCATCTGAAACACCATCATATTTAAATGTAGCACATAATTCTAGAAAATTTGCAAGATGTAATTTTGGATCTTCAGTTGGTGCTCCCTCAAACTGATTATTAGATATCATTTGGATAATAACAAGTTTAAGTTCAAATGAATTAGTCTCTGCAGCGGGATTTTGAATACTACCTTTAAATTCATCTAGTGTTGGGTTAGCATAATCACTTAATGGTTTAAATTCTTGATGGATTTCAGCATTGTGATTATTTTGATCTGCGCTTTCTTGGATAATTTTATCTTTTTTTGTATTTTTAATTTTTTTATTTTTCTTATAGTTCTTTCTAATTCAGAATCGTAAGGTACAAGTCCTTCAAAACCTGAACTATGCATACACAATTATAAAACATAATAAAATAAAATCACACAACATAAATAACGATTTCCTGAAATAAATCTAATAAGTTTAAATAAGATCTAAAAAAAGTAAAAATAAATTCATTTTAATTTTTTTTTCTTTCTTTCCCCGGCAAGGGCGCCATAAACTTGATCCCTAGAAATTTATGCTTACATTTTATATATGAATTGATACATCTCTTATGATATCTTCTTTAGTTAAAACGATGTCAAAAACATGATGCCAATGTAAATAAATGATTTAAATGATAATTTAAAATGGGATACTACGCAAGTATATTTATCAAGTAATTTAGGACTTTCTGAGTAAGCCCAGAGATATCGAACCCACAGGGAAAGTGTTAAACAACAAAAATAGAAAATTAACTTTTTACTTTTTTAGAAAGTTCTTGAACAAAATAAAGATAAGACTCAAGGAAATAAAATTTGATTCTTTTTGTTACTTTTTATAATTTGAAATAAAAGTAAATAATAACTTTAACTAAACTTTTATAAGATGTAAGCAAATACAAATAAAATATATTTTTCCTTCTTAGAATCGCTAGCAAGTTATGAAACTTTGTTGTGAAAGTATACTAAATTTGTTGTGCCAAATAGGAGCAATTATATTCTTTAAACTTACTAGAGATGCTATAAGGAACATAGGTTAATCTACTGTTTTATAAATATTAAAGACGGGTTAGGTAAGAAAGATACTAGCTCTCACTCTAGAGTTTCCTCTATTCTCTCCACCTGAGGGCTAACATCTTTTATGAAAACATAAAACAATAAATCAATTTGGGGGCTTTATCCTATCACTCTAAAGTGTTATAATTATACACCCATCAATGTATATCTCCTTATTTATTTGCACTCAACTATATGAATTACATTCTTATCCATACAATCTCATGTGATTTTTTCCAATTGTTGACTGAGATAATACCATACTGGTTCTTACATGTTCTCACAACATATTTTAACATCTTAATTAGCTAAACCAAGTAAATGAAGTGCAAGGTTTTGAATCATCATAACTTCTTCCAACATTGAAATCCTATACTTCACAAAATATACTTCCATATCTTTATTACTTCATCATATTAAGAGAAAAGATAAAAAAAATACTCAGAATTCATGGAGAAAATACAATCACAACTTCGTTTAAAAGAATAAATTATAGTGAAAACACAAGAAGTCTTAATTAAAAATCAAATGTAATAACAAAGATAAAGACTTATCTGTAAATCCTCTCCACAGCACTCTTGAAGTTCCTTCAAAACTTTGCTTTTCCTTACAATGTTCCTTAGAGCTTGGTTCCCAACTCTGAGGACTCTAAATCTCTAATCTAATCCTGATACAAACTAAATTTTAAGTAGAAGCGATGAAGTAGAGTGGTAGTTAATGAAAGAACACTCTACAACAACCACACTAAAACAATCTAATTTACTCTCTTACTAGACTCTCTAAAACCTCTAACCGCACACACCCACACTGACCTTCAAGTCTTTTTTTTAATACTTTTTCAACAGGTGCCTTCATATCTCTTCAAATTGTGTCCAGATTCAACATATCTTCCAAAAGATGCATCCATTCAAGAGCACTTTGAATGAAATTTGGTGCCAATAGGAAGGCACCCACGTTCTCACCAAGAGATGTCTCAAAAACCTCTTCAAAATCATGCCAAAAATTATATAACTCCTCTTTTATAATTTTTGCACTTTAACGCGAGATTCAGGCGCTTAGCCGTGGTTCATCTAGCGTGTCAGCCCCAACTCTGGGCGCATAGCCACGGGGCCTTGGCGTGTAAGCGTAGGTTTCGGCGCTTAGCCGCCACAGACGATTTCTTCAATTTTCTTCATTTTTCTCTAAATTTGATCATTTTTCACTTATTTCATTACATTCATCTATTTAATCATGCCTACAAGAAAATACACAAAATACATTCCATTAAAGTGCAATATCATCAAAAATAGGTATAAAAATATGCAAAAAACACTATATATTTTAGGTGTATCAAAATTCCCCCATACTTGAAATGTTACTTGTCCTCAAGTGACACCATAATTATTAAAAAATCATAAAATCATACAAGTATATAAAATCTAAAATAACCCCTAACTAACCTGAAAATAAACCCAAGATAACCCCACAAAAATCCACAAAAAACTGCAAATCATATGAAAATAATTGAGTAATACATCCATTATACATTCAAAATAATTTAAAATACTATTAATATTCCATTCAAAAATATTTTGTTACCTTACTCGGATTATTCTAGGGTTATTGTTGGGTTATTTTTGGGTTATTGATTATTTCGTCAGAATAACCCGCAAATAACCCCAACATAACCACAAAATAATCCAAAAATAACCCCACAACAATTCAAGAATAAATGGAAAACATATTAAAATAACTAAGTAATACGTCCATGATACATCCAAGATAATTTCAACACATTTATAATATTACATTAAAAAAAATTGCTTCCATCTAGGGTAATTATGTGGTTATTATTGGGTTATTATTGGGTTATTAAGTATTTCTTCAGAATAACCCACAAATAACCCTAAAATAATCCCAAAATAATCCACAAAATACTGCAGCAGTAGGAAAAAAAACGTCATGGAAGCATGTAAATTAAACATAATGCACATCAGAGGAAACAATAACATTTTAGGCAAAGTTAATCTCACCTCCATCCCAAACATGTTGACACTGTTTTCTTAATCCATGCTCGCTATTTCTTCGTTAAGAGAAAAGTCCATCTCCATCAAATCAGTAAAGTGAACTATAGCACAGATAAGCAACGACGAAACCTTAATAGAGAAAAAAAATGCTTTTTAATACTCTAAAAGATCGGATAGTAAAAGGCAGGATAGAAGCTTCTGACAGCGACGAAGCCTAAAAGATTATCAAAAGGATAGGATCGAGAAATGCGTCAGGCCGGGACACAAACTTTTTTTAATGACACTCAACGTGATGCAAGACCCACGCTTCCAGGTTTCTTATTTAATTGTACTCCAAAACTTAGTTAATCTATTATTTCTAGTTTGAATGGGTTGAGTTTAGTATTATACTTCATTTATGTCAATATAACTCTGACGAGAAGGGAAAATTATTTGGTCAGAACACCGCACCCAAATTTGCGTCAGGACTCCAATTGCAACAAGACATGTAGAATGGTGGGCCCGTGTGTAGAAAATATTAAAAATACCTATTTTTACTGTCCGGCCCAGCCTAACCCAGACGTTTTGGCCTGAAAAAATGCATTTATGGTATCCGATGAAAAAATAGAGCATTTATTGCCAGCTTCTAGCTAATTTATTCCCAGATGCGAAAAGAGGTAGCTTCCCCTTACCCCCATTTACCATTTTAGGGTTTCGAAAATCTAAGATGGAGTAGCTCTGTCAACCAAGTGAAGATGGATTTCAAAGATGAATCAAGCTTAAAACCATCACATTTAGCAGGATGGAGTTTTGAGCTGTTGAGATGGATCGGTCTCTCAATGACATTGATATCGAAGTGAGTTTAGTTCGGAATGTTTTCAATATTGTAGAACCTTTGTTATGGTTTAGGATCAAGGGTAGGTTTCTGATGTTATATTTGGGTTTGGGTGGTGTTTTTCATTTATTTATTAGGGCTTAGGGTGGTGTTAATCTTTATTTAGTTATTAATGGTGTTACTGTAGTGTTGTTGTGGTGTTATCTGGTGATTTTTCTTGTGTTATTTTGTTGACGTTGGATGGTGGGTTTTAGATGAGGTTTTTGTGGTATTATGTTGATTTGATTGAAGTCGTATTGTGGTGTTATTGTTGTTTCTTTATTTGGTGATTATTGTTGTGATATTTTGTTCACTTAGGATGGTGTTGTTTAGGTGAGGTTTTTGTGGTATTACTCTAGTTTTAATCTGGTCATTTTGTGGTATTATTATCAATGCTTTCTGTGGTGATTAATCGCGTGATGTTTTGTTGATGTGGGATGATGGTGTTTAGGTGATGTTTATGTGGTATTGTTCTGGTTTTATTATGGTCGTATTGTAGTTTTATTATCAGTAATTGATCAACGAATGAATGTTGTTAGAGATAGTGTTATTGCTGTGTTTTTGTGGTGTTATTGTGGTGTTATTTTTGTTCTTTTCATTACTGTGTTAGTAGACAAAACACAGTGTTATTTTGGTATTTTGGCTTTTTCGGACAGGTATTCTAGTTTGTCTGATGGAGTTATTTCAAATTTTTTCGTGGTGTTATTGCAATGTTATGCTTGCAATGATCCAATTGCAGACAATTTTAAAAAAGTGTTTTTCTTTATGTAGCAGTGCGCTTTTGTTAACTTAAATCATTGCATGCAGGAAAGGAAGAAGAAGCGTCAACAAGCAAGGAACCAATTTTCCCATTTGAAAATATTTTTCTGCATTTAGGTTTTATTTAATTAAAGGACTTATTGAAGGCATTTTCAAAATCATTGTACATGCTGAGAAGCTGCCCATGAGTCAAATAGGTTTAGGTGGAAGGGAGCGTTCTTTGATTGCTAGAGCAAGTCTCAGGCTATTAGACGTCATCAGAAGCAGTGAGAATGAGTTACTTAGAAATTCACTTAATTGTGAAAGATCAGTTGTTAAGAACATCATTCAGAGTAATGAGAAAATTTAAAATAAGAGGAAGTTCCTGATTGTACCAACATCAGAAGTTGAGGGACTTTTAGAATTAAGTGCCAATGATGAAGACGTGGTTTATATCAGTTAAGTGATGGGTAACAGATTTGTTAAACGGTGCAAATAAAATAAAATACTATTGTAAGTTACAATGCATTGGACTTGTTAAGTCTCATGTGAATGATGTTCCGTCTGGTGTACCAGTTGGAACACCAGTCACATGAGAGTTATGAAGTCCAAAATATCATAACTCACATATGTATTTTATTATGTTTTTATCTTTCATCAAATATGTTATCCATTACTTACCTTATATAAACCACGTCATCTTCATTGGCACCAAATTCTAAAACTCCCTCAGCTTTAGATATTGGAACAATCTGGAACTTCCTCTTATTGTAACTTTTCTCATTGCTCTGAATGAAGTTCTTAACCACTGATCTTTCATGATTATGTGAGTCGCTAAGTAACTCAATCTCACTACTTTCGATGATGTCTAACAACTTTAGACTTGTCTCTAGCCATTAAAGAATGCTCCCTTCCATCTATACCTATATGAATCATGAGTAGCTTTCTCAGCATGTACACTGATTCTGATGACACCTTCAATGAGTCCTTCAATTAACTAAAATCTAAATGCAGACAAATTTCACAAATAGAGTTGGACCTGAATCTAGCAATGAAATCACTCTCCTTTGAGCTAATGTAATTGATTTGTATAATGGAATGTCATTCATGTATTAGTGTAGTATTTGGTGGATAATGGAACGGCATTCCTGTATTAGTGTAGTATTATTAGTGAATTATTCAAGTATTATTATTGTATTATTCTTCTATTACCGCAGTGTTATTGGAGTGTTTTTAAAGCGTTATTCAATTAATATTGTTGTATAAGTTTTAGTTTAATTGCAGTATTATTCCAGTCTTACGGTGTTATTGGAGGGTTACTAAAGTTTCAGTATTACCACTTTAGGATTTAGTTATTACTATGGTATTATTTGAGTGTTATTCCAGCTCTTCGTGGTGTTATTAGTGTATTCTAGTGCTCATTATTCGTGATGTATTATTCTTGTTTTATCGCGGTGTTATTGAAGGGTTATTAAAGTTTCAATTATTATAGATGTATGATTCAGGTTTTATTATGGTATTATGCGAGAGTTATTTGAGTGCTTAGTGGTGTTATTATTGTTATACTGGTGGTATTATGGTTGATTTATTATTCATGTTTTACTGTGGCATTACTATGTTATTATTTCTACTTATTGAATTTCACATGTAAATGTGGGGCCTAACACTTAAAATTGTAAAAATATCTTTCGATGTCATGTTTTAAAAGTCTTAGTATAGTCTTATTAGTTTATTATTTGAGTGTTATTGTGGTGCTGTTATGGTTGTTGTATTATTCATGTTTATGTTTTATTAAGGTACTATATTGTTATTGTTTGAACGTTTTAAAAGCTACGTATAAATGTGGGGCCAACACTTAAGAATTAAAGAATCCTTTTTGATCTAATGTGGGACCCGTCCTCAATCTCGCCCGAACACCTAGAAATTATAACCAACCTAAACTCAGAAAATGTAACGGTGATTCAATGAATATACCAGAGAAAACTGACGAGACATGCCACCACTTTCATCCTTTGCAAAAAGTGCCTAGGGTTTTGAGTTGTCATTCGCTGTCCCGAACAACATTCTTCATTTCCACTAGTTTACAAAGATGGAATCTGAGCACAGCCAGGTGGAAATCCAAGGAAGTTCGGAAATGGAGGTGTCGTTGAGTATGGAATCTGAGCATCCTAAAACTAAACAGCCTTCGAAAATGGACACAAAGAGCATAAGAAGAAAAATGCCAGTGGCCATAAGAAGGTTATTGATGAGAGTTCTTCAAGGTAATTTTTTTAAATTTTGTGGTCATTTTTTTATCTAAAGGAATGTTTAAATCGATTTCACATAGTATTCCATGTAGTAATACTAGAAAATATATTATTTAAGTTCTATTTTGGTATTAAAAAACAGATGTTATCCTGAATAATACCAAAGTAAACCCTAAATAATACCAAAGTAAAACCTCAGTATTACCAAAATCAAACCTAAATACTACCAAAAATAAAACCTACATAATACCAAATGGAAACTTAAATAATACTTAGCATGCCACTTTCAGTACTATCTAAATAATGCCAAAATAAAACCTAAATAATACTAAAACAAAATATAAATAATATTTTAGTATGCTACTTTCAGTACAGCCCAACTAATACCAACATAAGACCTTAATAATACCACATATAACGAAAGAGGCAGTGAATTAACACCTTTATGATAGCTATAATATATTGCATTGTTTTGTTTTTGTAGGTTTATTAACCCGAGATCCATGATTTGTAGATGTCGGCCATCCATAGTGAGAGATTTACTTGATCAGGTTAGGCCTGCAATATCTGAGGACACGAGGAATGGCCTGAGTAATGAATGTTGACCAATTTTTTGATCTACCTCCTTATCCTCAAGAGAATGTCTTAACACTTCAAATTATGCAATGTTGGCATTATTAAAAAATCCTATTCAAAATGAGAGGGAAAGAGCTAAGACTACTACCTTATGAAGTTGCCCTACTGATCGGCATGCCAAATAGAGGAAAAGTGTCAAAGTGAAAGAAACTTCCATCGTCTGCTGTAGATACTGTCAAGATGAAGGATAATATTTTGTCCTTTACAAGAGGGGAATCTTCGAACCCTTTTGATAAATTGTTAATAAAAATTTTTGTTATCAAATTTATTTTTTCCTTCTAGTAATTTTAGTGTACCAAAAGAACTTGAGAACATTGGGGAGAATGTACAGACTTTCTCCTCTTTTAACTGACCTGATGTTCTCCGTGAATACCTTATAAAGCAAATTAATGCAGTGGCTATCAAAATAAGGCGGAACCGGCCCATTGATCCCCAAATATTTACGCTTACGTTTTTACAATTTATATTTCTTCTCAATGATAATATCTCTTTCCTTGCAACGATGCCAAAAACTTGATTCTCATGAAAGTAAGAAATATCTTTTAATTGTTTAATAATATGGGATTCTACACAAGTATACGTATCGTTTATCAAGTAATATAGAAATTTCTGATTAAGCCCCGAGATATCGAACCCACAAGGAAATGTCTAAAATTTTAAAGAAAGCAGAAAAAAAAAACATTTTACTTTTCAAAATGATTTTGTAAAGTATTTTTTAAGATATTAAATTTTAAATTTTTTTCTTGATATTTTCTTTTAAGAAAAAGTAAAGCAAGCAACTAAAATTAACAATACTATAAAACTATATATATGAAAGCAAATGATAATAAAATATATTTTTCCTCTTTCAATGAATCAGTAATAATTATGAAATTTCATTGTGGAAGTATCTAAATGTGTTGTGCCAAATAGGAGCAGTTATATTCTTTACCCTTACTTGGTTCTATAAAGAACATTGGTTAATTTGAAGTTTTGAAATCTTGTAGATGGGTTAGGCAGGAAAGATACTAGCTCTCACTCTAGAGTTCTCTCTTCTCCCTCCACCTAGGAGCTAACATCTCATAACAAAATTTAAAATATCAAACTAAATTAGGGGCTTTAACATGTCACTCTAAACTCCTCTAATTTTACTCCCCATTAAAAAGAATATCTTCCTATTTATTTGCACTCAAATATATGGAATACAATTCTCACCCATATAAATGCATGTGATTCACTCCAATTGTTGATTAAGACAATACCGCATTGGTTCTTACATGTTCTCACAATAAATCTTAACATCTCAATTGGCCAAATCAAGAGATAAATGAAGTGCAAGGTAGTGGAATCATCATAACTTCTTCCAATATTTAACATCAATACTTCATATAACTTCCTTCCATAATTTAATTACTTCATCATTTGAAAGGAAAAAGATAAAGAAAACTACTCGAAAAACATGGAGAAAATACACACACAATTTGATTTGAAAGAAGAAAACATAGTGAAAACACAACAAGTCTTTCTTAAAACCAAATGTGAAAACAAAGATAAAGACTTATCTCAAAATTCTCTCCACAAGACTCTTGAAGTTCCTCTGAAACTTTTGCTTTCCACTAGATAACACCTGAGAGGTTGGCGCCTAACTCTAAGGTTTAACTCTCCTAAATTCTAATACAAACTATGATAAAGTAAAGTGAAAATGTAAAGAAAATATGGTGAGAAGAAGGCTCCCTTTCTTCCACTTTCCCTTGAACCACTTCAAGTTTTTCTCCACCTTCTCCCCCTAATAATTTTCTTCAAAACTCTTCTCTAGGGGTGGCGCCCAACTCTAATCTTTAGGACTTCATTTTAATAATTCTCTAAAAGGTGTTTTGGTGTCTCTTCAAATTATGTCCAGATTCAATGAATCTACCAAGAGATGCATCCATTCGAATTTTAAATGAATTTTGGCGCTCATGAGAAGCTAATGAAGTTTGAACCAAAGGGTGCTTCAAAAACCCTTCCAAATTTGCACCAAAATTAATTTAAATTCGTCATTATAACTGTAGCACCTATGCGCCAGCCATCTTGTGCTTAGGCACTAGAGGCTAATTTTGCACACCTTTCAATTTTTGCTCCAAATTTGATCCTTTTTTGCTCCTTTCATCACAATCACTCATTTTCATCATATATGCAAGAAAAACATGAAAATACCTTCAATTAAAGTGTAATATCATCAAAAATATGTATAAAAATGTGCTTAAAAACACTATATATTTTAGGTGTATCAAAATCCCCCAAAGTTAAAATGTTACTTGTCCTCAAGTGACACTATAATCATATAAAAATCAAGCATGCAAATTATGTAATTGAGTTTCATTAGGAAGGTTTCAAAATTTTGTTCTAGAAATTAAATAGTCTAATTTAGAAAAAATTTTAGTAAATGAGACCAACTTAAATTTTAGAAAGTTCTTAAGTAAAGGATCGTGAAAAATTGAAGTTCCTATCTAATTCAGAAATAATTGTAGAATTTTCAAAATATAGGATTTAAACATTTTGTTTTCCTCACTTAAAAATATTTATTTGAAAAAAATTTTACTCACTATATTATAATCTTACGCTTTAGATTTTCTCAAAACTTATATTTTAAACTTTAGGTATGGAACCAATTTTTGATTAGGCCCTTAAATCCTCAAGTTTCTCCTTCATTTTCACATACTCTTCTTTTTTTACTTTTCTCTTCTTTTCTTTTCTCTTTTTTATAATAAGGCAATGATTACTATATCTGGATAGGTCTTTTATGATTTTGAATTCCACCCTCCCATTTAATATAAATGTCTGATATATATATTTTACTTAAAAGTTTTAATAATAGTGTTGAAAATTATTTTTCAATAAAAGAAATTTAAGTTTTGAAAAATAAAAGTCAGATCATCTATTTTTCCAAAAATAAAGCATTTCCTACTAAAGATAGTTTAACTATATTTAACATTCTTTACTAATAAATTTTTAACTTTAAATTTTTCATCATTACTATAAATTTTAATTAAATTCTCTTACTCATTTCTATATTCAAAATTTTGTTTCCCTAATATAACTTCATATACATAATTATTTTCAATCAAAAATCAAATTTTATTTATAGTATTCTTGAGAACAAATAAAATTTTAGTTTTTGAAAATTTGTTTTTAATTTCCCCCAAACTTTAAAATTTTAATTTGGACAAAACATTTAAGCAAAAGAAATGATACATGGGTAAGAATTAAAAACTAAAATAACATGCTATCATGAATTTTTATAACCTAAACATGCAAGCATAATAGTTTTAAAAATACAGGAGTAAAAATAAATCAAATTCAGTTTCTTCATTCTTTTCTAAAATAAAAATTTCAAAGGAATTCTATAGTAGTGCAGGTTTTCAAAGCAAACACACACCAACATAACATAACACAAATCACAACAATACTAGAAAATATATGGTAGTCATTTTTGAAAAGTTTAAACATGCAATTTAAATAGTGGTTTCTAATAGTGCTTTAAATTTTCTAACAGTTTTTGGAATTAAATAGTACACTACTAAAAACACAATACACTACAACTACATCAAAACATTTACTACCACAAACACATCACAACAAAACATCACATATATCTAAACTATCACAAAACATCAATCCAACTCAGACATATCTGAATATGCATAACAGAAAATGTTCAACTTCAAATCACATATATAAGAGTTCACATCAACATACAACATATAATAAAAATTCTAAATATAACAAAACATAAAAGGAACAACACAGACTCTGCAAACAAAAAAAATCCTAATCATCATCCTCTTCATCATCATCTCTCTCATTCCAATCTATGGAAGGCACATAAGGAATATAAAAAGGATGAGGGATCTCAGTACTGTGATCTTGACGCACTGAAAATATATATGGTTTTTGTTATCTAATTTTACCCATTTTTGGTGATATTGCACTTTAAAGAAAGTGTATATTTCATGATTTGTTGCAGGCATGATGATTTTAGGTGATTGGAGTTAAAAGAAGCAAAAAGGAACAAATTCAGAGAAAAAGGAGCAAAATGGTGAAAAAGTGTTCTGGCACCGCCGGCGCCCAAATCCAGAGAGCACAGCAATTAAATGGTACGATAGAGCGCCGCCGGTGCCCTATCAGGCACCGCCGGGGCCCGAAGTCGGTGGATTTCAAATTTGAAGAGTTTTGGCGACTTTTTGAAGGGATGCATATGGAAACTCTTGGGATTTCGTCCCTATCTTATAAATAACTATTTTTAGACAAAAATGGACTGTGTCTTGTGTCTCCTAGTGTAGTTTTAGTGAGTGTTAAGTGTTAGGGTTTAGGAGTAGAGAGTGTAGAGTGAAGATTTGACAGGGATTCTTCTCTAAGGAGGGGAGGAGAAGAGATAAAGTGAGAGATTGCTTCTTCCTTTTCATTCTAAAGGGAGAATCAAGTGTTGTAAAGATGAGAGAAGAGGATTCAAAGGAACTTCAAGGGAATTGCATTGGGGAAGAGAAAGAGATAAGTTGTATTTTCTTTTGTGGTTTGTATGACTTTTCTTTTATATATAAAATCCATGTTTTATTGTATCTTCTCCATGAATTCTGAGTAGTCTCCCTTGTCTTTCTTCTTGCATAGTGATGTGATGATGGATTAATGTGGATTTGATGTCATTTTAATGTAATGAAGAAATTATGATGGTTTTCATTTAGAACTTAATTTACTTTCGATTTGGCCAATTGAAATGTTAAAATATTTTGTTGAACATTAAGTTTGAAAAGATTTAATGTCCTACAACAATAATGAAAGATCCATTCAATTTCTATGGATGAATTGTGTAGTTCATGGGAATTGAGTGCAAATATATAGGGAAATATGTTTTGATGGACTTCAATGTGGAGATTTCAAGGTGACAGGATGAAATCCCCAAATTGGTTCTAAGATTAGTAACTAATATCAAAGGTTAGCCTTCGGGTGAAGGGTGAGTGGGAGCTCTGAAGTGAGAGCCGGTATCCTCCCAGACTAGCCTTAGAGTTAGTGAGTAAACTTTGAATATGTCAATGTTCTTTTCTTGCTTAGAAGAGGGGGTACTCTTTTAAGGGTAAAGAATCATCTATGCTCCTATTTGGCACAATAATATAGATAATTATTTCATATTAATCCACACATCATATTCTCATTTGCAAGAGGAAAGATACTTTTCTCATATATCAAAAACCTTTCAAATACTTAGTTTAGTGTGTTTATTAGTTAATCATGTTCTTAAAGTTATAAGAAGTAGTTGTAGTTAGTTAATTGTTACTTTTTAGTTGTTCTTACTGTTTTTTGCATAGTAGTAGTAAGTAATAAACACTTACTTTAGTGCTTAATACACATTGTGTAACGTTTTCTTAAATCTTAAATATTTACCTGTGGGATCGATATCCAGGACTCCATTAGAACCCTGTATTACTTGATATGATATGTATACTTGCATTGAATGCTTGGACTTAACAAAATTATTAAAAATCTATAAATCTTAGTTCATAAATTCTTGCAAAATATAAAGTTGAGCATCATATCTCCTCTAACTATTCTATCAACATACTGCTAATAGTTCTCCTCATACTCATCGTGTTTCACAATATATCTCTCAATATTTTCCATCTTTCCATCAATATCATTAACATGTTCTCTGGTTAGACTTACATTCTTCAAAATCATTTTGTAATAAACTAGTCTGTGAACCAGAAAACTCATATGTATAGGATGATGCATGTGAAGTAGAAGCACGAGAAGGAAAAGCAGCAAAACTAGGAGCTCTAACAAATCCTCCCTTCCAACCAAATTCTGAATGCACAGTGTAAGTGTTCACATTTATAGTGGTAATAGGTCTAAGTGGCTCAACGACTTCTTCCCAAGTTTCAAACTTAACTCCAGACTGCTCACAAATAGAATGGATCAGGGAAGGAAATCCCATACCTGCAGTAGTAACTGCTCTGGCACAGTTGAGAATATAATAAAAAATAATAGCTCCAATGTTTATAGGCTTTCCCTACTAAAAACAATTATTCAGAACAGCTCTTCTCTTGTGACATCACTAACATGATTCATCGGAATTAACTTATATGAGATAAAATAATGACAAGCCTTGGAGGTGGCATTCAACTTGGAGGCTGGAAAATTCACTCACATGTCATTAGTAATCTTCCACAGACCTCTTCCATCAATCAAAAAAGACATAATCTCATCAAGTTCCCCTTCCGTATGATGTTAATTCACATAATAACAAAATATTTCAGGAGGCAGTAGGTAAAAGGTATTGATTATCACAGTAGAAAAATTCACTTGCTGTCCTCGAACCATCACCAAATTTTCTTCTGCTGCTGCTAAGTTTCCATATAACTCTCTCACCATAGAAACAACAGCAACAACGGATAAGCAAGAGTAATTTCTCCAATTCCTTCGATCAATCATTTCCTCAATATCTCCTCCTGGTTCACTAAACACTCTCTCTGGAATCAATTTACGTGACTACAATGCAATCACTTACCAATCCTCAGCTCTAGAACTCACGAACTTGTGAATCAAATCAATCTTTCCCTTTTGAGCGCTTCAATTTCGGAGCCATTACGAAAAATTACAAAAATTTTCACCATAAATTCCAAATTCAAACCAAAGTTTCTAAACCCAACTTTTAAAGGTATAATATACTTAATCCAAACTATTTCTCAAGCTTAATCTCAAATTTTCACCATGAATAGTGATTTTTGGATTTTCATACTTGTACTCAAAACACATGGTGAAAATAAAAAATTTTTACTTAGGAGAAGTGCTCATACCTTAGGGAGTTCAAATCTAACAAATTTCGTTGAAATCGGCATTAAAATAATTCAAATCAGTGATGTCCTATGCTCCTATTTTGAGAAATCGAGAGGTTGAAGGTGACTGGGGGGTAAAAAATGTTAATTTTTAAAATTTTAAAGCCTGTAAACCAATTTTCATGAACTGACGCCTATGCGCATGATTATGGCGCATAGCCGCGAGTGTTGGCGCTTATGCGCCGAGGGTTTGGCGCTTATGCTCCACTTAGTAGATTTTATCGATTAATCAAATCACACTAATACGCCTAGTTAAACACCCTTAAACAATTTAAATGTTAATTTCATCCCCAAAACACACACTAACACTTCAAATTTTCACTTAAATATTCATCGATTCACACAAATTTCACACACAAACAAACATATATTTCATTAAATTCAAAACACTTAATACAAAGTAAAAATTTTGATCCAAAATCATTAGATGAAAATCTTTAAACACAAGTTCCTTACACATATAATTAAACACAAAAATCACATAATTAAAATGCAACACACTTTAAAACACAAACTTTAAAACAAACATAACAATAATACAAACACTAAACACTAAACAAAGATAACTAGATCACAAGACCACACTTAATTTAAACACAAGTTCCTTACACATATATAAAATCCTTATTTTATTGTATCTTCTTCATGAATTCTGAGTAGTCTCCCTTGTCTTTCTTCTTGCATAGAGATGTGATGATGGATTGATGTGGATTTGATGTGCTTTTAATGTAATGAAGAAATTGTGATAGTTTTTCATTTAGAACTTAATTTACTTTCGATTTGGCCAATTGAAATGTTAAAATATGTTGTTAAACATTAAGTTTGAAAAGATTTAATGTCCTACAACAGTAATGAAAGATCCATTCAATTTCTATGGATTAATTGCGTAGTTCATGGGAATTGAGTGAAAATATATAGGGAAATATGTTTTGATGGACTTCAATGTGGAGATTTCAGGGTGATAGGCTGAAATCCCCAAATTGGTTCTAAGATTAGTAACTAATATCAAAGGTTAGCCTTCGGGTGAAGGGTGAGTGGGAGCTCCGAAGTGAGAGTCGGTATCCTCCCAGCCTAGCCTTAGAGTTAGTGACTAAACTTAGAATAGGTCAACGTTCTTTTCTTGCTTATAAGAGGGGGTACTCTTTTAAGGGTAAAGAATCATCTATGCTCCTATTTGGCACAATAATATAGATAATTATTCCATATCAATCCACACATCATATTCTCATTTGCAAGAGGAAAGATACTTTTCTCATATATCAAAAACCTTTCAAATACTTAGTTTAGTGTGTCTGTTAGTTAATTATGTTCTTAAAGTTATTAGAAGTAGTTGTATTTAGTTAATTGTTATTGTTTCGTTGTTCTTACTCATTTCTGCATAGTAGTAGTAAGTAGTAAACCCTTACTTTAGTGCTTAATACACATTGTGTAACGTTTTCTTAAAACTTCAATACTTCCTTATCGGATCGATATCCAGGACTCCATTAGAGCCCTGTATTACGTGATACAATATGTATACTTACGTTGAATGCTTGGACTTAACAAAATTATTATAAATCTATAAATCTGAGTTCATAAATTCTTGCAAAATATAAAGTCGAGCATCAAGTTTTTGGTGCCGTTGTAGGGGAAAGTAACGGAGTTAAGAAAGCAAAAGTTAAGTATCGAAGTAAGTTTATTTTGTAGTGTGTAATTGTTTTTGTTTATTTTTATTATAGTATTTGTGTTTGTATATGCATAGTACCGGATCTATAGGTTTAGTGCCTTAAGATTTGGAGTTAGAGCTTACTGTCAGAAAAATTAGAAAACAACAAAAATAAATTAAGAATCCTTGCAAAATGGCAAATATTCAAGATAATCAAAGAAATGAAATTGGAAATTTAGCAGATGAAATTCATATAACTATTCAAAATCCTGATGTTGCTGCTAATTTATTTGAACTTAAACCTGTTATTATCCTAAATGGTACAAAACAATTAATTTGCTAGAACACCTAATGAGGATCCAAATTTACATCTTGCTAGTTTTTTAGAGCTGTGTGTTACTTTTAAATATGATGGAGTGTCTAGTGGCGCTGTCAAACTTAGACTTTTGCTTTTTTCATTAAGGGAGAAGGCTAAGGCGTGGTTAAATTCGTTAGCACTTTGATCTATTAGAACTTGGAGAGAATTATCTCACAAGTTTCTATGAAAATATTTCCCTCCATCAAAGACTGTTAAACTAAGAAATGATATTACATCTTTTGTCAGTTTGAAGGAGAGTCAATATATGAAGCTTGGGAGAGATTTAAAGAACTTCTTAAGAAGTGCCCACATCATGCTTTACCAGATTGGTTAATAATTCAAACATTTTATAATAGATTAGTGGGATCATTGAGATCTATTATAGATGCTGCTGGTGGTGGATCATTAATGTCAAAACCTTTTGATGAAGCATACGCATTAATTAAAGAAATGCCTACTAATATTTTTCAATGACCCTCTGAATGGGTAAATCCTAATAGAGTAGCTAGTGTTCAAGATTCAGATATGATGACTATGGTAGTTTCTCAAATTGCAGCCCTTTCAAAAAAAATAGATCAATATGGAATAAATTATTCTCAACCACCCCTAGTGTTAGAGGAAAATTCATTTGGACAAATAACAGAATCTCAAACACCTTATGAGACCTTAAATGTTATTAATAGACCTAACAATCCTTATTCAAATTATTATAATCCTGGTTGGAAGAATCACCCAAACTTTAATTGGAATAATAATAATGCTAATGTTAACACACATTGGGCTAACAATTCTATGAATCCAATTGAAAATTCGAACAATCAAGGAAATTCTAATTTTAGACCATCTTATCCTCCTGGATTTAATAGTAACTCACAATTTAAGGATAAGAAGTTTTCTACTGAAGAATTGATTCTGAATATGGGAAATCAATTATAAGCTCAAGGTGTTGCTTTGAAGAATATTGAAAATCAATTAGGGCATATTTTCACTGCACTTAATAATAGACCTTCGGGAACACTTCCAAGTAATGTAGAGATCAATCCAAAAGATCAAAATAAGGAACAACTTAAGGCAATTCAATTAAGGAGTGGAAAAGAATTGGAAACTAGAGTACAAAAAGAAGTTGAAATAGAAAAGGAGAAGGTGGAAATTGAAAAAGGTTCAAACAAGATTTATCCAGATTATCCTCTTGAGCCAATGAAGATAACTATTAAAAACCACCACCTCCATTTCCTCAAAGATTAAAGAAATAATACAGGGATAACAGATTTGGAAAATTTCTGGAGATACTTAAGAAATTAATGATTAACATTCCATTTGTTGAAGCATTAGAACAGATGCCTGACTATGCTAAGTTTATGAAGGATATTCTGAGAAAGAAAAGAAAGTTTACATATCATGAAACTGCTGCACTTAGCGGAGAGTGTAGTGCAAATATTCAGAAGAAGCTTCTGGAAAAACTTAAAGATCCTGGTAGTTTTACTATTCCGTGTGCTATAGGTGAAAATTTTTTCGAAAAAGCTTTATGTGATCTGGGAGTGAGTATTAATCTGATGCCTTTATCAACTTTCAAAGTTTGGGAATAGGAGAAATTTCTCCTACAACTGTAACTCTTCAGTTGGTCGATCGTTCCATTACTTATCCTAAAGGAGTAGTGGAAGATATGTTAGTGAAAGTGGATAAATTTATCTTTCCTGTGGATTTTATTATACTTGATATGGAGGAAGATAAAGAAATTATAATCATTTTGGGAAGACCATTCCTTGCTACTAGAAGAGCGGTAATTAATGTTCAAAAAAGATAATTAACTATGAGAGTTAATGATCAAGAGGTGACCTTTAATATTTTAAAATCTATGAAGTATCCCTCAATGGAAAAAGATAATGAATGCTTTAGGATGGAGGTCTGTGATTACTTTAGAAACGATCATTTTGAAATATATATTAGAAAAAGAAGAAGAATATAAAAATATGTTTGAAGAAGAAAGTGAAGATGAAGAAAATTCAGATGGTGAGAAGAATGAAGATTTAGAGTATGTTCAAAAGATATTCGAAATATTAGACACTATGGAAGGTGGAGATAAAAGCTTAATTCCTTCTATCATAAAACCTCTTGAACTTGAAATGAAAATTCTCCCTAATCATTTAAAGTATATGTTTTTAGGAGAATCTTCTACTTTGCCTGTTATTGTATCTTCGGAGTTAAATGAATACCAAGAACAGAAGTTGTTGGAAACTTTAAAAAGATATAAGAAAGCTTCTGGATGGACTTTGGCAGATATTAAAGGAATTGGTCCTTTGATTTGTATGCACAGAATTTTATTAGATGAAGAACATAAACTAAGAGTTGATCCGCAAAGGAGACTGAATCCTATAATGAAAGAAGTAGTTAAGAAAGAGATTTTAAAATGGTTGGATGTTGGAATTATTTATCCTATTTTGAATAGTGCTTGGGTAAGTCCAATACATTGTGTACCGAAAAAGGGAGGAGTGACTGTTGAAGTGAATGAATGTCATGAAATTATACCCACAAGACAAATTAATGGATGGTGAATTTGTATTGACTATAGGAAATTAAATGCTGCCACCAGAAAAGATCACTTTCCTCTTCCTTTTCTCTATCAAATGCTAGATAGACTTGTTGGACACAAGTACTACTATTTTCTGGATGGATATACTTGTTACCATCAAATACCTATTGGACCTGAGGATCAAGAAAAGACAACATTTACTAGCCCTTATGGAACCTTTGCTTTTTGAAGAATGCCTTTTGGACTGTGTAATGCACCTACAATATTTCAGAGATGTATGATGTCTATCTTCAGTAGTATGATAGATAATGGAATAGATGTTTTTATGGATGATTTCTCTGTATTTAGGACTTCATTTGAAATTTTCCTGGAAAACTTAGCAAAAGTTTTGGAGCTTTATGAGAAAACAAATCTAGTTCTGAATTGGGAGAAATGTCAATTTTAGGTTGCAGGAGGAATTGTGCTTGGGCATAAAATTTTAGAACATGGTATGGAGGTTGACCCTGCTAAAATTAGAGTGATTGAGAGATTACTGCCACCCACTACTTGAGAGAGGTGAGGAGTTTCTTAGGACACGCTGGATTTTACAGGTGATGTATTAAAGATTTTTCTAAAATTACCAAACCTTTGTGCAAACTTTTAGAAAATGATATAAAGTTTGATTTTAATGATGAATGTTTAAGATCTTTTGAATTATTAAAAGAAAAATTAATCACTACACCTATAATTGTTTCACCCAATTGGGAGAAACCATTTGAACTCATGTGTGATGCTAGTGATTATGCAATCGGTGTAGCATTGGGACAAAGGCATGATAAAGTATTCAAAGTCATTTACTATGCTAGTAAGACTCTTAATGAGTCTCAAATTAATTATACCACAACTGAAAGAGAATTATTAGCTATAGTGTTTGCTTTTGAAAAATTTAGACCTTATTTAATTAGAACTAAAAGTATTGTGCATACAGACCATTTAGCTATCAAATATCTAATGCAAAAGAAGGATGCGAAACCTAGACTTATTAGATGGATACTTCTGCAAGAATTTGATTTTATGATAGTTGATAGGAAAGGAGCTGATAATCAAATAGCTGATCATCTATCCAGAATAGACTATGATAAATTATCTGAATTTGAAAAAAAATTACTAAGATTTTCTCTGATGAGAAACTCTATACTATTATGGAAAATAATTTTCCTTGGTATGCTGATATTTTAAATTATACTGTAAGTGATATTGTACCACCTTATTTAACAAGACAACAACAAAAGAAGTTTAAATATCATGCAAAATTCTATTTTTGGGATGAGCCCTATCTATATAAACTGTGTAAGGATCTGATTATTAGGAAATGTGTGTCACGAGAAGAAACAAATTTGATTATTCAACGATGTCAAGATTCTAAATTTGGAGGTCATTTTGGTGTTGACAAAATTGCTTTTAAGATTTCACAATCTGGATTTTATTGGCATACTCTTTTTAGAGATGTTTATAGATATATTAAATCATGTGATCAGTGTCAGAGGGTAGGTAATATCTCTAAAAGAAATGAAACGCCTCTAAATTATAATTTGGAAGTTGAAATTTTTGATGTATGGGGATTAGATTTTATGGGATCATTTACTCCTTCATTTGGAAATCTATATATTTTGGTTGTTGTTGATTATGTCTCGAAATGGATTGAAGCTGTTGCTTTACCCAGATGAGATGCTCGGAGTGTTTCAAAATTTTTAAAGAAAAACATATTTACAAGATATGGAATGCTGAGAGTGATCATAACTGATGATGGATCCCATTTCAGGAATAATCAAATTAAGAGATTAATTGAGAAATATAATATCATTCATAGAATCTATACGACTTATCATCCCCAGACTAGTGTTTTAGCAGAAGTGTCTAATCGTGAAATTAAAAGAATTTTAGGGAAAACTGTGGATAATCATAAATTAGATTGGTCTACTCGATTAGATACTGCTTTATGGGCTTATAGAATTGCTTTTAAAATCCTTATTGGAATGTCTCCTTATAGACTAGTGTTTGGTAAAACTTGCCATTTACCAGTTGAATTGGAGTATAAAGCATATTGGGCGATAAAAGAGTTAAATTTTAATTTGAAAAATGCTGGACAGAAAAAATTTATGCAATTGAATGAATTGGAAGAGATTAGAAATGCATCTTATCACAATGATAGGATCTATAAAGAGAAAAGGAAATTATGGCATGATCGGAAGATATTAAAAAAGAATTTGGAAAATGGACAAGAATTTTTATTATACAACGCATGATTGAAGTTATTTCCTGGAAAGCTCAAGTTTAGATGGTTAGGACCTTTTACAGTTGTAAAAGTTCATTCTTTGGGAGCTATTGATATTAAAGATCCTGATACTGGAAACATTTTCAAAGTTAATGGGCATCGATTAAAGCCTTACTTTGACAGGTTTCAACCTAACTTCAAAGAGGTTTTAATGTTGAGTCATCTTGATTAACTAAATAGTTTGTCGGGCTGACGACGTTATATCAACCGCTTTATGGGAGGCAACCCATATGTATCTTTGTGATGTGTTTGCTTGTTTGTTGTAGTTGTGCTTTTTATATAGTTGTTCTTGAATCCTAATTACTGTTAAATACTTTAAAAATTGATAAATGATAGATCGAACCGAGATATTGGAATATTTTGGTCCAAACAAAGTTTGGTGAGAATTTTTTACCACTGGTGCCGTCGGAGCCATAATGGGCGCCGCCGGCACCTTATCGTATTTCCTACATGAACTTGACTATTTGAGGCGCCCAAAATCTGCTTGACGGTTTTTAAGTTTCAAAATGCGAGTTTTGGCGGTTTTGGCGGGATCTTCATCCTTATAACTCCCTAAACTCCATTTTTAACTTCTTAACTCCAGAAAAACGAAAACCACCTATCCCAATTTGTATCCTATGGATTCCTTTCCTATTGAAACCCCTCGATTTCGTGTTTTCAACCGAAGGAAGTTCATAAGTTTTGAAGCGCAGCATTTGTTCAACAAAGTGATGATGAAAAGAAGGATTATCAAAGAAAGAGGCTTCATAAATCGAGGTATGGATAATCATACTACTAGAATTGAAGAAATTATTAAAGATAGACGTTAGGAAGTGCTTTGCTATACTACCGCTGCCGTTGTTGTTCCCGTCGTGTAAGAGTTTTATGCAAATCTTCACGGGATCAACCAAGGGTTTATATTTATACGTGGTAGATTTGTTCAATTCACTCCTAAATGAATCAACGATCTATTTATGATCGAGAACGTACCTATTTTCCATTATTCTAATTTCAATGCCACAAGGGATAATATGAGATATCTGACGGATGAGAATGAAGAATGGGAAGTTAGAGAAAATAGATACATAAGTTTCCCATCTGCATCTCTCAATCCAGTATCGAAGCAATGACATTACTTTATCTCGGCAAAGTTATTTCCGACATTGAAGATTAGCAAGGTAACCAAGGAAAGCGCCATTTTGAATTTCTGTATTCAAACAGAGAGGCCAGTTGACATTGTCAATATTATTGTGAAATCAGTACTTGGATTAATTGTGCATGGCTCTAAATATGGGCTTGGACACCCATCCACCATATTTTTGTTATGTAGTCAGTCACAGGTTCCTTATGAAAGTTGGGAAAAGGTTCTTCTTCCATGGAGACCTATTGATCCAACTAATCCCTATGACTACCAGACAGTTGGAGATGAAGATGACATGAATTTACTTGTTGATCAACCAACACAGACTTCACAGCCGATTCAACCGTATTTTCCTGAAGGTTCGGGAATGATATTGAAGAGGATCAAACAATTAGACAAAGAGGTATGGAACATTATGAATGAGATCAATAACATTTCTGATTTATTCGATCATATAGATTGGAGAATGAAAGAGCAATTCGATCACACTGGTCAAATTGAGATGGGTTTGATCAATCTTATGAAGAAGAACTTGGTGATTGCTGAAGAATCATTTGACGAATTTCCATTTCGTCCATTCTATAACTTGTTTGTGCATCAGCAATCAATTGGAGACATTGGAGGAGAGGATAGTTCTGAAACTAATGTGGAGTAATTAATGGATTCTACTTATGTTTGTTGTGTGTTTAGTTTGGTTTGCTTAGTTATGTTTGGTTTGTGTAGTATTTTCTTTGAGATTTTAACTTCGATTTGGATATGTTTACTTTCATTGTGTGCTTAGATCTTAGTACTTGCCTATCGTGGAGTACTTACTGCCTGTCATAGAGTACTTGATGCACTACACATCTAAGAATAGTTAGTTTGAATGAACATATTTAGTGTCTATGATGAAACTTGGATTTTATATATATAAGATTGTTGTGTATTGTTTGTGTGAAGAATTGTGTTAACTATTGCTTATGGGATGATGTAAATGCCTATTGAAGTATTAAACATCATTGTGGATGTTGAAACGATCGAAATTATAAAAAAAAATTTTGGACCCAGAAAATATTTTGGATTGGCGCCGCCAGTGCCAGAATGGGCGCCACCGGTGCCAGAATGGGCGCCACCAGTGCTAGAATGGGTGTCGTCAGTGCCCAAATCTAGGAAGTTGGCCAATTTATTTAAATAGAGCGCCGCCGGTGCCCTATCGAGCGCCGCCAGTGCCCTATCTAGCGCCGCCGAAGCCTGAACCCAGAAAAGGTCTAAAACCCTCGATTGCGCGATTTTTGCCCTGGGACCCGCAAATTTTTCCATTTCCTTCGTCTTCCTCCTCCATTTTCATGATTTTGAAGATCTAGGGCTTGCTAGATCTCAGATTTAAGGATATTTCAAGGTTTTTCGACACTGGATTTGCACTTCTCTTGGTAAGAGCTTCACTTTAAGTTAAAATTTTTGGATTTTCACCATTGAAATCTCTCACATTGCTTATGGTGGAATTTTTAGAGTTTTAAAGAGATTTTGAGATTTCCATGATGAAATTTGCTCTTACATGTTTAAAATAGTGTTTGAAGTTTGTTAAATTGTGAATTTGGGATTTATTAGAATTTTCTTGCAAATTTTAGAAATTCACATGGCTCCAAGAGGGAAGAGGAAATTGGATTTTGATGAGGAGAGATTTGTTAACGTCAAAGCCCAATTTCGCTATAACTCTATCCTCCACAACAAGAAGTGTATCCAGAATCGAGCTTTTGATAATCCTGGTGGATCTGTAGAACAATTAATTACAGATCGAAACTGGGAGCGATTTTGTTATTTCACTACGAATGCTGATATGGGCGTTGTTAGAGAATTCTATTCTAACATACCCTGGACTTAGACTGAGTATGTGCTTGTTAGAGGGAAGATGGTTGAGTTTACTCCTCAACGTATCAATGCTTTCTATCAGACTCGGGAACCATTCGTGTGTGAATACGAAAACTTTGACACTGGGAGGGAGAATATGAGAGAATTTATTGCTTTTCTGACTGACGGGCGAGGAGAATGGAAAGTAAGTCAAAAATAGTTGATAAATTTCCCTGCCTCCACTTTGAATGTTGCTTCAAAAGTTTGGCATTATTTCATTTCTGGAAGACTATTACCATCTTATCACCATAGCGAAGTTACTAGAGATAGAGCGATTTTGAACTACTGTATTCAGAAAATGAAAAAAATTGATATTGGAGCTATTATTTACAAGAATATTCATATGATTGCTAGAGGCGAGACCACTAGAGGATTGGGACATCCTTTTTTAGTTCAAGCCCTCTGTGTTCAGCCTGGAGTGGAGTTCAGTAGTTCTGAGGAAGTGGCTATACCATTGAGACCTATTACAAATAATATTATCCGCACTTATGAGTCTCATGTGGGAGCCAGAGTTGAGCGTAGGAGTACTGATATTCCTACTACTAGTTATGATGTTCCATCTACTTCTGAGCCGCCTACCTTATCTGATATTATGGAGCAGCTGAGACTACAGAATACTAGTATAGATAGACTCCATGGTCAGATGGATATATTTGAGGCGAGGAGTGATGTGAATGAAGATTATCCGCAGAGGAGAGTTGAGTTTTATATTTCTTATTATGATGCTCATGTCTGATTTATGAGGAGGGAGTCCGATGTGATATTTCCTACTTGCCCTAGCTATACACCATATAGACCTGACCCTATTGATGACCCTGCTGCTGATCCTGGTGATGGAGACTGGTAGATGGTTTGTTTTATTTCTGTTGTTCTTAGTCTGTTGTGTTGTACTGATGTGATGTAGTGATATTTACTTTTCATGTGATGTGTAGCCCTGTGATGTACTGATGTGATGTAGTGTTATTTACTTTTCATGTTGTACTGTTATGTTGTACTAAAACATTAAAACTGTTAGTTGTACTGTTAGTAGTGTGATAGTTTGTTTCATGTTATAGTGTTTTGTTGGATGTTTAGATGTTTAATGTTAATTTCTCTTTACCCATGCAAATATTTAAAATTGTTATATCACTGCTACTAATTGTTTCATGCCTGCTAGTTGTGAATTTTGATTAATACCAGATAGCTGTTGAAGATTTCAAGATCCCAGCACAGAAAGGTTAGTTTTCTTATACTCTGAACTGTTTCAAAATTACTGAAAAATTTAAGTTTAGGGGAGGGTAGAGAAATACTAACTTTTATTTTTTCTCAATTATTATATTTTTAAAAATTATTAGCATAACTTCTGACAGTTGAACTGCATTATAAGACAACTAAAACTTTTCATTTCAATTGAATATTAAGGAAGGATAGGATGAAAATTTTTAGTGATAAAGGTTGATTTTATAGAAGTAAGATATTTGGTATGAAAGAACTTGATTATAGTATACTATTTAAAGTAAATAAAACTGTATTTTTGAAATGTTAAGGGACTAAAAGTATTGTGTGTTAAGAAGAGATTGTAACTTTCTGATGAATAATGAAGCTTATACTTAACTATAAAGTAAGGAGATATTTCGAGTTTGAACTTTAGAAAGAGGAGAGTGAAGTTCAAAATCATTAAAGGCTATCCAGATATAGTAATCTTCAATAAAAAAAAAGAGGAAAGAAAAAAAAAGAAGGATTGAAAAACAATCCCTAAAGAAAAGAAAAAAAAAGAGAAAAATGTTTATGAGAAGAAGCTTGAGGAGATGCCTAATAAAAAATTGGCTTCACTTGAATCATCTTAAAAGGGAAAACTTGATTTCATTTCTGGAATTATGTTTTAAGTACCAGCCTACATTCTAATGAAGTTTACATGAACTCCTTTCTCACATAATCTTTTGAGGCACTCTTAATGTGACAAATTATAGTTCATCTTTAAATAAATAGAAGACTAGAACTCTTAGACTTGATTGTTGAATATTCTTATACCTATAGTGTTGATCTTAGTTACTAAATTTCTTTCTGCAATTCTCACCAATATATTCTTTTGAAAAAAAATTGTTAGTGTCTTATAGTTGAAAAGTACATTGCCTAGAGTTATATTTTATGTGGTAAAAAGATTACTTGAGAACAAGCAATAATTAAAGTTTAGGGGATTTTGATGCACTGAAAATATATACGGTTTTTGCTATCTAATTTTACCCATTTTTGGTGATATTACACTTTAAAGAAAAGTATTTTTATGATTTACTGCAGGTATAATAATTTTAGGTGATTGGAGTGAAAAGAAGCAAAAAGGAATGAATCTGGAGCAAAAAGGAGTAAAATGGTGAAAAGGTGTTATGGAACCGCAGGCACCCAAATCTAGAGAGCACAGCAATTAAATGGCACGATAGAGCGCCACCGGCGTCCGAAGTCGGTGGATTTCAAATTTGAAGAGTTTTGGCGACTTTTTGAAGGGATGCATATGGAAACTCTTGGGATTTCGTCCCTATCTTATAAGTAACTATTTTTAGACGAAAATGGTGTGTGTCTTGTGTCTTCTAGTGTAGTTTTAGTGAGTGTTAAGTGTTAGGGTTTAGGAGTAGAGAGTTTATAGTGAAGATTTGAGAGGGATTCTTCTCTAAGGAGGGGAGGAGAAGAGGTAAACTGAGAGATTGCTTCTTCCTTTCCATTCTAAAGAGAGAAGAGGATTCAAAGGAATTTCAAGGGAATTGCATTGGGGTAGAGAAAGAGATAAGTTGTATTTTCTTTTGTGGTTTGTATTACTTTTCTTTTATATATAAAATCCATGTTTTATTGTATCTTCTCCATAAATTATGAGTAGTCTCTCTTGTCTTTCTTCTTGCATAGAGATGTGACGATGGATTGATGTGGATTTGATGTGCTTTTAATGTAATGAAGAAATTGTGACGGGTTTTAATTTAAAACTTAATTTACTTTTGATTTGGCAAATTGAAATGTTAAAATATGTTGTTGAACATTAAGTTTGAAAAGATTTAATGTCCTACAACAATAATGAAAGAACCATTTAGATTCTATGGATGAATTGCGTAGTTCATGGGAATTGAGTGCAAATATATAGGGAAATATGTTTTGATGGACTTCAATATGGATATTTCAGGGTGACAGGCTGAAATCCCCAAATTAATTCTATGATTAGTAACTAATATCAAAGGTTAGCCTTCGGGTGAAGGGTGAGTGGGAGCTCCGAAGTGAGAGCCGGTATCCTCCCAGCCTAGCCTTAGAGTTAGTGACTAAACTTAGAATATGTCGATGTTCTTTTCTTTCTTAGAAGAGGGGGTACTCTTTAAGGGTAAAGAATCATCTATGCTCCTATTTGGCACAATAATTACAAGAGGAAAGATACTTTTCTCATATATCAAATGCCTTTCAAATACTTAGTTTCGTGTGTCTGTTAGTTAATCCTGTTCTTAAAGTTATTAAAAGTAGTTGTAGTTAGTTAATTGTTATTGTTTCATTGTTCGTATTGTTTTCTGCAAAGTAGTAGTAAGTAGTAAACCCTTACTTTAGTGCTTAATACACATTGTGTAACGTTTTCTTAAAACTTCAATATTTCCCTGTGGGATCGACATCTAGGACGCCATTAGAGCCCTGTATTACTTGATATGATATGTATACTTGCGTTGAATGCTTGGACTTAACAAAATTATTATAAATCTATAAATCTGAGTTCATAAATTCTTGCAAAATAAAAAGTCAAGCATCAGATCTCCTCTAACTATTCTATCCACATACTGCTGATTGTTCTCCTCATACTCATCGTGTTTCACAATATATCTCTCAATATTTTCCATCTTTCCATCAATATCATTAACATGTTCTTTGGTTAGACTTACTTTCTTCAAAATCATTTGTAACAGACTAGTATTGTGAACCAGAAAACTCATCTGTATAGGATGATGCATGTGAAGTTGAAGCACGAGAAGTAGAAGCAGCAAAACTAGGAGCTCTAACAAATCCTCCCTTCCAACCAAATTCTGAATACACAATGTAAGTGTTCACATTTATAGTGGTAATAGGTCTAAGTGGCTGAATGACTTCTTCCCAAGTTTCAAACTTAACACCAGACTGCTCACAAATAGAATGGATCAGGGAAGGAAATCTCTTACTTGCAGTAGTAACAGCTCTGGCATAGTTGAGAATATAATAAAAAATAATAGCTCCAATTTCTATAGGCTTTCCCTACTAAATACAATTATTCAGAACAGCTCTTTCTCTTGTGACATCACTAACATGATTCGTCGGTATTAACTTAGATGAGATAAAATAATGACAAGCCTTGGAGGTGGCATTCAACTTGGAGGCTGGAAAATTCACTCACCAGTTATTAGTGATCTTCCACAGACCTCTTCCATCAATCAAAAAAGACAATCTCATCAAGTTCCCCTTCCGTAGGATGATAATTCACATAATAATAAAATATTTCAAGAGGCAGTAGGTAAAAGGTATTGATTATCGCAGTAGAAAAATTCACTTGCTGTCCTCGAACCATCACCAAATTTTCTTCTACTGCTGCTAAGTTTCCATATAACTCTCTCACCATAGAAACAACAGCAACAGCGGATAAGCAAGAGTAATTCCTCCAATTCCTTCGATCAATCATTTCCTCAATATCTCCTCCTGGTTCACTAAACACTCTCTCTGGAATCAATTTATGTGATGACAGTGCAATCACTTACCAATCCTCAACTCTAAAACTCACGAACTTGTCTGAATCAAATCAATCTCTCCCTTTTGAGCGCTTCAATTTTGGAGCCATTTTTTAAAATTGCAAAAATTTTCACCATAAATTCCAAATTCAAACTAAACTTTATAAACCCAACTTCTAAAGGTATAATATACTTAATTCAAGCTATTTCTCAAGCTTAATCTGAAATTTTCACAATGAATAGTGAGTTTTGGATTTTCATACTTGTACTCAAAACACTTTGTGAAAATAAAAAATTTTTACTTAGGAGAAGTGCTCATACCTTAGGGAGTTCAAATCTAACAAATTTCGTTGAAATCGGCTTTAAAATGATCCAAATCAGTGATGCCCTAGGCTCCTATTTTGAGAAATCGAGAGGTTGAAGGTGACAGGGGGTAAAAAATGTTAATTTTCGGGATTTTAACGCCTGTAAACCGATTTTCGTGAACTGAAGCTTATGCGTAAGATTATGGCGCATAGCCGCGAGTGTTAGCGCTTATGCGCCGAGGGTTTGGCGCTTAGGCTCCACTTAGCAGATTTTATCGATTAATTAAATCACACTAATACGCCTAGTTAAAAACACTTAAACAATTTAAATATTAATTTCAACCCCCAAACACACACTAATACTTCAAATTTTCACTTAAATATTCATCGATTCACACAAAAAAACATATATTTCATTAAATTCAAAACACTTAATACAAAGTAAAAATTTTGATCCAAAATCATTAGATGAAATTCTTTAAACACAAGTTCCTTACACATATAATTAAACACAAAAATCACATAATTAAAATGCAACACACTTTAAAACACAAACTTTAAAAACACTAAACAAAGATAACTAGATCACAAGACCACACTTAATTTAATTCCATTCTCCGTTAGGTGGGATATATCCTGAACCACCATTAGTTCCATTTGAACCATCTGGAATGTAAATCTGATAAAATGGGTGATGATTAAAAACTCTTACATCTTCTTCTTCTAACCATTTGCTCTTCAGAAACATCGTTATATCCGCTTCTTCCACATGACTTGTATGATTGAATTGCATTTTGAGTTGTCATCCAATGTGTGCTAAATGAGTGTTAGTTTCATTTACCTTTTCTTCGATTGAAGCTATGTCAGCCTTGATCTTCGAAATCCATTCTTCAATCTCTTGAAAACTAACTACTAGGAACCCATTTTATAACTCTCGCACATTCTCACAATTGAACTTCTTCTTGTTGGCTTCCTCTTTCATCTTAACTTCGCTTTCCCAAGAAGACATTTTGCTCTCAAAATAATCTTTCAGAAGATCCAGAAATGAAAATAAGAACTGAGGCAAATATCTCTTAATTTTTGGCCTTTTTATAAACGTTGGAAGTCTTAAAATCGACTCAAGTCATGTCTTCACTTCTAAATAACTCCCAAAACTTCTCATTCATGATTTAGGCTTCTAGAACCACATTTATCATGATTTTTAACTGTGGCACCTATGCGCCAACATCTGGCGCAGAAGCGTCAGTGCTTAGTCTAGCACATGTCTGCTACACGTCCAAATCTTCACTTTAACTCCTTTAAGTCATCAATTTAGGTCCAAATACCACCACTATAGCATATAAACTTTAAAATATTACCACATTTCTCAAATCAAACCAAATAAAAGCACACAAAGCAAACTTAAAGCAAAGCACAACAATAAATATGGGTTGCCTCCCTTAAAGCGCTTGGTTTGACGTCTTCAGCATGACATACCCAGAGCTTATTCTGAGTGACCCAAAATTAAATTATCATCAAGTTTAGGTTGATCGACTGAAAAATAAGGTTTAAGTCTATGACCGTTAACTTTAAATATTTTTCTAGTCTTAGGATATTTAATATCCACAGATCCATATGAATAAACTTTCATCAAAATAAATGGGTCTATCCACCTGGACTTAATTTTTCCAGCAAATATTTTTAATCTAGCATTATTTAACAAAACATGTTGTCCAGGCTTAAGATTTTTAGTAAGAATCTTCCGATCATACCATAACTTCATCTTTTCTTTATAAATCTTAGCATTTTTATAAGATTTATTCCTTATCTCATCAAGCTCATTTAATTGCAACAATCTATTTTTACCACCATCTTTCAATTTATAATTTAATTCTTTAATAGCCCAATATGCTTTATGCTCAAGTTCAACTAGTAAATGACAAACTTTTCTGAAAATTAGCCTATATTGGGGCATTCCTATAGGAGTTCTGTATACAGTCCTATAGGCCCACAAAGCATAATCCAGTTTAATTGACCAATCCTTTATGTTTGGATTAGCAGTCTTTTCTAATATTTTTTTAATCTCACAATTGGATAAACCAAACCACTAGTTTACGGATGATAAGTAGTAGCAATGCGATGGTTAATATGATATTTCTTTACTAGCTTTTCCATAATCGCATTTCTAAAATGAATTCCCAAATCAGTTATGATAACTCTTGGTATTCTAACTCTGCAAAATATATTTTGTCTTAAAAATTTTGGAACACTTTGAGCATCACATCGAGGTAAAGCAACAGCTTCTATCAATTTGGATACATAGTCTACTGCTATCAAAATGTAAGTATTTCTGAAAGATAGTATAAATGGTCCCATGAAATCTAATCGCCAAACGTCAAATATTTCAACTTCAAACATATAATTGAGGAGCATCTCATTTCATCTAAAAATATTGCCTAAACGTTGACATCGATCACAAATTTTAATATAAGCATTAACATCCTTAAGAATTGTAGGCCAATAAAATCCAGATTGTAAGATTTTATATGTAGTTTTGTCAACACCAAAATGTCCCCCATAATCAGAATTATGACATTTTTGAATAATTTCATAAGTTTCTTCTAAAGGCACACATCTTCGAATGATCAAATCATTTTCTTGTTTATATAAAAAAGGGTCATCCCAAAAATATCACTTTCCTTTAAGGTGATAGAGAAAAAAAAACTTAACCTTTCCTCCACCAATGCTTTAAACAAAATCAAACTTTCCTTTCATCATTTTTTTTAAAACACTCTTGTAGCACATGATATGAGGAGAGAAAATAAAATATAGCCAAGCCAACAATTAAGCCTTAAGATGAATCAATCCGAACATCAAATATCAAACAACCAAAGAAGTTAAGGAGCTAAGGAAGTTACCACTTGATATGAGGCACCAAAGAAAGGAAAAAACAAGCTTAGAAGAAATTTAGGCAGCACCTCCCCCTCCTTTGCAAATTTCGGCCAACCATGGAGGGCTCTAAATGGGAGCCATTTTATAGAGAAAAGAGGAAGAAGAAGAGCAAGAAGAAGCCACCAAACATTTCTTTAGGTAAAGATCCTTGGTCCAAGAGGTGTGCAAGCTTTTTGGGCTGCCATTAAGGTGATAGAGATGAGGAATATGGCAGCCAAGAAGTGACAAGAGAATGGAAGAGGTGATGGCTTGATGCATGGATGGGATGGGAGCAAGGGAAGAAGAGCCATGCCTTGGAGAGGAGGCAAAGGGGGCACACCATGGGGGGGGTTCGACCAAGCTGATTTTGTGACCTAGGGAGGTGAGGCGCAACAAGAAGGAGGAGAGGGGTGTCGGCTAGGGCTAGGTTAGGGAGAAAACAAAAAAAAAATTAATATTTAATTATTTTAACACAAACAAGTCGATTTTGGCATCGTTCCCTCGTGCGTCGAACCATAGCAAAGTATATGTCCTTCCCAAGTAAAATCAACATTCTGGATGCAACGACACAGTCCTTTTCGCGATCTGGGGTCGTTTGGACAACCTCATCGACGATGGGGTCAAAAACGTCAAATTTGGGGCTTTTGATGAAATCGGGTTAAATTGATAAAATTGGGCTACGGTATAGTTGACAAAAATGAAATTAAGAATTTTTTCTAGGTTTTGGGACTTTTGGGTAATTTTTGGAATTTTTTGAATTTTGGACTAAGTAGGGATATTTTGGTAATTTTGAGGGTTTTCGGGGTAAGTGGTCAAAAAGCTAAATTAAAGGCTCGGGGAAGTACAAAATGAAATTTGGAGTCAAACGGGAGTGTCCGGGAACATCCCTGACCAATGCGAATGATTTTATGAACCCTAGAATGTCTTTTGAGTATCAGCTTCTTCGGTTACGATGGGCCCACCGGTTACTTGGAAGTATGGCATGTTTACAGTCAAACAGCTCAGTGCGATAAGGGGAATGCTCTGGAATGATTTTATGAGAGCTCAGGTGATTCTGGGAAGTTTTGGTTTTGAGGCCCTTTTTAGGGGCAATTTGGTAATTTGGGCTAATTTGGGGCAATTTTGGAAATTTTGGTAGATTTGGGTAATTTTGGTCAATTTGAGTGGTGGGAGGTATTTCGAAATTATTTTTGGGAGTTTTGGAAATTTAGGGAGATTTTGGGATTTTTGTGGAGTTTTGGGGTTTTAGGGTATTTGGGTCATTCGGTGGGGTTTAAGGGCTAATGGTCAAAATTGGAGAATTTGGTAGGATTTCAGAATTCAATTTGGGATGTCAAGCTTTTTGAGTTATGAATCAAAAGTGACTCTCTTTGGTCATCTATGTGTTAGTCCTGATCACCTTAGTCATAGGCTTAGGGTTTGGTGAAACTATCCACGTGAGTTTCCAAAGAGTTAAGGGATCAAAATGGGATGTGTTTGGTTCAGAGTTGTAAGTGTGTAGTGTGTGAGTGCAGAACATGAGTCCCGGACCTCCCAGGGTCAACCCTAAGGCCTGACCACCTATAGGGGATTTCACTTGGCCTTCCTTATGTTTAGTTTCTTTCCTCTGATCATTAGAGGTTAGGCTTTAACATGTGAAAGCTCCAAGTGAGAAAAAAAAGCATGTGGAATTTCTATTTGGTAGGGTTCCACTGCTAGTCTTCTAAGAAAAGTCACCAAGAGAGTCCTATGGCTAGACCCTAGGCTATCTAAGAAGAAACTAGACATCAACCAAAAGTGAGGTCAATAAATGGACCCCCAATAGGTGTGGTGTGCGAGAAGAGCACACCGCACGTATTGCGTTGACCGACGGGATCAACAAAACCAATACAACTGTATGAGAAAAACTCAAGACAGGAGGCAGGAATCAAGTGAAAAAGTATTAGCTGAGGATTAAACTTCTGCTGGGGAACAGTGGGCGAAAACCTTTAAAATGCAGTAAAGAATTCACTCTTCCACATTCTAAAGGGGACCCGATTTGATTTGATTTGAGAACTTGAGTTTGGTTTTCAAATTTTAAAAAAAAATTTCTTGAATTAGGAATTTTAATTTGAGTTTGAATTTGAGGTTTTAATTAAACAAATTTTTTAGATTTGCAAAAGCTTATGAGTGGATGGATTGGTGATATTTGAAAAGAAGTGAGAACTAGAATTTAGGTACTAGCCTAGAAATGAGGATCGGCAGTTAATGACCGACCTCGAAACTTGGAAAGAATCAAATGACCTTGCATCAATCCCGAAAAGTGAATGTCTCCTCACTACGTGGAGTAGTAAGGGTGATTGGAACTTATGTATTGATCTCGAATGGTAGGTGTCTCTCTACTACGTGATATATTAATGGTGATCAAAATTTAGGTACTGACTCTAGAAAGGTAGGTGTCTCTCTACCACGTGATGTAGTAAGGGTAATCAGAATTTAGGTGCTGACTCCAGAAAGGTAGATGTCTCCCTACCACGTGATGTAGTAAAGGTAATCAGAATCGGGGATTCTAAAGTCGAAAGGTAGATGTCTCCCTACCACGTGATGTAGTAAGGGTAATCAGAATCAGGGATTCTGAAGTCGAAAGGTAGATGTCTCCTACCATGTGATGTAGTAAGGGTGATCAGAATCGGGCATTCTGAAGTCGAAAGGTAGATGTCTCCCTACCACATGATGTACTAAGGGTGATCAGAATCGAAGATTCTGAAGTCGGAAGGTAGATGTCTCCCTACCACGTGATGTAGTAAGGGTAATCAAAATCGGTGATTCTGAAGTCGAAAGGTACATGTCTCCCTACCACGTGATGTAGTAAGGGTGATCAGAATTTAGGAACTGATTTCAAAAAAGTAGATGCCTCCATACCACATGATGTAGTAAGGGTGATCAGAATTTAGGTACTGACTCGAGGAAAGTGTATGTCTCCTCACTACGTGGTGTAGTAAGAACTCTTAACACAATGCGGTGTCGGATGTGAAATCTTAAACCTTTAAAATTTGAAATTAGAATTTGAATCATTGTGAAAGGAACTGCTCCTAAAGCAATGCAGTGTCGGATGTAAAATCCTCAACCTCTAAAACTTGATATTTGAATTTGAATCATTGTGATAGGGAGGGCTTCTAAAGCAATGCGGTGTCAGATGTAAAATCCTCAACCTCTAAAATTTGAAATTTAAATTTGAATCATTACGATAGAGAGGGCTCCTAAAGTAATGCGGTGTCGGATGTAAAATCCTCAACCTCTAAAATTTAAAATTTGAATTTAAGAGATTGCAATAGGAGGAGATTCTAAAGCAATGCAGTATCGGATGTAAAACCCTCAACCTCTAGAATTTGAATTTTAGATATTGTAATAGGAGGAGATCCTAAATCAACGCGGTATCGGATGTAAAATCCTCAACCTCTAGAATTTGAATTTGAGAGATTGCAATAGAAAGATATCCTAAAGCAACGCGGTATCAGATGTAAAATCCTCAACCTCTAAAATTTGAATTTGAGAGATTGCAATATGAGGAGATCCTAAAGCAACGCGATATCAGATGTAAAATCCTCAACCTCTAAAATATGATTTTAAGAGATTGCAATAGGAGGAGCTTCTAAAGCAATGCGGTATCGGATGTAAAATAACTAACCTCTAGAATTTTAATTTGAGAGATTGCAATATGAGATCCTAAAGCAACGCGGTATAAGATGTAAAATCCTTAACCTCTAGAATTTGAATTTGAGCGATTGCAATAGGTGGAGATCCTAAAGCAATGCGGGATCGGATGTAAAATCCTCAACCTCTAGAATTTTAATTTGAGAGATTGCAATAGGAGGAGATCCTAAGGAAACGCGGTATCGGATGTAAAATCCTCAACCTCTAGAATTTGAATTTGAGAGATTGTAATAGGAGGAGATCTTAAAGCAACGCGGTATCGGATATAAAATCCTTAAACTCTAGAATTTGAATTTGAGAGATTGCAATAGGAGGAGATCCTAAAGTAACTCGGAATCAGATGTAAAATTTTCAACCTTTAGAATTTGAATTTAAGAGATTGCAATAAGAGGAGATCCTAAAGCAAGGAGGTATCAGATGTAAAATTCTTAACCTCTAAAATTTGACTTTTTTGGAGGAATTCATGGAACTTATGCAGTGCAAGAATCTGTTAAAAAGGGTTTGTGCAGAGATGCATGAAAAGTAAAATGCAAGATGCTGAGTTTTATTTTGATATTAACTATTATTTTGTTTGATATTGAGTTTTTTTTTGTTGTATTTATTTTAAGATTTGGACCTAGTTTTAGACAAGCGCGGCACCTGTGCTTCGTAGGACAAGGCTGTCTTTGAAACATCACAATGCGCAGTACTGCTCGAGTTATCGTCCAATGATGGGAGGCACATGTAAAGAATAACCCACTTTTTAAGGTGCTATCAAATTATATTCTTTCAAATAAACATAAAGATGTGTTATTTCTAAGGATGTCATCGCTGAAGAGGATGAAACTTTGTAGCTTCGTTTGTAGTAGTTGTCATTCTTTATCACTGATTTGTAAGGGTTGTCCAAGTTATCTTTGGGAAGTCATTCTGACGCTTCTTGAATTGACGTTGGCGTTGTATCTGCTGAGCACTGTTGTTGTACTTTGATCCAACATTGGATATGTATTTGCTGAGCACTGAAGGTTATGACTTTAGGTTCAAATTTCCATTAATGGCTAATAACATAGCCCTTTCTTTTTATTCCTTCTTTCTGGGCCTAAGAAGATTTCAGAATTTTCGCTCATGTGATCAAAAGGTTTTTTACTGTCCAAAGATATTTCTGAGCTAATTAATGATCGACCAAAAGACATAAAAATCACTCGACTATTTTCAAAACATAATATCAGAAGACATCCTTAAGATAGTCTTTCAAGTTTTATTAATCGAGGGAGGATTATGACACCAATTTTTTATTATATGCTTGCCTCAAGCTTCTTCTCAGGGAGCCTTCTCATTTCCTCTTTTCTTTTTTTTATTGAGCTTTTCATTTTTTATTTTGTTCTTTTCTATTGAGGATTATTATATCTGGTTGAGCACATGTTAAAGATTTTGTATGTCTGAATTAGGACACCAATTTTTTATTTTGTGCTCACCTCAAGCTTCTCCTCGGTTAGATCTTCACTAAGAAAATTTTTTCGCTTTTTTCATTTTTTTTGCTCCTTTTATTTTCTGATAATTATTGTATCTGGCGGGACATATTTCTGTTAAAGATTTTGAATGTTGAAACTCCATTAATTAATAATTCTAAAATGTCTCTTAACATGAATCTTGTGATATTATAACATATTCGAAAGTCTATACCCAAACATGGCAGAAAATGAAAAGTCCTGTGATATCCCGAGTCAATTACTCGTATTTTAAGCACAATGTTTCATTTCTAAATCTACTTAGGACCCTGTCTGAATTCCTTAAGGTGAAGGACCCAGTTATTAGGGCATTAATTTCATTCTTTCCTTTAGTCGTGTTCTTATTAGAATATCTAATATTTCTTTTAGGGGTGATGAGCTTTCCAAATATTAATCAATTCTGAACAAAAACACATTTCCTCTTATTCATAGCGGTGGGAGGGACAGGACAGACAAACATCAATCCTGCTAAAATCCATTTACATTGATAGTAGTAGTACAATAGTAGCCAAAAGGCATCCCATTTGTTTCCAGTTGCACAAAAGTCAGTTGGTACAAAATAGATTGACCGAAATCACATTGATAGAACCTCTTTCAGGTTCTTTTCACATATTCTTCCGGGATTGTTATGTTACCATTCTTAAAGTTCTCCTCGAGCTAGTCTTTGAAACAGCAACATTCCTCTATAGTATGTCTAATGAACTTGTGGTACGGGAAATATCTCGAATGTCCTTTCTTGTTGACCTCATCTGGTCTCTTTGGTATCGGCAACCTAAACTTGGGATTCTTGATCAGATTGCGGAACATCCTTTTGGCTGCTTCATCTTTAAAAGAGTATATCCTGCTTAATTGGTCGGTCATGATGGGAACTTTTCTTTCATCTGTCTGGTAAAGTATCTGCTGAAATGATCGCTGACCATTCTGCCGAGGATGTTGGTAGCTCTATCGAGGTTGTTCGGCTTGTACTTGTAACGGTCTCTTGCTCCTGTTAACCACTGCAACTGTTGCAGATTTCTTCTCAAATGTCCTTATTGACTCCATCTCCTTAGCTTTTCCAAGTAAACCAAGTTGTTTAGCTTCTTCTTGAATATTCCCAGCTTTGCTAAGTAGCTTCTCGAAAGACTTAATTGTAAGTCCCTTGAGTAAGAAGCCAACAGGACCGTGGATGCTCTTTAGAAGAATCTCAATTGTGTGTTGCTATTGGAGCTGTGGTTCACACCTCATGCTAAGATTTCTCCAACGTAGGATGTACTCCACCAAAGTTTCATCTGGCTTCTGCTTCTCTTCCACAAGACTGCCTATAGTGACGTGGTGTTGAACTCCAGCAAAGCGCTTAACAAAAAGATTCTCCATTTCCATGAAAGTCTTTACTGAACCATGTTGACCTCATTTTTGATGAGGTCTTCTCTTCTTCTCTTTAGTACTTAGGATCTAGCCTTAGGCTTTTCCTTTGACTATCCTAGAGGATTAGAATTGGGACCCACCACTTAGAAATTCAAACCACTTCTTAACTCCTCGCAAACTCCACAAACTTGATTGTAGACCCCTAATCACCTAGAGGGTCGAAATCAAATGTGGAAGTTTAAAGGATGAGTTCCTATAGGACTCTTCGGCCTTGGGACCGCCCAGGTGGCCTCGGTCCAGTGAAGGGCCGACTTACACACACACTACACCTATACACTACACTTTCACACACCTCCTAAAAACACACCCATACCTAACTCGACCTCCCGACTCATGAAGGTGATTCACATGGATGGTCCTTAACCCCTAAGCCCTCGCAAGCAGGGTTAGGAACAACATAAATGGATGCCTCAAATGAGTCCCTTCATGGCTCATGTGGGCTTGATATGGCTTCATGGCTCAACCAAAATTATTTCATTCCACTTACAATTACCCAATCTTCAATTTTCCAAATTTTTAATTTTTGACCCCAGGGACCCTACACCCGCCTAGCCTACCCAAAACCCTTGAAATTACTCAAATCCTCCAAAATTTCCAAATCACCCAAAATTCACCAAAACCAATCCCAAACATTCCCACATCACTCAAATTGATCATTCATAGCCAAAAATACCAAAAATTCCAAAAATACCCCCAATACCCTCCAAATACCCAAAATGCCCCTCTTAGCCAAAAAATCCAAAAATTCAGAAAATTCCTAGAAAATTCCAAAAATCCCAAATATTCCAAATTTCATTTTGTCTAACTACACCATGGGCCAATTTTGTCAATTTACCCCACTTTTATCAAAATCCCCAATTTGACCCATTTTAACCCAAAGTGAACCCAATGTCAAACCAAACCTACCCAATTGACCCAAATTCTGGTCCAATTCAATTCTAAACTTCAATTCAACATCCCCAACACTAATCTAGACCAAATCCAAGCCCAATTTGATTGACATTTGAATCCAATTTCACTTTTGACCTTAAAGCCCAATTTGAACCCATGACCCAAACTTAGCTCAAACTCACCCAATTCAACTCCAATTAACCCCAAACCTTTTCTAAACCTTCCTTAACATCCCCACAAAAAAAACACTAACATAATTTGCCCAAAATTTAGACCCAAACCCAATTCAAATTCAACCCAAAGCTAAAAGACCCAATCTTGACCTAAACCCAAACCTAACCCAAATAAGCCCAAGCCCCAAAATCAAAATCCAACCAAAGTCAAAACCTATTTGAAACACTCCCATAAACATTTCCCAACATTAATTTTACAACAATTTCAACCCTAGCCCAACATTGGCCCAAGTTAGCCCAATTTGACCTACATTAACCCCTTTACCAAAGAAGCCCAAATCCAACCCAATTCAAACCCAAATCACTCCAAACTTGTTTCAAATCAATCATGACACATCCTTAGACAAAACTCAACATTTATTTGGCATGGCCCATTGCAAATTTTTCTATTCAAAAGCCCATTATCTAACCTAAAAGCCCACTCCCTTAAACCTTCCTAAAAGCCCACCTTTACCAAATTTTAAAAGCCCAAAGTCCATTTCCAAGCCCACATGAAACCTTTTCTTCATCATTCCTTTGATAATCCTATTTGACCAAAGTCTTAAACCATCATGAAATCAACCCATTTGTAGCATCATGACAAATCCCATCAATGGAATCCAAAGTTTTCAAAATTCCAAATAACCCTTTTCCATGCAAGTGTGCCAACCTTTTCCCCAAGCCATGAGCAAGCCAAATGAAGTCATGGAGCATGCATAAGCCATATGCAAGCCATGGGGAGCCCTTTCCACCTCACCATGCCACTTATGGCAAGGAGAGGGGAGCCTTTCTTAAGCCTTCACTAAACCTTTTTTAACCCCATTCATGATACACTTTAACCAAAATTGGCTACCTCACCTTGGATGGGGACTTCACCACACATGTGAGGCCGACCCAAATGATCTCACATCAGCCCAAATCAAGCCTTGGTGAGTGAACCAAGCCAAAACCATGAATTGACCCAAATTGGACCAAAAATGCTCCTTACACCCATGCCATTTAAATCCTTGACTTTACACATGGCATAACCCAATTGATTGCACCAAGATCAAGCTCAATCATGTGAGTTTTCCTCAGCCAAAAAACCTTGATGAATGAACCAAGCCAACCCTCATGGCCACCCAAGCTCCACCATAACCTTCCTTATTTAAACCCCACCTCCATGACCAAGTAAGAGGGGATGCAAAGATTACCTTGGGTAAACTCTGCCAAATTGTTCCCAAAGCTTCTCCAAGCACTCCTAAGCTCAATCCAATCATTTCCAATTGAGGCCTCACCTCTTGGACAAAGGTATCAAATTTTTTCTCCTCCAACCGAGCATGTTTTAATTTTCTCGTAATTATACACATGTTTTAAGTATATCATCACCGTATAAATGTGTGCTACTCGATTAGACAATCATTTTAAAAAAAAATTCATTCAATTTCGTTGAGAATCGAGGGAGATATTAAGGTTTGAAGGTGGACAGTTTTGGGTGAATAGAACTGGGGAGAGAAGCAGCGACCGTCCGATCGGGCGTGTATCCAACTGGACGGCGCCGATGGAGTTGGACGGTAGCTGCATCCATGAACAGAACCGCGCCAGCTAATCAGGGAGCGACACGTGGCGATTGAGCGGGAAAAATGAAATATTTTATTTATTTTTTACCTTAAACTTCAAAAATGCATAACTTTGTGTAGAAAAATCATAAAAATAAAATAAAAATACCCTCTTGCTCAGTGAACAGAGGAAAATAATATGGAAAAGAAATCATTTAATTTCATTGAGTATTTGATTTTTAATAATTTATTTACTCTCTGCACATTTTTAATTCTCCATGCATGTATACAATTCACCATGGCATGAGACCATAGGTGCTTTTAAGCCTCCGAATTTGGGAACATTCTCTCGAATTTTCCAAAGTCAGAGGCCATCCATATGAAGAGTTATTGATTTTTCAACTCTAGGTTGCTAGTTTGAGTATTTTAATTCCAATAATTAGCATATTGTGAAATAAATTCTAGGAAAATTTGGTGATGTTCATTATGACCAGAGGACCTTAGGAAAAATAGATTTTGAGTTAACTCACTTGGAACAACCCTAATTGGCTTAAACACCCAAAATGGAGTTTTAATTAATTAGAGCTAATCATACATCAAATTACTTGAAATTAATCCTCCACTGACCTTTAGGATCAGAGGAACCCACCATAAAAGTTTGAAGTCAATTGGACTTGGTTAGCCCTATCAAATGGGTTGATTAAGCCATTTAGCCAAAATTAAACTTAAAAAATTCATAACTTTCAAAATGCTTTTCAAAAACTCACCAAATTGGTTTTGGAGCCTCTCTAATATCAGGGGAATTTAAGAAAATTAAAATTTCAATTTTCTAAAAAAGTTGATTTTTTGCATTATTTTAATATTTTTAATAATTAAAAAATAATAAAAATCACAAAAATAATAAAATTCACCAAAATGTCACATTTTGAATTTTAATCACTTAGGAACAAACCCCATATTTTTCTTAAGTCTATATGATGAGATATTAAATTTTAAAGCCCTAAGGTAATTTTAAAATTAAAAAATGTATTTTTTAGCATTTCCACTAAAATAATTCTAATAAATCAAAGAAAAATCAGAAAATTGTGAAAATTGGTTCTCTGATTTCCTTGATATCAGAGAGATTTTTGAAAAATATAAAATTCATTTTTCAACCTTTATTTTATTGTTAAATTAATTAATACTCCAAAACTCAAAATAATTATAATAAAAAGAATATAATTCAAAAAATCACCAAAATTGGTTCAAGTGGTCCTCTGGTCATTAGAAATGTCCCATAATTTTCTTAAGGACAGAAACTTTTCCTTGAACATATTATTAAATTTTCCTTGGAAATCCCTATTTTCCACCAAAATTAATTACATAAATAAATTAAATACAGAAAAATCACATTTTCTCCTCTAATGCCTTTATTGCCATATGAGTGAAGTCACATAAAAATTTCAAATTCATTTGAGCTCAATTTAGTGAGTTATGAAATTATTAAGCTTGAAGGGCAAAATGGTAATTAAAATTTTAACCATTAATTAAAACTTTAGGCTTAATAAAATGAAAAAGTAAAATATTTGATCTTAATCTGATTTGGATGATTGAAATTTAAATAATTAAAGGGTAGAAACCTAATAAACAATTTAAAAATAATTAAAATAAACCTTAATCAAATAATTAATTAAATTTGGAAGAATAATAAAATTGGAATTATTAAAATAGGGATATTATTAGGAAGAGATTTGTTCTTTAATTTAAGAATCCCTAAATTAATTATCTCAATAATATTTAATTCCTAATTAAAATGATAATCAAAATTTAAGATTTAAAATGCTAAAAGACTTAATCATTAAATTAAATTAAAGTTAAATTATTTAAATTAAATCCTTTTAAAATTTCAATTAAATTAATACTTTAACAATTAAAATTAAATCATCTTTAAAACATAAAAAATAAAATATTAAATTAAAATTAAAAAAAATTAAATTAAAATTTAAATTAAATTAAATTAAATTAAATTAAATTAAAACATATTAAATTAAATCAAATTAAATCAAATTAAATTAAATTAAATTAAATTAAATTAAATTAAATTAAATCAAATTAAATCAAATTAAATTAAATTAAATTAAATTAAATCATATTAAATTAAATTAAATTAAATTAAATTAAATTAAATTCAAATAAAAAATAAAATCAAGTTAAAATTAAAATTAGATTAAATTAAATAAATTAAATTAAAATTGAAACTAAACCAAATAATTAAATTAAATTAAATTAAATTAAATTAAATTAAATTAAAACATATTAAATTAAATCAAATTAAATCAAATTAAATTAAATTAAATTAAATTAAATTAAATTAAATCAAATTAAATCAAATTAAATTAAATTAAATTAAATTAAATCATATTAAATTAAATTAAATTAAATTAAATTAAATTAAAATTAAAAATAAAATCAAGTTAAAATTAAAAATTAGATTAAATTAAATAAATTAAATTAAAATTGAAACTAAACCAAATTAAATTAAATTAAAGTTAAATTAAATTGAATTAAAAATAACATCACCTAAGACATAAAGAATTCAAAAATAAATCTAAAACAACTCGAACACTATTCCAAACTTAAATCCATTAACCGAAATTAAATTAAATCATAAATCACTTGAACATCAATTTGCCCTCGAAAGCTTTTGTTGTCACAACTCCTAAATGGAGTATTAAGTGAAGTGTTACTTCACTTATAGGATATTCAAATGTCCTAGTTCACCGAGCAAGATAACAAAACTCGAACTCTCTGACGATTAATTCATTTGTATAATTAAATTCTCTTGACTTAAAATAATCCTAGAAATATTGAAAAGATGTTTAAGATTCGTCTTAAGCACTTCCTCAATATGACGAGGATGTTTATAAGAACAATCGAACTTAATTATTCTTCGATGAAGAAAATCGTCCTCAAACTAAAACACAAGAACCTACATGTCATAGGAAATGACTAGCTATAGGATTAGGAACTTGGTAGAAAACCATAACCCTTCCCTTAGCTTTACCTAGGAACTTGCTTTAAATGATTAAATATTCTAATTGTGTTTTAAGTGCAGCTTGGGATGACGGGAAGACCCTCCGAGTACGCTTTTATTTTATCGCAATTTACCTTATTGCAATTTATTTAATCGCATCGCACTTACTTTTCTTGCATGATAAACAACTCGTTGCATGAAAACCCACACCTTTAGGATAGTCCCTAAAACTGAAACCAAAACTAAATTAAAAGTCATTACAAGATAAAATTCACCGCACAACATTTCAAAATATAAAACAACTCAAAATTTAATCACAAACGTAACAACAAAACTACAATTATAACTAAATTAAAACGTCTTGTTGGATGATCGGGAATACCTCGGATGATGTAACCTACGTGTTGCTAACGGGATTTCCACTCGTCTAAATGAAAGTGTGGAACTCATTTAGTTGAGTTTAGCAAATTCATCCGGACTAAGTGAATCCGATAAAAATAACGATGCGGAAGGATGGAACCGTGGGATCTTAATCCGGTGTTGTTATAATTAACTTTAAGATTTGTTTTAATTAAAACATAAAAAACACTTGGACTTTAAGATTTCTAAAACAAAACACTTTTCTCATCTCTTGATTTTCACCTTCTATAACTAAACCTCTACAACAACAAGGAGCTCGAAGCATGGTGGGCAGCACGGCCATCGTCGTCAGCAAAACTGAAATCTACTTCAGTAAGACATTCTTAGAATTAAATAACCAAACCATAGGACTTCGAGGTAGTTTGGGGTTTCCAATCCCGTCGAAGGTTCTGAACAAAGGTGATACGAAACCCTTGCGATATTGGATTGCATCAAACTCCTCTGGGTAAGGTCTACCCTTTGGAACTGATGTCTTTATTTTTGATCGATTCAATGCTTATCTCACATGTTATTCTACCATTTGTTTAATGTCACTTTCTGGTATCGGACCTTGAACTGAATCCCTTTCAGCTGCTCATTGGAGGTGAACTCTTTTTCTTCATCTAAAATGTGAACAATTTTTGATCGATTTTCCTCTGGAGCTGCTACCGCGGTGACTGCGAATTCCCTTGAATTGTAGCCATGGTGATCACTATCTCTTCCAGTTGTTCCTTCATTTGACTTATCTACTCATCTCGCTGTTGAATGGCTATTTGAAAATCATCTACGACGCTCTCCTTAGTGGGTAAGGGAGCGTTGCACGAGGATGGTGTGGCCCACGTTTCAATGACATTGATTTCTGTCAAATTACTATCCATGTAATCTGCTAAGCTGTAATCTTCATCCTCAGTATCTTCTTTCTGATCTTCATATAGTTGTGCAATGACAGCTTGAAGTTTTTTCAAGGCGGACTTAATTGATTTTCCTTTGAAAACTTTAAGGTTAGCTGAAGGTTTTTGAGAAACATCACTTTTTTTCTCTAGCAACAGCGTCATCACATAGAAGTCAATTGAATCATCTGAAATCACATTTATAGAACATTTTTTAGGTTCTTTTAAATATTCCTTCGGGATTGTTACATTTTTGCTTCTGAAATTCTTCTCGAGCCAATTCTTGAAAGCGAAGCAACCCTCTATTGTATGCCCAAGTATCCTGTGATAAGGATTGTAAATTGGATGATTCTTTACGCGGGCCTCCTCGTGCTTCTTCGGCTATGGTAGTCTGAATTCTGGCCTCTTTATTAGATTTTTGAACATCTTTGCTACTGTGTCATTCTTAAAAGAATACACCCTGTTCGACTGAAAAATCATTATCGGAGCCTGTCCTCCATCTACTTTTTAAGGCCTTTGCTGAAATGGCTGCCGACCAGGCTAGTTGTACTGTGAACCATATTGTTATCGGTGCTGTCTTGGCTGCTTGATTTTTAGAATTCCCTGATTGTGCTTCCTTTCCTGTGCCTTTGTCATTTGTACGGTCTTTTATTCAGACCCGATCTCGGATTCAGAAAATGGCAAAACACAAGCATTGACTGACTCTTCTTTACGTATAATCTCTTTTCCTTTACTTGGCAGGATAATTGGTGTAGTGACGGTAGATCCGGTGATAAGAGGAGAAGCAGTCGTAGGAGTAGTTACAACGTTCATAACGACATCAGAGTCCTTTTCTATCCATTCCTTCTTTAGCGTGGGGAGCTCCTCAACAGACTTCAGGTTGAACTCTACAATTGGTTTAACGGACTTGCTTATTTCAGGCTTCATCATTTCAACGGTCACATGCCCGAACTTAGTTTTAACATCGTTGAACCCTTTTCCAAACTTGATGACTGCCAGATCAGGCAGCTCGTTTCTATTGACGGTGAACTCTATTCCAGAGGTGAAAGAAAAGATCAGCTTTGATGAAGACATTGTTCCTGCCATTCAAAGAACTTCCGGAAGTCAGTGACTTCCCGTGCCTTACAGTTTTGACAAAAGTACTCAAATTAGCGCACTTGTACTGTGAATCAGGCAATTTTCATTCACTTTGTTTTATCTTATTGTCTTGAAGTATTTATCTTATTTTATTCTTTTATTTTCTCAAGTTTTGCAAACGTATTTTAGATTTCATTATTGATTTAACAGAGTTAGATCTTAGAAAGATTTCGAGATTTTAAAAAGATTTGGCACAATTCTGCCGAAGTAACAAAAACTGAGCCCGAAAGACAAGAAGGGAAAGTGAAGTGTGGGAACCAACCCAGGACCCTGTTCACAACACACGTTGCCTCGGTGAAACCCATCCACCAACACACCTATTAGGGGTCCGACCCCACAGGATCAAAAAAAATCCTAAAGGCCTTCTGGACCCTTCTGTTTAAGAGTGTTTAAACAGATGGTCTTGAAGTCAAAGAGAGTCGATCGTACTTTCCTAAGAAAGAAATGAGTGAAGCATATCGATGGAAGAATGGTAATCTAGCCTATGAGGGGCATAGACATATTACCGATGTATAAAAGTATATTTCCCGATCTTAATGGAGAGAGAAATGATCCCCAACAGAGTTGCAAGGAATTGTCGGTGGATTGAATTCGTGGGGTTTGGGACTTTTGAAAATTATGAAATATGGTTTTATAAAATGTGTTTTTGATTTAATTTAATGTATATATATGGGTTTATGAAAATAATCTTTTAAACTTAAAAAAAAAGAATGGACGAATCTCATTCATTTAGTAGTTTGAAATGAACGAGCCCGATATTGCAAGAGACACATCTATCCCGAGGAATGGACACATTACTTGATGATACAACTTGATCAAATAAAATACAGAATTCATGACATTCATTCTGGTCTGCGAACATTTTATATTTACCGACAAATTCCTCTATCTAATACAAATGAATTAGATAAGGTTTATATTAATATTGGAGTTCATTTCCGTTTTTTATAAGGTCAAGCCCTACAGTTAATTACATCTTAGATAACTAAAGTCACCTAAGAAAACTCTCGATTTAGATTAGAAAATATGGTTTTATGAATTGAATTCCAAAGGCTAGGATTTTCAATGAAAGTGAGGTAATCAGAATCCAATAGGTGAGTGGTTTCAAGTTCTGGAACAGTTATTGTAGGAACCCAAAGGAGGAAGAACTAGGAGAGGTCATGGATCCAAGAAGGATTCCCAATCTATCCTATTTTTTGGATCAATTTAGGTAGAGAAGATATTTTTATATTTCATCCTGTCAATTTTAATTAAGTTAGGGCTTACACTCACTTAATGTCGATCAGGTGAAGATAAGAAATTGGGAGGGTTTACGTCATAACAGATGACAACCTTGGAAACCTAAAATGAATTGGGGCTTATATTTTACTAAGTGCAAAGGCCCAAAAGATAAGGTGAGAGTTTATGTCGCACTAGGTAGGCTACCTTGAAGTCATATGGCTTATTATTTAATTCTAAGGAAGAGAGTTGTTGTTGTTGACATGTTCTGCTATTGAAGATGGTCGTGCTGCCCACAGTGCATGCTCCAGGCACCTCATCGTAGTAGGTTTAGTTTAAGAAGTGACAATCAGGGGGGTGAGAGAAGTGTCATGTTCTAGAAAGGTTGAAAATTTGAGGTGCCTTAATATTTTAATTAAAACAAATGTTTAAGTTGATTACGATGACACCAGTTAGGATCCTACGGTTCCCTCGTTCCGGTTTCACCATTTTCATTGGATTCACTTAGTCCGGATGAATTTATTAAACCCAACTTAATGAGTTCCATACTTTCATCCAGATCGTGGGAGTTCTCGTTAGCAACATGTAGGTTACCTCCTCCGAGGGACTCCCAGTCATCCAATGAGACGTTTTAATTTAGTTGTAATTGAAAATTTTATTTTATTTGTGATTAAATTTTGAGTTATTTTATATTTTGGATGTTGTGAGGTGATTTTAATTTTCACAAGCAAGTATCATAGTTTTTAATGGAGTAAACGTATTGTAAAGAGCAAAAAGTAAAGTACAGTAAAGAGGAAAAAGCAGTAGTGGCAGTACAGGTAATAAAGTAGAACAATAGTAGCGAGAAAACATGAGTATGGCACAAAAAGGTAAAACAGTAGTAATAGGCATGTGGTGCAAGTGTGTGCTGAGGTGTATGTGAAAATGTAAGAGTATATAGGAAAAATCGGAAAGATCAATTCGTGAAAAGTTTGAGGAAAAGACATCAGAGACAAAATCCGTAGAAAACTCTGAACAAACCACGAGAATGCGTAGAAAAGCTCGTAGGAAAATTCGTAGAAAACCCGTATAAAAGGTAACCGTGAGAAGACTACAAAGATGGACTACAAGTCTGGGAGGACCGTAAGCACGATGACGCGGAGGACTCAGAGCTGTGTTGTATATATCTCAACCTTAAGTGCTGAATACCAGACCGTCATCCTACAGAGGGCAGTTCTAGCTCGATCCAAATAGTAAACCGTGGACCTTTGTAAATTTTTCATTTATTTCAATTTGGATTGTATGCAAGTATAAATTTATGGGTGAAAGGCTATTTTGTAGTGGGGGTAGTTTTGTATTTTAAAATGTATTTGTATATTTTGTAAACCAGTGTGATCCACAGGTTGACTATCCTAATCAAATTAGGACTGCTAGCAACCTAAGAGTGAAAGTGGCAGATACCCTAAGGGTGGGCGAATAGTATCGTAAAATTCTTCCTCTACCCTCTCTAGGGTCTCTGAGTCAGGAGACACTATTCTAGAAATCCCTCGTATCCCTCTCTAATGCAATGTCATCATCGTCCTCCCTAACCATCCTACTTACAGTCTTGCTTGATGGCCCCACATATAGCGAAAGGCTATACGTTCGCACTTATACCTCTTACATAAGTGCAGAAAACTAGGCCAAGAAGCAAGAAGAAGAAAAAAAGACAAGGGACAAGGAAAAGAGAGAGGAGAGAAGGACCTGCCTAAAACAACGTCGTAAAGGAGGCGGATCGGCCCTCAAAACCAAATGAAAGCTATTTCCAAACCCCAACATTATGAAAAAAAGGTTCTTTCAGATTTGACTTAAACCTTGATAAATGAAACTTCCGGATTTAAAAACCTTAATGAAGGAGATCCCGAAACACAACTTGAGCCTTAACGAAGAAAGACTTTCGAAGAAAACACAAGTCCGATTTTCATGCTAGAAACCAAACCATGTTAATGCCCGGAACCAAGACATGTATGTTTAAATAGAGACCCAACCAAACTTAAAGAAAACAGAACCCATCAGGCCATGAGGTCGAGCCACATAAAGCCCCAAGCCGGGCCGTCATAAGGCTAAGAACAAGAGTAGCAAAAAAAGGAAATCGAACCCTCAAGAAAAAGGCAAGAGAAAGCCCTCAAAACTAAACCATTCAAAGCTAGAAGTTGTGCCATAATTAGGTGCAAAAAAGGGGGGAAAACCGAGCCTCCATAAGGCTAAAAACCGAGCCCATAAGGGAAAGAAATTTAGAAGAAAAATCTGGCGGCACCTCCCCTCTTTTATATGTTTTTCCAATAAGTTTATGTTCATCCATATATGCAATAGTATAACAAATAGAATATCATAAGAATGCATTGCAATAAGTGCTTCACCAAATAATCATTCAATCATAGAGCTTCACCAACCCATTTCATGCTAAATATGTAATACTAGGAGAAAGAAAAAGCAAGCATCATATCTTCCTTTCCAAACCTTATCCAAATTACAAGTTAGAGAGCAAGCATGTAGCTAAAAGGGCTCCAAGATTTAGACTTAAACCTTACCATCAACACGATTCATAGCATGTATTCCAACTTTCCAAGCATGCAAACAATGTAAGCAAAAGAGGAGCATTAACACTTATACATGAAATCTCATCTCAATAAAACAATCAAACCACAAGGTGGAGGGGAAAGATTGGAGCCAAGTGAACTCCAAAACAACCTCTAACCCATGCTAACAATAGAAACTAGGACATGCCAAATTGCATAAATAAGGTGTAGCGAGCATAAAGAAGCAAGAATGGAGAAAGTATAACATGTCACTCAACCTTTCTACCCAACCTTCTTTCCTTCTCTTTTCCTTTTTTTTCTTTTCTTTCTTTTCCCATTTTCTTTTCTTTTCTCACATTACCTCTCTTTTCTCAAAAGAAAAGAAAACCCCACATTTGTTAATAGAAAGGCTAAGCAACATGCCACACTTCATTAAGTACTCAATCAAGCATTAAAGAGAGTAAGAACGAAGAAAAGGAATGCCACCTATACATGCATATATCTCATGAAGGAGTAAAGCTCAAAGCTTCAAGAAAAATACACTAAACATAGAGATGTTTTGTAACATAAAGTAGAGTGTGTCAAGTTTTCCAAGCTAAACCTATCCAACATAGAGAAGCATAGTTAAAGAGAGGCCACAACCTTCCACATTGCCTGAACATGAAGCATTGAAACATGGCTACCAATGTAAATTTTCACATAGGGGCAGCAAAGAGGAGTTTAAAACTGACTTATTACAAGTGTAACGGTGCAATTTTTCATGTTGGGGCAGCATAAGAGTGATCTAAATCAACTCAAAGTAAATTCACAAGTGTAGATTTTCTCTTTAGGCATGCATATGATTGATCTAAATCAATTCCAAATGAACATATAAGTGCAGATTTTTACTTTAGGCATGTATAGGATTGATCCCAATCAATTCCAAATGAACATACAAGTGCAGATTTTTACTTTGTGCATGCATAGGATTGATCCAAATCAATTCCAAATGAACATACAAGTGCAGATTTTTCCTTTGGACATCATATATGTGTTGGTATTCCTTCAAACATTTAATGAGCATAATCAAAACAAGTGCCACAAATATATATGTAGCAATTCTCCTCTCCTCCAACAAACATTTGATGCTAATAGCCACCTCCACAAGTGTCAAATGCATGTGAAATGTAGAACTCTTGGATGTATCATGTAGGTGTTTTAAAATTTGGTGAAGTGTATGTAGAATGTGAAACCCTTGTGTGTAGCACATGGGTGTTTTAAAATTAAAGTAAAGTGTTGTGTAAAAAGATGAATTGCATGTATAGAATGAGGTGAAGTGTGAGTAAAATCAAAGCCCAAGTGTTATATGTATGAATTCTTGGTGAAAGAAGTGAAAAACAAGCATGTATGATCTCATTTGTGAGTGTTCCAAAAGTAAGCATTTTGTAATCCGAATTTTACACAAAATTTCACCAATCCATCTTGTTAGCATGCTCTTTCATCCTACTAAGGCCAATGTTAAACATGTAGGTAATGATGAACTTAAAGAAAAAGTGGTAAGTACGTGAGTATAGCAAAACCATAACAAGCGTTCCTCATCTTTCTCAAGCCCAAATGAAACCGGGCTAATTACTTAATGCACAAAAAGAAGCTTTAATGCATAGAGTTTCCAAAATTTTGAAAACCCCTTAAACTCTCTTGCCACCATGCATACAAATGTAAAAATGAAACATAACAAACTCCACCTCTATGAACTTTCATGCTCATATTACCTTCACATGATATGATACCATTAGGAATAAAAAAGCATAACCATTAAATTTCATGAATCAACAAAAGGGGCAGGGGCACTAGCAAGCTCACCCATTTCTCCACCAATGTCTTAAGCAAAATCCAAACTTTCCCTTCACCGTTTTCTTTTTTAAAGAAGCTTGTAGCAATGTAAAATGATGAAAGAAAAGATTTCTCTAGCCTCTTAATCATGCTATCATTGTGAATAAAAGCAATAGAAGCATAGCTACCAACTTTCATGAATCAACAAAAGGAGGTAAAGACATTAACCAACTTAATCTTTCCTCCACCAATGCTTTAAACAAATTAAACTTTCCTTTCATCATTTTATTTTAAATAAAACTTGTAGCACATGATATGAGGAGAGAAAAAAAATATAGCCAAGCCAACAATTAAGCCATAGGATGAATTAATCCCAACATCAAATATCAAACAACCAAAGAAGTTAAGGAGCTAATGAAGTTACCACTTTATATGAGGCACCAAAGAAAGTACAAGAGGTGTGCAAGCTTTTTGGGCTACCATTGAGGTGATAGAGATGAGGAATATGGAAGCCAAGAAGTGACAAGAGAATGGAAGAGGTGATGGCTTGATGCCATGGATGAGATGGGAGCAAGGGAAGAAGAGTCATGCCTTGGAGAAGAAGCAAAGGGGGCACACCATGGGGGGGGGGGTTCGGTCAAGCTGGTTTCACGACCTAGGGAGGTGAGGCACGACAAGAAGGAGGAGGAGGCGTCGGCTAGGGCTAGGTTAGGGAGAAAACAAAAAATAATAATTTAATATTTAATTATTTTAACCCAAACGCGCCGATTTTGGCACTGTTCGCTCGTGCGTCAAACCATAGAAAAGTATATGTCCTTCCTAAGTAAATTTGTCATTCCGGACGCAACGACACAGTGCGTTTCGCGATCTGTGGTCGTTTGAGCAACTTCATCGACGATCGGGTAAAAAACGTCAAATTTGGGGCTTTTGACAAAATGGGGTTAAATTGACAAAATTGAGCTATGGTGTAGTTAAAGAAAATAAAATTGAGAAATTTTCATAGGTTTTGGGAATTTTGGAGAATTTTTGGAATCCAAGAAATTTCTACAAAATCGGCTCTAAAATGATCCAAATAGTGATGCCTTAGGCTCCTATTTTGTGAAACCGAGAGGTTGAAGGTGATGGGGATGTTAACAATGGCAAATTTTGGGGTTTTAACTGCCGAAAATCGAATTGCGTGAACAAGTGCCTATGCGCGAGGCATACGGCGCTTAGTTGCGAAATCCAGCGCTTATGCGCCATCGGTTTGGCTCTTAGGCGCCAATGCACAAATTTTGACAATTAAGTTAATTCCATCAAAAATCCGAGTTAATCATATTTAATCACTTCAAATAATTATTTCTCCCCATAAACTCTTTCATTACTCCAAAAGTACACTAAAACTTCAAATGATTCCACACAAATTTCACACAAACATAAACTTATATTTCATTAAATATTAAAACACACTGAATACAAACTACAAATTTCTATCCAAACACTTTGGATGAAATTCTCCAAATACATAAGTTCAAACACATTTAATTAAACACTAACTTACACCATTGAGATGTATCAAATACATGTAAAGTGCAACAAACACAAACCTTAATTTAAATCACACTTAAAATCACTAAACACACATAATCAAACCACAAGACCACACATAATTTAATTCCAATCTCCATTAGGTGGAATATATCCAGAACCACCATTAGTTCCATTTGAACCATCTAGAATGTCAATCTGATAAAACTAGCGATGATTAAAAGCTCTTACATCTTTTTCTTCTATCCATTTATTCTTTAGATACGTCGGTCTATTCTCTTCTTCCACATGACTTGTATGACTAAATTGCATTTTGAGTTGCCATCCTATGTGCGCTAAATGAGCATTAATTTCATTTACCTTTGCATCGATAAACTACACATTGGCCTTGACCTTCGTAATCCTTTCTGCTATTACTTGGATACTCACAGCCATAAATCCATTATATCACTCTTGTGCACTATTACAAATAAACTTCTTGTTGGATTCCTCTTTCTTTTTAACTTCGCTCTCCCAAGAAGACATTTTTGCAATCAAAATACTCTTTCAGAAGACTCAGGAATGAAAATAAGAACTGGAGAAAGTATTTCATAAATTCAGAGCTTTTTTATAGACTTAAGAAGGCACAAAACCGACCCTAGACGTGTTAAAACTCCTTAATAACTCCAAAAACTACTCACCCACGATTTAGGCTTCTAGAACATCATTTTTCACGTTTTTTATAACTGTGCGCCTATGCGCCAACCAGCGGCGCATAGCTGCCAGTGCATCTGCCAAATGTCAAAATCTCTATTTTGATTCCTTTAAGTCATTAAATAAGGTCAAATAAACACCACTATAACATAAAAACTCTAAAATGCTACCACATTTCTCAAATCAAACCAAATAAAAGCACACAAAGCAAACATAAAACAAAGTACACCGATAAATATGGGTTGCCTCCCACAAAGCGCTTAGTTTAACGTCATCAGCCTGACATACTCAGAGCTTATTTTGAGTGACCCAACATCAGATTCTCATCATGTTTATATTGATCGACTGAAAAGTAAGGTTTAAGTCCATGACCATTAACTTTAAATATTATTCTAGTCTTAGGATCTTGAATATCCACAACTCTATAGGAATAAACTTTTATTACAATAAATGGGTATGTCCACCTGGACTTAAGTTTTCCAACAAAAATTCTCAATCTAGAATTATACAATAAAACATTTTGCCCTGACTCAAGATTTTTAGTAAGAATCTTCTGATCATACCACAACTTCACCTTTTCTTTATAAATCTTGGCATTTTCTAAGATTCATTCTTTTTTCTTCAAGATCATTTAATTGCAACAATTTATTTTTTCAACATCTTTCAAATTATAATTGAACTCTTTAATAGCCCAATATGCTTTATGCTCAAGTTCAACAGGTAAATGACAAGCTTTTCCAAAAATTAGCCGATATGTGGACATTTCTATTGGAGTTCTGTAAGCAGTCCTATAGGTCCACAAAGCATAATCTAATTTGATTGACCAACCCTTTCTATTTGGATTAACAGTTTTTTCCAATATTTTTTTAATTTCACGATTGGATAATTCAACAAAACCATTTGTCTGCGGATGATAAGTAGTAGCAATGTGATGGTTAATATGATATTTCTTTACTATCTTTTTCATAATCTCATTTCTAAAATGACTTCCCTATCAGTTATGATTAGTCTTGGTATTTTAAATCTGTAAAATATATTCTTATTTAAAAATTTTGTAACACTTTGAGCATCACATCGAGGTGAACCAACAACTTCTATCCATTTAGATACATAGTCTACTACTATCAAAATGTATGTATTTCAGAAAGATGGTATAAATGGTCCCATGAAATCTAATTCCCAAACATCAAATATTTCAACTTCCAACATATAATTGACGGGCATCTCATTTTTTCTAAAAATATTGCCTACACGTTGACATTGATCACAATTTTTAATATATACATTAACATCATTAAAATTGTAGGCCAATAAAATCTAGATTGTATGATTTTATATGCAATTTTATAAACTCCAAAATGTCCCCCATAATCAGAATTATGACATTTTTAAATAATTTCATAGTTTCTTCTAAAGGCACACATCTTCGAATAATCAAATCCTTTCCTCGTTTATATAAAAACGGGTCATCTCAAAAATAAGTTCTGGCTTCAGATTGAAATTTCTTCCTCTCCTGGTATGTCAAACCATAAGGTAAAATATCATTGACAATAAAGTTTACAATGTCGACATACCACGGAACACACCACTCATTAACAGTGAACAATTTTTCATCAGTAAAATTTTCATTAATTTCTTCAATATCACAGAGAGATTTTTTAATTTCAAGCCTGGATAGATGATCAGCAATTTGACTATCAGCACCCTTCCTATCTACTATCTCGAAATCAAATTTTTGCAAAAGAAGAATCCAACTAATCAATCTTGGTTTTGCATCCTTTGTCTTCATTAAATACTTAATAGCAGAATGATCAGTATGCACCACACATTTAGTTCTAATTAAAAATAATCAAAATTTATCAAAGGTAAATACTATAGCTAATAACTCTTTCTCAGTAGTGGTATAATTAGTTTGAGCTTCATTAAGAGTTTTACTAGCATAGTAAATCACTTTGAAAATTTTATCATATTTCTGACCTAAAACAGCTCCAATAGCATAATCACCAGCATCACACATTAATTCAAAAGGTTTTTCCCAATTTGGTGAAATTATAACAGGTGCAGTGATTAATTTTTCTTTTAAAGTTTCAAAAGCTTTTAGGCAATCATCATTAAAATTAAAAATTATATCTTTTTCCAGTAAACGACATAAATTCTTTGAAATTTGTGAAAAGTCTTTAATATAACGCCTGTAAAATCCAGCATGTCCCAGAAAACTTCTAATTCCCATTACATTAGTTGGGCAAGGTAAATTAGAGATCACTTGAATTTTTGCAGGATCTACTTCCATACCATTTTCTGATATACGATGTCCTAAAATAATTCCTCCTGCTACCATAAATTGGCATTTCTCCCAGTTAAGAACCAAATTAGTTTCTTCACAACATTTTAGAACTTTAGATAGATGTTCTAAACATGATTCAAATGAAATTCCAAATACTGACAAGTCATCCATAAAAACTTCAATTCCTTTTTTTATTAAATCACAAAAAATTGCCATCATACATCTCTGAAATATAGCAGGGGCATTACATAAACCAAAGGGCATTCTTCTAAAAGCAAATGTCTTATAAGAACTGGTAAACATTTTTTTCTCTTAATCCTAAGGAGTAATTTGAATTTGGTGGTAAATAGTATATCCATCCAGAAAATAAAAATATTTATGCCCAGTCAGTCTATCCAACATCTGATCTATAAAAGGAAGTGAAAAATGATCTTTCCTGGTGGCAAGGTTTAATTTTCTATAATCAATGCTTATTCGCCATCCTGTAACTTGTCTTATTGGTATTATTTCATTCTTTTCATTAACAGTCACAGTAACTCCTTCTTTCTTAAGTATACAGTGAATAGGACTAACCCATGCACTATCTGAAATGGGGTAGATAATTCACATCCAACCACTTTAAAATTTCTTTCTTAACATCTTATTTCATGATAGGATTTAATCTCCTTTGAGGATCAACCCGAGGTTTGCAGTTATCTTCCATACGAATTCTATGAAGGACTGATTCATTTAATATCAGCTATTGACCATCCAAAGGTTTTCTTATATTTCTTTAAAATTTCAAGCAAACTCTCTTTTTCTCTTTTAGTTAATTGAGAGGAAATTATAATTGACAAAATTGAGGAATCACTTAAAAGGCCATACTTTAAATGATTAGGAAGCGTCTTTAAATCAAGTACATGAGGTTTTTCAATTGATGTACTAAAAGATTCATCTTTTTCAGTCATGTCTAAATTTCAAAATTTTCATGAACATAATTTAAATCTTCCTCATGAAATTCTTCAGAATCTTGTAATTCCTCTTCTTGCTTGTGTTCTGATGCACCAAAAATATATACTCTTTTAGCTAGATATTTTTACCTATTTTATGTGATATTGCACTTTAAAGGAAGGTAGTTTTCATGATTTGTTGCAGGTATGATGATTATAGGTGATTGGAGCGAAAAGATGCAAAAAGGAACGAATTTGGAGCATAATGGAGCAATTTGGAGGAAAACAGCTTATGGCGCCGCCGGCACCCTATGTCGGTTCATTTTAAATTGAAGAGTTTTTGACAGATTTTTGAAGGGGTGCTTGAAGAAACACTTGGGGAATTCGTTCTTAACATAAAATTAAGTGTTCTAAGCGAAAAGGAAGAGGAGGATTACTGTAGAGAGTGTAAGGAAAGTGTGAGTGAGAGTTAGGGTTTGTGATTTGAAGAGAGATTCTTCTCTAAGGAGGGGAGAAGAGGGAGTAAAGTGAGAGATTGCTTCTTCATCTTTGTTCCAAGGAGGAAATCAAGTGTTGCAAGGAATAGAAAAGGAATCAAGGGAACTTTGAAGGACTTTGCTTGGGGAAGAGAAGGAGATAAGTTGTATTTGCTATTGTGGTTTATATGACTCTTCTTTTATATATAAAATCCATGTTTTATTGTATCTTCTCCATGATTTGTGAGTAGTTTCCTTTGCCTTTCTTCTTGCGTAAAGTAGTGATGATGTGGTGATGTGGAATTGTTGTGCCCTTGAAGTGTTATAAAAGTTGTGATGGTCCTTTCATTTGGAACTTAATTTACTTTTCAATTCGGACAATTGATTTGTTAAAATATGTTGAGGAACATTAATTCCAAAAGAATTGAATGTTCTACGACAAGAATGAAGAACTCATTCAATGTCCGTGAATGAATTGTGTAGTTCATGGGGATTGAGTGCAAATAAATAGGGAAATGAGTTTGGATGGACATCAAATTGGAGGTTTCATGGTGACAGAATGGGATCCACAATTTGGCCTAAGATTGATAACTAAAGCCTATGGTTAGCCTTCGGGTGAAGGGTGAGTGGGAGCTCCGTAGTGAGAGTCGGTATCCTCCCAGCCTAGCCTTAGATTTAGTGACTTAACTTAAGATATGTCAATGTTCTTTACATCTTAGAAGAGGAGGCACTCTTTTAAGGGTAAATAAGTAAATATGCTCCTATTTGGCACAATACAAAAGGTTACCATTTACACATCATAATCTTTATGCAGGAAGGAAGACACTTTTCACATAGAAGTATCTTATAAATCACATAAGTTAGTGTTTGTTAGTTAAATTAGTTTAGTAAGTATAAGTAATTGTAGTAGCTTTATTATTACCATACTTTGCATTCACTAGTTGTAGTACACTTGAGCAATTGTTACAGTTGGTATTGGATTTTAGTGCTATATTATCTGATTTAAAGAATGTTGTCTTCCCTGTGGGATCGATAACCAGGACTCCATTAGAGCTCTGTTTTACTTGATGCAATACGTATACTTGCGTTGAATTTGTGACTTTACTAAATCATTATAAATATATAAATCTGAATTCATAAATTCTTGCATTTTTAAGCATATATAAAGTCTCCATTAAGTTTTTTGCGCCGTTGCCGGGTAAGGTAGATAAACGGTACTTATTTATAGATATTGTAGTAACTGAAAACCTTTACTTTGTAGTATATTTGTGTGCTTATTTATGTTTAGTGTGATTTTGTATGCATAGTAGTGGATCTTTAGGTTTGATACCTTACGATTCAGAGTTAGAACGTACTATTAGAAAAATTAGAAAACAACAAAAAAAATTGAAAATTACTGCGAAATGGCGAATAATCAAGAGAATCAAAATATTAATGTTGGAAATTTGCCAAGACCCTTAAGAGATTATGCTAACCCAACAACATATGAAATTCATATAACTATTCAACATCCTGATGTTACTGATAATTCGTTTAAACTTAAACCTGGTATTATCCAAACGGTACAAAATAATCAATTCGGAGGAACACCTAATGAAGACCCAAATTTACATCACGCAAGTTTTTTAGAACTGTGTGCTACTTTTAAGTATGACGGAGTGTCGAGTGATGCCGTGAGACTTAGACTTTTTCCTTTTTCCTTAAGGGATAAAGCTAAGGCATGGTTAAACTCGTTAGCACCTGGATCTATTCAAACTTGGGGAGAACTTTCTCAAAATTTTCTATCAAAATATTTCCCTCCATCAAAAACTGCTAAATTAAGAAATGATATCACATCTTTTGGTCAGTTTGAAGGAGAGTCAATATATGAAGCTTGAGAGAGGTTTAAAGATCTTCTAAGGAAGTGTCCACATCATGCTTTGCCAGATTGGTTAATAATTCAAACTTTTTATAACGGATTAGTGGGATCATTGAGATCAATTATTGATGCTGCTGCTGGTTGATCGTTAATGTCAATACCTTTCGATGAAGCATATTCATTGATTGAAGAGATGGCTACTAACAATTTTCAATGGCCCTCTGAACGGGTAAACCCTAAGAGAGTAGCTAGTGTTCATGATTCTGATATGATGACTATGATAGTTTCTCAAATAGCAACACTTTCTAAGAAAATAGATCAATATGGAATAAATTATTCTCAACCACCCCCAGTGTTAGAGGAAAATTCATTTGGGCAGATAACTGAAACTCATACACCTTATAAGACTTTAAATGCGATTAATAGACCTAATAACCCTTATTCGAATTATTATAACTATGGTTAGAAGAATCACCCAAGTTTCAATTGGAATAATAATAATGCTAATGTGAACCCACAATGGGGGCACAATTCTATAAACCCAGTTGGAAACTCAAACAACCAAGGAAATACTAACTTTAGACCATCTTATCCTCCAGGATTCAATAATAACCCACAGTTTAAGGATAAGAAGTTGTCAATAGTTGAAATTATTTTGAATATGGGAAACCAATTACAAGTTCAAGGTGTTGCGATCAAAAATATTGAAAATCAATTGGGACATGTTTTCACTGCGCTTAATAATAGACCTTCTGCAATGCTTCCTAGTAATGTGGAGATCAATCCAAAAGATCAAAACGAGGAGCAACTTAAGGCTATTCAATTAAGGAGTGGAAAAGAATTAGAAACTAGAGTGCAGAAAGAAGTTGAAGAAGAGAAGGAGAAGGTGAATATTATAAAAGGTTCAAATAAGATTTATTCAGACCTGGAATATCCTTTTGAACCAAGGAAGATTACTGTTGAGAAACCACCTCCTCCATTTCCTCAAAGATTAAAGCAGAAGAATAGGGATAATAGATTTGGAAAGTTTTTAGAAATCCTTAAGAAGTTAACGATAAACATACCTTTTGTTGAAGCATTAGAACAGATGCCTGATTATGCGAAATTTATGAAGGATATTCTTAAAAAGAAGAGAAAGTTCACGGATCATGAGACTGTTGCACTTAGCGGAGAGTGTAGTGCAATAATTCAGAAAAAGCTTCCTGAAAAACTTAAAGATCCTGGTAGTTTCACTATCCCGTGTGCTATAGGCAAAAAGTTTTTTGGAAGAGCCTTATGTGATCTGGGAGCTAGTATTAACCTTATGCCTTTATCAACTTTCAAAAGATTGGGAATTGAAGAAATTTCTCCTACATATGTAACTCTTCAAATAGTCGATCGTTCTATTACTTATCCTAAGGGAGTGGTAGAAGATGTGTTAGTGAAAGTGGATAAATTTATCTTTCCTGTGGATTTTATTTTGCTTGATATGGAGGATGATAAAGAAATTCCAATTATTTTAGGAAGACCATTCCTAGCTACTGGAAGAGCTGTAATTGATTTTCAAAAAGGGGAATTAACTATGAGAGTTAATGATCAAGAGGTGACCTTTAATATTTTGAAGTCTATGAAGTATCCCTCGGTTGCAAAAGATAATGAATGTTTTAGGATGGAAGTCTGCGAATATTTGAGAAATGATTATTATTTTACATAAATGTTTGAAAAGAAAGTGGAATATGAAAATATAATTGAAGATGAAACTGGAAATGAAAAAGATTCAGATAATGAGAAGAATAAGGAGTTGGAGTATATTCAGGAGAAATTTAAAGTGTTAGATACCATGGAAGGTGGAGATAAAAGTTTAATTTCATATATTATTAAACCTCGTGAACTTGAGATGAAAATTCTCCCTAAGCATTTAAAGTATATATTCTTAGGAGAATCATCTACCCTACCAGTTATTGTATCTTCGGAGTTAACTGAATATCAAGAACAAAAATTATTGGAAATCTTAAAAAGATACAATAAAGCTTTTGGATGGACTTTGGCAGATATCAAAGGAATCAGTTTTTTGATCTGTATGCATAGAATTTTATTAAATGAAGAACATAAACCTGAAATTGATCCGCAAAGGAGATGAAATCCTATAATGAAAGAAGTAGTTAAGAAGGAAATTTTAAAATGGCTTAATACTGGAATTATTTATCCTATTTCGGATAGTGCTTGGGTAAGTCCAATTCATTGTGTACCGAAGAAAGGCGAAGTGACTGTAGAAGTGGATGAAAGGAATGAAATTTTACCTACTAGATAAGTTAATGGATGGCGAATTTGTATTGATTATAGAAAACTGAATCTTGCCACCCGAAAAGATCACTTTCCTCTTCCTTTTCTCGATCAAATGTTGGATAGACTTGCTGGACACAAGTACTATTACTTTTTGGAAGGATATACTGGTTATCATCAAATACCTATTGCTCCTGAGGATCAAGAAAAGACAATGTTTACTAGCCCCTATAGAACATTTGCTTTTCGAAGAATGTCTTTTGGACTGTGTAATGAACCTGTAACTTTTCAAAGATGTATGATGTCTATCTTTAGTGGTATGATAGATAATGGAATAGAAGTTTTCATGGATGATTTTTCTGTGTTTGGAACTTCATTTGATATTTGTTTGGAAAACTTGGCAAAAGTTTTGGAACTCTGTGAGAAAAAAAATTTAGTTCTGAACTGGGAAAAATGTAAATTTATGGTTGCAGGAGGAATAGTGCTTGGGCATAAAATTTCTGAACATGGTATGGAGGTCGATCCTGCTAAAATTCGAGTGATTGAGAGATTACCACCACCTACTACTGTGAGAGAGGTGCGGAGTTTCTTAGGACATGCTAGCTTTTACAGGCATTATATTAAAGAGTTTTCTAAAACTACAAAACCTTTGTGCCAACTTCTAGAAAATGATAGGAAGTTTGATTTTAAGGATGAATGTTTGTGTGCTTTTGAATTACTTAAAGAAAAATTAATCACTGCCCCTATAATTGTTTCACCTGATTGGGAGAAACCTTTTGAATTGATGTGTGATGCTAGTGATTATGCTATTGGAGTTGCGTTGGGGCAAAGGTATGATAAAATTTTCAAAATTATTTACTATGCTAGTAAAACTCTTAATGATGCTTAAATTAATTATACCACTACTGAAAGAGAGTTATTAGCTATAGTATTTGCTTTTGATAAGTTTAGACCTTATTTAATTGGGACTAAAAGTATAGTGCATACTGATCATTCAACTATCAAGTATTTAATGCAAAAGAAGGATGTTAAACCTAGATTGATTAGATGGATACTCCTTTTGCAAGAATTTGATTTTGAGATAGTTGATAGGAAAGGATCTGATAATCAAATTGCTGATCATTTGTCAAGAATAGAATATGATAAATTATCTGAATTTGAGAAGGAAGTTATATAAACTTTTCCTGATGAACAATTGTATATTCTTATGGAAAAGAATTTGCCTTGGTATGCTGATATTGTGAATTATATTGTGAGTGATATTATACCATCGGATTTAACAAGGCAACAACAAAAAAAATTTAAATATGATGCTAAATTTTATTTTTGGGATGAGCCCTATTTATATAAACAGTGTAAGGATCTTATTATTAGAAGATATGTGCCACATGAAGAAATTAATCCAATTATTCAGAGATGTCATGATTCTGAATTTGGAGGTCATTTTGGTGTTGATAAAACGACTTATAAGATTTTACAATCTGAATTTTATTGGCCAACTCTTTTTCGTGATGTTTATAAATATGTTAAATTTTGTGATCGATGTCAAAGAGTAGGTAATATTTCTAGAAGAAATGAAATGCCTCTGAATTATAATTTGGAAGTTAAAATTTTTGATGTATGGAGATTAGATTTTATGGGACCATTTACACCTTCATTTGAAAATTTATATATATTGGTCGCTGTTGATTATGTTTCGAAATGAATTGAAGTTGTTGCTTTACCAAGATGTGATGCTCGGAGTATTTCTAAATTTTTAAAGAAAAATATATTTACAAGATATGGAATGTCGAGAGTGATTATAACTGATGGTGGATCCCATTTCAGAAACAATCAAATTAAGAGATTAATTGAAAAATATAATATTATTCATAGGATCTCTACTGCTTATCATCCCCAGACTAGTGGTTTAGCGGAAGTTTCGAATCGGGAAATTAAAAGAATTTTGGAGAAAACAGTGGATATTATAAATTAGATTGGTCTGCTAGATTAGATACCGCATTATGGGCTTATAGAACTACTTTTAAGACCCCTATTGGAATGTCTCCTTATAGACTAGTATTTGGCAAAACTTGTCATTTGCCGGTTGAATTGGAGCATAAAGCATATTGGGCGATTAAGGAGTTGAATTTTAATTTGAAAAATGCGGGAGAGAAAAGATTTATGCAATTGAATGAGTTGGAAGAAATTAGAAATGAATCATATCATAATGATAGAATTTATAAAGAGAAAATAAAATTGTGGCATAATCAGAAGATATTGAAAAAACGATTTGAACTTGGACAAAGAGTTTTATTATATAATACGAGATTGAAATTATTTCCTGGAAAACTTAAGTCCAGATGGATGGGACCTTTTACTGTAGTGAAAGTTCATTCTTTCGGAGCTGTTGATATCGAGGATCCTAAAACTGAAAATTTTTTCAAGGTTAATGGGCATCGTTTAAAACCTTACTTTGGAGGGTTTTTACCAGATTTCAAAGAGGTTTTATTGCTGAGTCATCCTAGTTAACTGAATGGTTTTTCGGGCTGACGACATTAAACCAAGCACTTTATGGGAGGCAACCCATGTGTACTTGTGTGTTGTGTTTGCTTGCTTATTATTGTTTGTGCTTTTAGTTTGATATTTAAGAATCCTAATTACCCCTAAATAATTTAAAAATTAAAAATATATTGGATCGTATTACGAAAATGAAGTATTTCGAGCCAAACGAAGTTCGGTGAAAATTTTTACCACTGGCACCGCCGGCGCCAGATTGGGCGCCGCCGGCTCCCTATTCTTTTAAAAATAGCCGAATTTCTAGTTTGAGCACCGCCGGCTCTCCTATCGAGCGCCGCCGGCGCCCAAATTCTGGTTGACAGTTTTTAACTTTTAAAATGCGGTTTTTGGCAGTTTTGAGCGGGATCTTCTTCCTTAAAACACCCCAAAACTCCATTTTAAACCCATAACCACCAGAAAAACGAAAACTTCCTTTTCCAATTCGCATCCCATGGATTTCTACTCCATTGAACTCCCTAGATCTCGCATTTACAACCGACGGAAGTTCGTTAGTTTCGAGGCGCAGCGTCTATTCCATAAAGTGATGATGAAAAGAAGGATTATCAAGGAAAGAGGCTTTGTGAATCGAGGTTTGGAGAGTCCGAATACAAGAGTTGAAGAGATAGTAAAGCAAAGACGTTGGGAAGTGTTATGCTACACTACCGCCGCAGTGGTTATTCCGGTCGTGAAAGAATTTTATGCAAATCTGCATGGGATCAACCAAGGATGTGTTTTTGTGCGAGGTAGGTATGTACCATTCACTCCTGCGAGGATTAATGATCACTTCATGATTGAGAATGTACCTATTTGTCATTATGCAAATTTTAATGCGACGAGCGATGATATGAATGAAATCTATCGTTATTTGACGGATGAGAATGAAGAATGGGAAGTAAGGGATAATGGATATATCAGTTTCTCTTCTTCATCCTTAAATCCGGTATCAAAGCAGTGGCATTACTTTATTTCGGCAAAATTAAGTCCTACTATTAAGATAAGTAAGGTAACGAAGGAAAGTGCTATTCTGAATTTCTGTATACAAACAGGAAAGCCAGTGGATATTAGATCAATCATTACGAAATCTATTTTGGGATTGATTGTGCATGGATCTATTTATGGGCTTGGACACCCGTCTACCATATTTCTGTTATGTAGTTAATCACAAGTACCATATGAGAGTTGGGAAAAAGTTCTTCTCCCCTGGAGACCTATTGATCCAAATGATCTTTATGACTACCGAGCAGTAGGAGATGAAGATGATATGGATTTGCTTGCTGATCAGCCCACTGAGAGTTCATAACCTATTCAGCCTTACTATTCTGAAAGTTCGAGGGTGATATTGAAGAAGATAAAGAAGTTGGAAAATGAGGTACAGAATGTTCTGAATGCTATTAATAATATTTCTGATTTATTTGATCACATTGATTGGAGGATGAAAGAGCAATTTGATCATACTGGTCATATTGAGTTGGGTTTGATTAATCTGTTGAAGAAGAATGCTGTGGTGGCTGAAGATTCATCTGATGAATTCCCATATCGTCCCTTCTACAATCTGTTCGTTTACCGTCAATCAATCAGACATTAGAGAGGATGATAGTTCTAAGACTGATGAGGAGTAATTAGTGGATTCTGTATGTTGCTTTGTTATGTTTGAGTGATTGCTTTGATTATTATATTGAATGTAATAGTTGTTAATTCTCATTTTTGCACATCTATCATTGCTCTACATGTGGCTAGGAAAGGTCTCCCTAAAATTATAGGTATCTCTTTATCTTCCTCCATATCCAACACAATGAAATCAACAGAAAAAATAAATTGATCCACTTTCACTAAAACATCCTCTATAACTCCTTTAGGATATGTGATCGAATGATCAGCTAATTGTAAAGTTATAGTGATATGGGTTATTTCTCCTAATCCCAGTCTTTTGAATATTGATAACGACATAAGATTAATGTTTGCATCCAAATCACATAAAACTTTTCCAAAAAAAATGTCCTCAATTGCACATAGAATTGTGAAACTTCCAGGATCTTTATGCTTTTTAGGAAGCTTTTTCTGAATTATTGCACTGCACTCTTCATTAAGGGCAATAGTCTCATTATCTTCAAACTTCCTCTTTTTATTGAGAATATCCTTCATAAATTTCACATAGCTTGGCATTTGTTCTAAGGCTTCAGCAAATGGAATGTTGATTGTAAGCTTCTTAAATATCTCCAAGAATTTTGAAAATTGCTTATCCAATTTTTGTTGTCGAAGTCTCTGAGGAAATGGAGGTGGTGGCTTTTCTAAATCAACTTTAGGTGGAGAAATAGGTTTTTCCAAACCTTTCAGAGCGTCATCTTTCGGTTACCTTCAAAATCTCTTCCACTTCTCAACTGAATAGCTTGTACTTGCTCTTTAGTTTTGTCTCTTGGATTTAATTCTGTATTACTAGGAAGCATTCCTTGGGATCTATTACTTAATGAATTGGTAATCTGTCCCAATTGATTCTCAATATTTCTGATTATAGCTCATTGACTTTGTAATTGATTTCTCATTTGTAACACCATTTCTTCAATATACAACTTCTTATCCTTAAATCGTGAAGTATTGTTAAAACCTGGAGGATAGGTTGGTCTATAATTATTATTCCCTTGATTGTTCCAGTTTCCTAATGGGTTTACTTGGTTGTTTCCCCATTGTTGATTACTACCACCCTGGTTATTGGTATTCCAATTAAAGTTTGGATGGTTTTTCCAACCTGGGTTATAATAATTAGAATATGGGTTATTAGACTTACTTATAGCATTCAAAGTTTCTGGTGAAGTTTGAGAATTAACCGTTTGACATAATGAATTTTCTTCAATCATGGAAGTTGGCTGAGAAAAATTCATCCCAAATTGGTCTATCTTCCTTGAAATTGTAGCAACTTGAATTGCTAGCATCGCAAAAGCATCATTTTCATGAATGTTGGCTACCTTTTTAGGATTTAACCTTTTAGAAGACCATTGAAAATTATTAGTAGTCATTTCTTCAATTAAAGCATAAGCATCAGCAAACTGTTTAGACATCAATGAACCACCAGCAACGACATTTATAATAGATCTAAGAGATCCAACTAATCCATTATAAAAGGCCTGAATTATTAATCAATCTAGTGTCAAATGATGTGAGCACTTTCTTAAGAGATCTTTAAAAAGGTTCACATGTTTCATATATAGATTTCCCTTCAAACTGACAAAAGATGTGATATCATTTCTAAGCTTCGCAGTCTTTGATGGTAAAAAATATTTATCAAGGAATTTTTGTGCTAAATCACCACAAGATCTGATAGATCCAGGTGCTAACGAATTTAACCAAATCTTAACTTTATCTCTCAGTGAAAAGGAAAAGTCTATGTCTTATAGCATCGTCCGAAACACCATCGTATTTAAAAGTAGAACACAATTCTAGAAAATTGACAAGATGTAAATTAGAATCTTCAGTTGGTGCTCCCCCAAACTGATTATTAGATACCATCTGGATAATATCAAGTTTAAGTTCAAATGAATTAGCAGCTACAGCAAGGTGTTGAATACTACCATGAAGTTCATCCGTTGTAGGATTATCATAATCTCTTAAAGGTCTAAATTCTTGATGGATTTCAATATTTTGATGATATTGATTTGTCATTTCTTGAATATTTTTATCTTTTTCAAAATTTTTAATTTTTTTGATTTTTCTGATAGTTCTCTCTAATTCAGAATCGTAATGCACAAGTCCCTCAGAACTTGAACTATGCATACAAAATTTACAAAATAAAATAAAACACACTAAAAAAATTAATGAAAAGTAAAAACATAATTTTTCTTGAATTTACTTTAAATAAAATTTTATTTAATTTTCCCAACAACTGCGCCAAAAACTTGACTCCGCCGAATAGGTATGCTTAAGATTTAGATAGGAAATTATACTCTAATTATTTATAAAATGAGATGCTACACAAGTATACGTATCGTTTATCAAGTAATATTTGACTTTTTAATTAAGTCCCGAGATATCGAACCCATAGGGAAATGTCTAAAAATTTAAAGAAATAAGAAAAATAACTTTTGACTTTCTAAAAATTTTGCAGCTGTAAAAAAAAAGCACGCAAATGAAAATATTTTAAAACCCAAAAGTTGAAGAAGACAAAATACTCCTTTGTAAATTGGCGGGAACAAAAAATGATAAAATGTACTTTTTCATAAACCTGGGCGAGATTCAGATCAGATTGCGCATTAGAAACGAATTCATTTTTAATTTTTCTCATACAGATCTAAGTGTGTAAAGCTCGTGTTCGGCTCGTTTATATTTCGAGTCCAAAATGTGTGTTCGTGTTCAGCTCATTTGCTTAGCGAGTCGAACATGAGCTCTTCATGAACAAAGAACCGTTATGACAAGTCTAATCACGTAACCATAAGATGTTAAGGGTTGGGGTAAGATTGAAAAATTATTATTTATATTAAAATATCATTTGAATCAAATTTAATAATTTTTATTATATTTACTTAATTAATAATTTTAATTGATTATAAATCTTTTAAATTCTTTAAAAATAGTTCTCATCAATATATATATATATATATATATATATATATATATATATATATATATATATATATATATATAATTGAGGAAGAGTATTTCGAGTCAAAACGAGCCGAACACGAACGAACAAATATTTATTAGTGTTCGGCTCGTTAAGGCTTGTTAACTTAGCGAACGAGCCAAACACGAATTTCTTATCGAGCCAAACACGGGCTATTCGCAAACAAAGAAACCCTCTACAGATCTACCGTTCCATGCGTGTAGTACCATTGAAGGGAACCAAATAATTTTAATTATTTTAGACGGGAAGACCGTCGCCTTTGTCGAAATCCACCCAACGATTTCACCGCCGATTAGAGGCTTACTCCTTGCAATCCCACTACGATCCGGCTTTTCTCTTTTTGATATGGCTCCTGTCGTTCCGAGGTCCGGCGACGCGGTCTTTGCGAACGTTGAGCGCGTTGTAAGTAACAATGGAAACGAAATCCAATCTCCTTCGCCACCACTTAGCCGGCCTACCCTTCGTCCTTTATTTTTACGCGTGCTGAAATTTATTTTCTGCAGAATGCGGAACTTTTCACTCTCACGTACGGGGCCATCGTTCGGCAACTGCTCACGGATCTGGAGGAAGTGGAAGAGGTTAACAAGCAGCTCGATCAGATGTAAATGTTGATCTCATTTTCGAATAGAAGTATTTTCTTTTCTCCAATTCTTTCTGCATTGTGGTTAGAGAGGGCAATTCAAATGCGTATCCCCTTGCTGCTCTCATAGTTGTGGCTAGAGTAATATTTGTGCAATGATTTGCGTTTAGATGAGGAGAACCCCTTTTTGGAACCTGTTATCGTGTTTTGGGATCTGAATCTCTTTTCTGCTAGCTTTCCTTATTCATATTTATGTATCTTTTCTATTTTTATATCCTGTAAAACACGTTTCAGGTGATGCTTCGAATTCTAAAAACATATACTATGCACTACTTAGAATTCTAACTTTGGTAATGTTCGCAGACTTTCTTAATGGAAAAGTAGATTTTACTTGCTAATAAGAATGTATCATCGCTTGGATTGTGTATTGTCTAAAGTTCACAGTGAGTGGGTTTTGTACATGATCCAACTGAGTAAAGTTTACTGATTAGTTATGAATAGATTAATGCTTCTCCAATGAAATCTAACCTGCTAATCTCGTAATCAGATAGTTTTGTTCATTGACCGTTCTATGTATAATACCTTGGTTAGCCAAGGATTTATGTTTAATCTGATTGATAATTAGCATTGCTAGTTAACCTAGATTTTATGTTCATTTTTGTGCAATCAAAGGATGCTTATTTGAAAACTGTATGTACTAGGAAATTCTCTAATTACATAAATCTTTAATTGAATGTTTTTGGTATTAGGAAGTGCCACTTAAATTTATTAGAAGGCTCTAATTAGGAGTGAATATGATGAACCATTAAGTAAAACTATGGTATAAAACTCTACAAAAGATACAATACGATTTGTGTGGCTCAACTGAAATAAGCATATGTCTGCAAAGAGGAGTATTTGATCCACCAAATATAAACTATAAATGAATAAGAACATTTTTTGATCTTTCCTAATGCCTAAGAACACCCAACATTCAAGAAAAAAAGCTGCATAAAACCTTACAAACAAAGTGATCGACATTCAAAAGAAAGATATAGTTCTTCCCATGCAAAAATATTGATTGATTTCTACTATCTAGCTGCCAAGCACCAAGCACCTTTACTAAGGGTCCAAGAGTGATCCAACCTTTTGATATCTCAAAACTAATAAGCTTTTGCATGTTACTCATTGTCGAAAGCTCTAGCTTAGTATATCTCATTTACTTGATTTATGGGAGATATCCTTGTACACTTTAGCTGCATGCAAACCAAGAACATTCAATTTCCTTCTCATGTGATATCAACTATTTGATCTCATTCTCAAATTGAGAGTTTTTTATTAATCGACAATCTTGGAAACTAATTTTATGACATAGTTGTAGCAAGCCTTATCTCAATGGTCCATCCACCCCTTATTTCAACAGCTCATCCAACTCTGGAGTCTTGGTCTCTTAGCAGCTGAGCCCTCTTCCAATTCTTGTTGTTCCAACCGCAAGCATTCATTCAAAGACCCAATCATTTGAAGAAAACACAAACTCTTCTCCCCGTTTTTACTCATCGTCGACTGATCTAAGATATTTAACAAAGAACTATTGCAAGAACCAATCAAGAATTCATTTTGAATCTAGTCAAGACACATGTTCATCAGGAGATAAAGAAGAAGCTCCTCATACTTGAGGTGAATGACACAAAGTGTCTAGTCGTGATCCGGGTAAAGTGTGGTCGAGTCGTTTGAGTTCAAGTTGTGGGTCAATTTATTAGTAAGGGTATTTTCATTCATGTACTTGCATTTGATTTAAGGTTTGAGTTTTGCTTTAAAGAGTTGGCCTTGTGTTCTATTAGGGGATTTTTGGAATGGGGCAGAAATTTGCGAGAGCTTTAGGCTCCATAGGTTTCTTGATGAGAATGTGTCTGCATCAACGATGTTGAGTAGTGTCAACTATATCCCTTCATCGTTGGTGATAACATGCCGGGTTTCTTTCCTTTGTCAATCATTAGGGTGGTGATTTCTGTATCCAGATCGATTATGAGAATGGATTACTCTTTGTATCTTGTATCTTTATTTCATTAGTGTATCTTTTTATATTTTCTCTTATTTCCTGCTTTTATTATTTCTGATTTCTGTTATTTGAATTTTTTTCTATTTTCTTGTTGATTTCACTACTTTCTTTATTATTTTTTGCTTAATTCTGCACACATACCCATTGCCGGTATCATTTTGGTATCAAAACTTATGGTTCTTGATTCCTACGCGTACCTTCTTTCCATTTAAAAAACCATTCTCCCTATTTTTTGTTTCCTAGGCTTTTCGACTTTTTTATTTTCTCTTGTTCTTATTATTTTCCTTGTTTCAAACCATGGTTATTTGCTCCCTACATCGTTTCTTTATCTTTCTTTGCTGTCTTGTGATTCTTTAATTCTGTCTTTGCATTTCCGTGCCGTTTTCTTGGATTTTTCCTATTGATTCCTGAATCCCTTTTTCTTTTCTATATACTATTAATTTCCTATTTCTTTCATCTACCTGCTATTTAACTCAGCTATCCAAACTCGTACTAGATACCAGACTTTAGCCTCTGTTTGATGTCAAGACTATGGACGACAAATAGGCATTAGTCGACAGCTCTCAGTCATCACCAATGCAGTTGGTGTTCGTTCTTTTGTTGTCATGTATAGAGAACTATCTTATAATTCTTTCTGTAATTCACAATTGGTGTTGTTCTTGCTGTTCCAACCGCGAAGATTCATTCAAAGACCCCATCATTTGAAAAGAACAAGAGCCCTTCTCCCTACTTTTACTCGTCAGCTGATCCAAAAGATGCCTTTACAAAGAACTATTGCAAGAAACAATCAAAAACTCATTTTGAGTCTAGTTGAAGCTGATATGGATCAGGAGATGAAGAAGAAGCTCGTTATACCCAAGGAGAATGACACAGAGTATCTACTTGTGATCTGGGTTAAGTGTGGTCAAGTCACTTTTGCTTAAGTTGTGGTCCAATATATTAGTAAGTATATCTTGGTCCATTTACTTGTATTTGGGTTTTATTATAAATACGTTATCTTATGTTGTATTAGGGGATATTTGTATTGTTGTAGAAGTATGTGAGAACTTTGGGCTCCGTAGATTTATGGATGGGAATGTGTCCGCATCCATGGCATCGGGTATTGGCAACTGTATCCCTTCGTAGTTGGTGGTGACATCAAATTTTCTTCCTTTGTCAAATCTTTCGGGTGGTGATTTTTGTATCTCGACTATTATGAGATAGGAAACTTTTGTATATTGTATTTTTGTTTGATTAGCGTATCTCCATTGTATTTTCTTTTCTATTTTCCTTGATTTTCAGCTTTTTTTGTTTTTGATTTCTGTTATTTGTATTTTCTCACTATTTTCTTGTTGATCTTGTTTTCTTTATTATTTTCTTGTTGAATTTTGTACCCATACCCATTGCCGGTATCACAAACATAACCCTATCCCAAGCCAAACACAAAATTCTATTACTTGAGCTTTTTTGCTTGTTGAATGTGATCCTCTCTAAGACAATTTGATCCTCTCTAAGACAATGTGATCCTTTTTCTTGTCGCCTTACATGCCTTTGATATTCTCTACTAGAAACCATGAGTCCATGTTCTCTTCATTCACCTTCTTTGGCCAAAGCCCTGTCTTCTCTTTATCTACTGAAATACCATCGTGTATAATTATTTAAATTCTTTTGTCTCTCTTTATTATAAATTGTTAAGCATTTTCTTCATTTTATTTTTTTTTGATTTTGTCTATATTACATTATTTTTGTAATTTTGCTCAACTTAATTATTAATGGTTTACATCACAATGATAATATATTTTTTGATCTTGGTGTTTTTATTAAATGTTCATGCATATTATAGTAGCTTCATGTTTTCCTTGCATGTCATTTATTCTGATTCCTTATATAAAGGGTTTTTTTTACCGTTTATTGCTAATTTATTACGGGCATAGTTTGATTTTATAATTTTTTGAATTTGGAGATTTTTTTTATTGGCGCTTGCGCATATGAAACGAAATAGTGATTTTGCTTAGTCCATGGACTAGTTGAGCCACTGCAAGTGTGAAAATTAACTAATATTTTGAACTTGTTGAGCTGCTCTGGTAGCCCGCCCCTTAAACTTGTGAGCCAAGGGTGCTAATTTGTTCTCGGAAGTGTTGAACTAGAGAAGTGATGCACGAGTACATGGACTTATTGAATTGTCATTATATAACTCATATATGTGTCGGTCGCTGAAATGTGTGTGGTGTTGAGACTTTTGAAAAATGTGACTTGTAGTTTTATAAAATAAAATTTTGATTTAATTTAATATATATATACGAATTTATGAAAATTTTTAAATTTGAAAAATGAGAATGAACGAATCTCATTCATTTAACAGTTTGAATGAACGAGCATCATATCGCAAATAATACATCTATCCTGAAAAATAGACACCCTATTTGACGATATCGTTCAATCAAATAAACTACAGAATTCATGACATCCGTTCTGGTTTGCGAACCTTTATGTGGACCGACAAATTCTCCTATTTAATACAAAAGAATTAAATAGGGTTTATATTACCTGGATTCTTAAAGCTTCCTATAGAGGCAAACCCCTATAGTCAATTACTCCTCAAATGACCGAAAGCTCCTGAGAGAACTCTCGATTTAGATCAGGGGGTAGGGTTTTCAAGTAGTGGGGTGATAGGGAAACCAATAGGTGAGTGGCTCAAAATTAAAACGGTTTTGATAGGAATCCAAATGAAAGAAAGGTAGGGGATGTCACAGATCTCGAGGAGGACTTCGATGACTTCCCAGACTATCCTATTGTTGGGCTTTAAATCTTGGAAACAAATTTATTTAGATTTCAATCCTGCCAATTAATTATAGGGATTACATTTACATAATCACCTGATTATGCAAATAACCTGGAAGGTAGGAGGATTTACTTCGTACCGGACGACCTCAGAATCTTGAAGCGAATTAGGGCTATGCAAAGGCCTAAAAAGAGCAAGTGAGGGTTTATGTCGTACTAGGCGGACTACCTCGAAGTCCTACGACTTGTTATTTAAACTAAAGGATGATTTTGCTGGTGTATACAAGGGTTTGCTGTTGAAGATGACCGTGCTGCCCTCGAAGTCGTGCTCCGTACTCCATGTCGTAACAGTGTTGCGGTTTAGATTTAAAGTGTAAAGTGGACGTGTAATTGTTAAGTTAGTAATTTATTTTATTTTTTAGGTGTGTACCCTACTTTAAACAGTGGTACATGCTATAGTAAAAAGGAGTAGTAATAGCAGGGAAGCAGGAATATGCTACACTAAACAGTAAACCAACATCACAAGTATGCTGTACTAACAGGAATATGTATTGAAGAAAGTAAAAATATGCTATACTAGCAGGTTTATGTACTAAAGAAAGTAAAACATGCTAGACTAGCAAATGTATGTACTGAAGAAAGTAAAACATGTAGTGCGGTAAAGAAAAAAAGTAATGGTGCTATAAGTGTACCGTAGGCTTTGATTACCCACAATGCATTGCTACCTGTTATTACTATCATTTTATTGTTTCCTGCAGAAAAGGCGTTAGCACCAAAAGAAAACAGGAATAAACGTAGTAGGGAAAGAGCCTAATTAACCAGGGGTACTACTGTATGTGTGAAGAAACCAAAGGGGCGGGGCACCGCACAAAAAGCTAAAAGAAAAGAACTGAAAAAAAGAAGAAAAAGGAAAACAAATCCGTAGGGAAACCGTAGAAAATCCGTATAAAATCCGTGTAAAATCACGAGGAGCGGACTACAAGTCCAGGAAGATCATATGCATGATGGCGGGGAGGACTCAGAGCTGGGCTGTGTGCGTCCCAATCTTGAATAGGAGCTACCAGACCAACACCCTACAGAAGGTAGTCCTAACCTCGACTCAGGTAAGTCACCGTGGACCTTTGTAAATTTTCATTCTTTTTAGTTTGTATGCATATAAAATTTATGGGTGAGGCAAATTTTTTTGTTATGGAGGAAATTTCATTTCAAAACATTTTTTATAAAGTAGTATAGTCCACATGCCAACTACCCTAATCGAACTACGACTACTAACAACCTAAGATTATTGATAGCAACAGTTCCACCAAGACTTGACGAATAGTATCGTCGGTCCTTAGCCTCACCTTCAGTGAAGGTCTCTACTCAAAGGCAGGGGATACTATTCTAATAATCCCTCGTTTTAAGCACACATAAGCACCGCCATCAACGTCTTAACCCCTAACCACCCTACTTATAGCCTTGCTTGATGGCCCACGTATAGCAAAAGGCTATACGTGTATACTTATGCCTCGTACCTAAGTGCAGTAAGACTCGGCCAAGAAGCAAGAATAAACAAAGGACAAAGTGACAATGAGAAGGAGAGAGAAGGGAACGATCTGCCTAAATCAGTGTCATAAAGAAGGCGGATCGACCATCAAAACCGGGTAAAACAGACGATTCCGACATTTTGACGACTCAATCCCGACAGACACCTACAAGTTCTAGGATCTCCTAAAAGAGACTCACCCCTATTTAAGATGAGCAACTGAAGAAAAAAAAAGAAGGGAGAACCTTAGAAAGCTGTATCACACTCTAGACTGATCACATATCAAAGCAAAGCCCTGACGAGGCTAAATCCAAATTCCTGCAAAGTTAAAAAAAACACTGACACATTATTTTTTAAAGCATGTGCCACTTTAAGCCAGAAATTCAACTTCTTTTGCAAATTTGAAAATCCATGACACTTCATGCTAGAATTGTAACCCTTTGATGCCACAGAATCGAGCCCGAACAAATATTAAAACCTGGGCCAAATATTTCACCAACAACATTTCAAATGAATACCACAATTCAACCCATATAAAGCCATAATCAAGCTTTCATTGAACCCAACACTAGACCCTGTGCATGAGTGTAAAAAGGCAGCTGCAAGGCAGCCATAACAAATAAAACCAGCCCCCAAAATAGGTGCGAAGGGGGCAGCCACATAAGGCAGCAAAAGCATAGAGAAAACAGCCCCCAAATAGGTGCAAGGGAGGGCAGCTGCATAAGGCAGCAAAAACACAGAAAATCAGCCCCCCAAATAGGTGCAAGGGAGCAGGTGGAATGCAGCTAAGTTAGAGAAAGCTGAGCCCCCAAAAATATAAGTCCAAGCACCACCAAAGTATAGGCCCAGCAAGGGGAACCCGAGAGGTAACATTAAGGGGAACCAACCCAGCAGGTGGGCAAACCGAGAGGCAACAAGCCACAAAAACACACAGCCCAACAGAGGGCAAACCGAGAGGCAACAGGCAACAAAACACACAGCTCAGCAGAGGGCAGACCGAGGGGCAACAAGCCACAAAAGAAACAAATAGCCCAGCAGGGGGGGGGGGGCAAACCGAAAGCCACAAATGGGGCCTAGAGCTCCTTCACACATGCAATAACATAACCAGGAGAGTGTGGCCAACACATATATCACAATGCCCGATTTTTTTCAATGAGTTAACTAATGTCAAATGTTTTTTTTTCTTTTTTTTTCTTTCATAAATGCCTCATTAAACCTCAGATTTCCAACTCAAATGAATACACTTGAAAACAAGCCACCACATTCAATGCTTGCACGGGGATAAACAAACATAAAGCTTTAAAACATGCTTTCCAATCTTTTAAATATAACCAACTAATAACAGACTAATAGCATGAGTAGGAGCGGAAGCACACCCCTCTGAGCATCACAAAGAACCACCCTCACCTCCATATTCTTAAAAAAAAAAAGAAATATTTCTTTTCACCTCATGCTTTTAAAATAAGGCTCCAGGCACTTCCCGTTTTGTAAAACAAAAGACCAAAGCACCTCATACACCTCAGGTTTTGCAATAATGGAGGTTACCATATTTCAAACATTCAAGCATTGAACGAAAAAAGAAGAGCAGCACATTCATATTCATAAGGCCTAAACATGAAGTTTGAACCTATAAGCAAATAATCATACCATCTCAAACCATAGACCAACATGCAATCCAAGAGCAAAGAATATGTGTGATGTTATTTTCAAGTTGCGATAAAAGAAAACTAGAAAGCTTAATAAGCATTCACATATAGCTCCTTCAAGTAGAAAGTAGAAAAGGGCTTAATAGGCCTTTAGCTTAAAGTAAGTCAAACCATGCATGAAGCATCATTGATCAAGGGCTCTAAACCGCAAGAACGAAGAGGAGGGGAAGAAGGTTATACCTCAGTTGCCACAAACAACCAAGCACTCAAGACCAAGTGACCAACAGGGAAACCGCGAGGAGAGACCTCAAAACCGGGTAGCTAAAGGCTCGGGTAAGCCTGAGAACACAGGCAGCAACAGGCAGCACTCCTCCAAACCGCACACACACACACACTTAAACAGTGAACGAGAGAGGAGAAGGGAAGAGCACACACCACCTTCCAAACTCACACACACACAGAAACCCGGACAGAGCACAGAGGAGAGGGTGAGAGAGAGGAAGAATTCAACTTCAGGGTATCCAACCTCAAGCCTTCCCCAAAATGGGGTTTAAATAGTAAAAGAGAGGAGAAGGGGCCAACTGAACTCACCCAGGACCATCCAAGCTCACCCACACACACACCCAACATCCATAGCACGGTGGTCAAGCCACAATGTCGCAGGAGATTACGCGACCTGGAGAGAATAGAGAGGAGGCCTGGGAAAGGGAAGAAGCTTCCCCCATTTGTCAAGCAACAGGTGTTGCAGTCCCGGAAGCACCAAAGAGGAAGGTTTAACGCGTCGAGAAGGAGGAGCTCGGGCAGAGCTCATGCAACGTCACCTCCTCTTGCGTGAGGAGGGTGAATCACAGTACGCACGGGACGGGACGGCACGAGGGGAAGAGGTCGCTCGAGCCAAACTAGGGCACATACGCACGAACCCGCGAGACGGGCTCGAGTGGGTGCGAGGAAGGGTGAAATAGGTGAGGGTTTAATAAGAATAAATAAAAAAAAGAAGTCTTAATTTATTAATTTTTTTTTATTTAAATGCGTCGAATCTGGGGCGATTTGCTCGTGCACGGAACCATGGCAACATATGTCTTTCCCTAGAAAATTCGACGTTCCGGATGCGTCGGCGCAGTCAATTTTGCGATTCGGAGTCGTTCGGGCAACTTCATCTTCGGTCGGGTCGAAAGCGCGTCAAATTTGGTCTTTCCCGAAATTTTGACTTTGATGTCGATCATTCTGACATTCTGACTTCAGCTTCGATCCTTTGCGGAGTTATTGAAGGCGTCGAGGCTGTAAACCGAGAATTTGTGCGTCCAGTGGTGCAAAAATGTGCTTGAGGCCATCTTAATGTTCAGTGTTCCTATGGGGACTCCATTAGAATTCCTGACGTCAATTCCAACATTTTATGGGCTAGAGGTATAGAATCTCGTGCAGGACTCCAAAAGAGTAACGAAGCGGCTTTGAACATTCTAAAACGAGGTGGGCCCCATTGTTAGGAGTCTAAGAACGTCGGGGAAGCTCCTAAGGCTAGAACCCTAAATTCTAGGAAGAAAACTAAACCTCGGCAAAAGCGAGGTCAACAATATGTCAATTCATCTGTTAGATTTTGTTGAATTAATATGATAACTCGGCTTGTTGGCTTGTTAAACTGACAAGGTACTAATTTGTTCTTGGGAGTGTTGAACTAGAGAAGTGTTGCATGAGTACATGGACTTACTGAATTGTCATTATATAACTCGTATATGTCAATTCATCTGCTAGATTTTGTTCAATTAACATGATAACTCCGCATTTTGGCTTGTTAGATTGACAAGGTGTTGATTTGTCTCTTTAAATTTATTGAGCCATTATTCATATATGCTATCTCAATTATTAGAGCTTGTTGAATTGATATGATAGCTCAATCCCTAGGCTTTTGAGCTAGGGGCATTGGCTTTGCCTTTGAAGCTTGTTAAATTAGAAGGGGATGCGATTCGTTTCATTTCTATGGTACCTATGAAGAGACAAAAAACGAAAAGTCAGGGTTAGTTGAAATACTGAACTCTAAATTTTTGTGTTGAAGTGATGGAACTTATGTTGTAATAGATTTCTCGTCAAATGGTGGTAGAGTTTATAATTTGATGCATCACACTGAAGGTCACATGATGATTTATGTTGAGTGAGTGAAATTATATAATGACCACTAATACTATGAGTTGACTTTCACTAGATTCAAAGTTTTATTGAGCATTGGCAATTGGAGTCTTAAGCAACCCACCCACAGATGGAGAGAGCAGTCTCCTCAATGGAGTGGTAAAAAATCTAATTACTGTGGAAGAAAATACGTTTCTCTTATGCCTTCTCAAAATAATGAGAGACTTGGCAGCTGTTCTTCTTTTTATATATTGATTTGGTTAAACTACATTTCTTTGGTTTTGAATGAGGGCCTTTTTGATTTTAAGGCTGGCTTCAAGTCTCATGGTTTATGAGCTTGCACGATCATGAGAGAGCACTCTAGATTAAGGTTAATATTGGTTCAGATTGATTGCTAATCTTTGATTTAATTTAGTGTGGAGCAGTTAGAGGAATGGAGGAAAATCTTATTGAGGTAGTATGATATCGTTATCTTGGCTGTACTACTGATCCCTACTATGAATATCAGAGGGCTTTATGTTCTAATATTCGTAGAGCTTGATTAGCAACTATTTGTTGCCACAACTTAGGGATTTTGAGCAAATGTTGGTGGAGGTTCCTTGAAGTAGTTTTGTGATTGATATTAATTTTTTGTTTTCACATAAGTTTTGTCATCTCAAGTTTATTAAATGTCTCTAAGGCACTGTTGGCGTTATTTTGGGTGTGGAGTTGCTTGTTGGAAGCAGTCGGTCGCCGAAATCGAAATCCCGTCGCCCGCTTCGGAAGGACGTTTTAATTTACGTATATATATAAATTTAAAAATATCAAATCAAACTGATGTCATATTTTGCATAGTTTAAATGAAAGAACACTACACCTCAAGACCTGTATTTATCCCGAAAGATAAACACAAGACTTGAGGGTGAGGCTCGATCAAATAAACTAAGAAATATATGACGTCCGTTTGGTCTGCGAAATCATTTTATTTGTCGACAAATTCCCCTATTTAATATAAAGAATTAAATAGGGTTTATATTAAGCTGAGTTCGGAAAAACTTCCTATAAGGGCAAGTCCCTATAGTTAATTACATCTTAAATGATCGAAATTACTTAAGAAAATTCTCTATAAAAATCAAGAAATATTATCTTTAAAGAGGTCAAAAGGATAGAACTTTTCAACGAAATCAGACAAAGAGGTGTGAAAGGAGATTGACTCAAATTTGGAACATTTATTGTAGAATCCAAATGAGGAAGAACTAGGGGATGTCATAGATCCGGAGGCGAACTTCGGTGACTTCTTAGTCTATCCTATGATTTGGCTTCGATTTAAAGGAGAAATTATTTAAAGGTTTCATCCTGTAGATTTTATTTAATTAGGGCTTACATTTGTGAAACAGTCACACAAATAGCCTGAAAGATGTGAGGATTTAGGTCGTAACTAACGATAACATCGTAATCCTAAAACGAGTTGGGACTTATATTGTACAGCAGAGCTATACAAAGGCTCAAAGAGAAGTTGATGATTTATGTCGCACTAGGCGAACAACCTCGAAATCATATGGGTTGTTGTTTAATTACTAAGGAATATTTTAGCTGGTGAAGAAATGTTTTGCTGTCGAAGATGGCCGTGCTGCCCACCGCGCTAGCTCTAAGCTCTTTGTCATGACGAGTTCAAGTTTTCTAGGGTGTCAGGTTATGATTTCAAATCAAGCGGCCCTATGGCTGTAGTTCTCTAAATACCCTATGAAAGCATGTTTAAGGTTGTACGGTGTATAGCGTAATAGCAGGGTGTATAACCAGGAGAAACAATAGAGTATGCAGTAACATGCTATGTGAGGAAAGAAAAGTAGCAGGTACAACAGGAAAGTAATATGTTATAAATATAAAACAAACCTGTATACCTGGGAGTTTCTTTATTTTTCTTAGATGTAGCAGGCTGAAATGCATCATTAAAGAAAAACAGAAAAAGAAATGTCGTCCAGAATACTCGAGAAAAAACGGTAAATGACTCACAGTGAAAAACTCAGGAAAATAAATGACAATTTAAATAAAATCATTAAAAACACCGGGAAAGTTCTGGAGAAAAGACCACGAGTGCTTTATTCAAAAATCATACGAAAAATCCGAAGAAAGCCACAAACACTCGAGTCGGAGCTAGGCTCAGAAACCATGTAGTTATACTCGAGGGTCGTCGAAGGCTACTCGGTCACCCGGATGTATAAAGCCCGCCACTCAACTAGAAGGGTGTCCTACCATACCTAACTCAGGAGAGTGCGCCTTAGCCCGGTACTGATAATCAACAAGTGGACAACCAAGTTATAATATATTTTTAAAATTCATATTTTTATCATGCATGTGGATTTCAGGCATACAAAAGAGAATTTATATCAATTTTTGATTGTGGTGAGAATATGTTTTGTTGTAAATATTGTATCTGTTCTTATTCAATCCGTTCTTATCAATTTTTGAAAATTATGGTTGTCCACGAGTCGATCACTTCGTCGGACGTAGGATCGCCAACAACCTAAGAAGGTAAGGGTGCCCCACTAGTCTTGTAGCGGTGAATGGTACCGTCATCCTACTGTTCATCGGGTCCTTGAAGGGGGTCCTGATGTCGTAGGATGGAATATCATTCCAGTCTACCACTGATGTGCCTTTGTCATCAGCACTCTATGCCCCAAAACAAAACGAAAAATCAAAACCAAGAAAAGCGAAAGAAAACAAACCAAAAGAGCAAAAAGGGAAGGAAATGAGACTAACCCACCTCCAAATCCAATTTAAAAAGAGAGGGGCCCAAACGGTAGGAGGGTTAATTTAAAACACCTCTAAATAAGGCTTGAGACGCTTCCAAACCCCACAAATTAAACCAAAAAGGAGTAATCCGAGAAAAACCCCTACTAGTGTTTCCAAAGTCCAAATATTGAAATTTTCCGACTCCCAACTTGATTCACAGCCTAACATATTACATAAATACAAGATCTTCCAATAAATCCAAGTAGATGCTCGCGGCCAAGGCAACAGGGGCCAAGGAAGCTCACGACCAAGACAATAGGGGCCAAGGAAGCTCACGGCTACAACAATAACAGGAAAACCATCCCAACATAAAGCTTTCAACACATAAGAAAGTGAATGAACAAGTTCACAAATCTTCCAAATTAGCTCCAATTCTCTCAAGTAAAACATAGGAAAGATTCCTCAAAATATAATCCTTAATCACCTCTCCCCATAAGCAAGCCAAGGGAATTCCAAACCATCACAAGACATAACAACACTCACCACAAGGCCATAACCGCAACTAAACACAAAATCAAAAGACTGAATCATCACAGGGCTGAAACCGAGCCAACATAAGACCCAAAACCCAAGCCATAGCACAAAACCAAAATTTGAGCAACAAGAAGGCTGAAACCGAGCCATGCACAAGACCAAGACAAGCCTAACATAAGGGCAAAAGCTGCAGCTGCCGTAAGCCAAAAATCAAGCCATCACAAGGCTGAGACCGAGCCAAGCACAAGGCCAAGACAAGCCTAACACAAGGCCAAAATTAGGCAGGCTATCGTCGTAAAACGAACGTCCATTTTAGGTAAAATCGACGTTCCGGACGCATCGACGCAGTCAATTTCATCATCCGAGGTCGTTCAGACAACCTCGTCGACAGTCGCGCCGAAAGTGCGTCAAATTTGGTTCTTTCTGAAATTTTGACTTTGATGTCGATCATCCCGGCATTCTGACTTCAGCTCCAGTCCACTACAGAGAAATTGAAGGCGTTGAGGCCGCAAACTGAGAATTTGTGCGTCCAGGTGTGTAAGACATGCACGAGGCTGTCTTAATGTTCAGGGATCCTGTAGGGACTCCATTTGAATTCCTGACGTCAACTCCGATCGGCTATAGACTAGAAATACGGAATCTCGTGCAGGATTTCAAAGAGTAACGAAGTGGTTTCGGACACTCTAAAACGAGGTGAGTCCCATCGCTAGGAATCTAGGATCGTCGGGGAAGCTCTTGAGGCTAGATCCCTAAATCTAGAAGGAAAACTAAATCTCGACAAAAACGAGGTCAACAGGCACGTGCATGGCTGGTTATGAATTAAAGGTTAGTATAAATGGCTAATAAGAAGTTTAAACTTTAGAGATATGTCTTCATCATTTGTTATTATTAGTTTTAATTTGACTCGAAGAAGCTTATCTAAGATATATGTTGGATTTTGATTGATTTAGTTTGGGATTAATAGGCTTATTAGCATGAGAGTTGGATTGAATTTTGAAATTTTGGTCGATTTGAGGGGCCTATTAGGAATGGGGACTTGTCAAATAATTTGGAGTTGGGGCTTAAGACCTTAGGAAGTTCTATAAATTGACTGGGTTCATATATTTATAACAAACTTGTGTCAAAGTTGAATCTTAATGTTAGGGAATATCCAAATTCTAAGCTTGTTTTGACGATATTGTTGGCATCATGCCAACCTAACTGAGTAGAATGGTGTTTACATCCATAAAATACTTGTAGGAGGGACTTATATCCAAATTGAAAACTGGAAGTTTGGTTGCGGTGTCATTGGCATTTTAATTTTGTATGGGCCTTGGTATTGGTTTGGGACTTGCATCCGTTAGGAAGCCCAATGATAAAATTTGCAACCTGCACGGTGAGAAAAGCAAAAAAAAATTGGACTTACAACTTTTATTTATGGAGAAGGCTCGTCAGGTGGGACTTACAGCCTCTGATGAAGAAAGTCCATAAGAGACTTACAACTTTGTTGTATTGTGTGACTTTACACAAATGGTGACAATTCACCAAGGCCCTTCTATCAATTGGGAATGAAAAAATAGATATATTTTTTATTTGTTAAGCAAATAGATTGACACAATCTGCATATGAATGAAAGCCTGGGGTCATTTTGACTATTTGGTTCTTTGGAGGGTACTTTGGTGAATTGTACTATTGGGATGAGAGTTGGATTGAATTTTGAAATTTTGGTCGATTTGAGGGGCCTATTAGGATGGGGACTTGTCAAATAATTTGGAGCTGGGGCTTAGGACCTTAGGAAGTTCTATAAATTGACTGGGTTCATATATTTATATAACAAACGTGTGTCAAAGTTGAATCTTAATGTTTGGGAAGATCCAAATTCTAAGCTTGTTTTGACGATATTTTTGGCATCATGCCAACCTAACTGAGTAGAACGGTGTTTACATCCATAAAATACTTGTAGGTGGGACTTATATCCAAATTGAAAACTGGAAGTTTGGTTTCGGTGTCATTGGCATTTTAATTTTTGTATGGGCCTTGGTGTTGGTTTGGGACTTGCATCCATTAGGAAGCCCAATGATAAAATTTGCAACCTGCACGGTGAGAAAAGCAAAAAAAATTGGACTTAAAACTTTTATTTATGGAGAAGGCTCGTCAGGTGGGACTTACAGCCTCTGATGAGGAAAGCCCATAAGAGACTTACAACTTTGCTGTATTGTGTGACTTTACACAAATGGTGACAATTCACCAAGGCCCTTCTATCAATTGGGAATGAAAAAATAGATATATTTTTTATTTGTTAAGCAAATAGATTGACACAATCTGCATATGAATGAAAGCCTGGGGTCATTTTGGCTATTTGGTTCTTTAGGGGGTACTTTGGTGATTTGTACTATTGGGATGACATAAAATTTCCTTCCCTCTTGGTTTTCTCAAAGATTTGTTAGAATTCTTCGGTTGAGTTTAGGATAAGTATGTCAATATTGGCTCCACATTAAAATTAAACACAAATTTTGGATTTTGGTTAAACCCATGCAAGATTCGAATTGATTAGTTCGAATTTAGATCAGCTCGAAAATCATGACATAATCTATTTGATTCTTATTTTTTTTATTATAAAAACTATGTGATTTACATTTTCTTGTTAGAGTTGTTGTGCAAAATTGGGTAATCATGGCCGTTATAGGTCGGGTTTACATGAACCTTACATGATTAAAGTGCTCATCCTGTTGGGTTCAAGTTAATGAATAGTTAAGTTTGGGTTTATTCCTTTTGTCCCTTTTAAAATATTATTGTTTTGTATTGATTATATTAAGGTTAAGTCACTTTTGAGTCGGACCTAACTATGCTTATTAACTTGAATTGCACCCCATCTTAGGACCATTTCAAGACTATGGTGCAATAGTGCACCTTTTTAGTGCATCAACACAATTATTGCTGCACTAGTAAATTATGATACTTGCGAGAGTTATTTATGGATACTAGGAGGGTTGATTGGGGAGCTTTATGAAAATTTCTATGCATTGACACACTTTTCTAGGTGAATTTCAAAGTTCATGGAACATTGAAATGATTTCTAAGGTAGCATGAATGTGTTGACTCGATGCTAAATATATTTTGAAGTGGCCCTCTAGAAGTTAAATACTGTAGTTTTAACTGCCTAGGATTTTCAATTCAATTTTTAGCGATTTGTATTAATATTATGCGTTGATTACTTTTTTTCTTGCATTTATATTATTAGAAAATTGATCTTAAAATACTATTTTTGTAGTTTTCATATGGCTAATGGTTGCTGCATAGAATTACATGATTTTTCTGTAATTATTACATTTTTCCAGCATTTGAATTCATTTTTGTGTGCATTTTTCTTGTATAATCAGCCTAGGATAATTTTATAATTAAGGGTATGTTACCAAAGGTTCGTTGGAGTTTTTGATATGAAGAATCTTGCTTATAATTTTTTTGTAAGCTACATGTTTGTGTCTATGTGCGAGAACATATTGCTGTGGTTGGCTCACTTTTTTTTTTCTTTCATTTATGATCACCTACCCTTGGATGCTACCAAAGACTATTCAATGAGATTGCTTGACTAAAAGAAAGATAGTATATAGCTTTGCATGTTGCTTTTTTGTTTTTTTTTTGCATTTATGATCACCTTCCCTTGGAAGCTACAAGATTATCAATGGGATTGCTCGACTCACAGCAAGATTGTATATAGCTTTGCCTGTTGCTCTTTTAAAGATTTTATACCTGAGAAATAATGAGAACGCTGTACTTCTATACCCTCTTGTAAATCTTTATGTTTTGATCACATTTTTACTTTTAATTTATATGATCCTATTTTTTAAAGCGAGTTTTTGTGATAATTGTTTCATATTTTGTAGGGGCTATAACATTGGAGTCCGTTTGATTGATGAGTTTCTAGCCAAGTCAAATACTTCTAGATGTGTAGACTTCAGGGAAACTGCAGAAGTGATTGCAAAGGTGCTTTCAAGTAGATTTCTTTATTTGCACTTAAACAATTGGAAATCTTATGATTTTTGATGCTCAATGTTTTTTTGAGAAAAAAGAATCAATAGTAGTTTCTTACCACTAAACTGGTTAAAAAACTATTAATTAACCTTATAGTAGTCTCATGTAAAGATTGGAGATTTCTAAACTACAGCAATTTGAATTATATAAGTTTTCATACATTATGCAGCGATCTGTATAACAGTGAAGGCAATAAAGAAACGAGGAAAATCAGCCTTGCACGCTGGCCCACTAGTATTGTTTTACATGTTGCTTTAAAAAGCGTTTTTGGGACACGCCCTTGAGCGCGGCGTAATGCCTTCCGTCCCAAGCCCACGAGGGGGCTGAAAATTGCACGGGGCTTACGCCCGAGAAGAACAAGCACGGGCGTATGCCTCGCACCTATTCGAATAAAAAGGGTAAATATTCCCTAATTCTAAATACCTCTCTGATTCGAGCCGTGTGTAGTCATCCCCCGCAAGTATTCAACTTTCTCCATCACACAGAGTTTAAACTCGACTTCGAAGGTTTTCTTCTTCAACTTCTCCTTCTTTCTTCTTTTTCTCTGCACAGTAACTGTGCACAGCTATGGTTTATTCTTGCACTTGTATTGTATGCGTTGTCTTCATCCCATGCATCGTCTTCATCCTGCACGCAGGCGATCTTCGTCTCGCCTGCAGGCTCTTGCATGCAAGCTTAGATCAGGCTTGTTTGCATTGTCTTCTCCCGCACTCGCTTCGCCTCCTCTCCCACATCTGCATTCTCTCACACAGCAGTGAAACCAGCGAAGTTTTTGATTTTTTATGCTTTTATGAGTCTTTTGTGGTTACTGTTGTGTAGAAATAGTGAAATTATGATTTGACTCTTTAATTTATCATTTGACTGTTGTAGCCAGTGATGTTTGCATTTTTTTAATTATGTAGCCTCACAAATTTGATGCTTTTGCGAGTCTTCAATTTATCATTTCAGTGTAGTTACAGTGAGGTTACTGTGGATACAATAATTTCACTTTAGCTACTACGGTGAACCATAAATTTTTTTCTTTCATGTTAAATAATAACCGTCTGCATGTAGTGTTTATGTTAGTCTCAGTTAATAAATTTTTGGTTATGAGGAAACTTTTTGCTAAGGTAATTATTGGAAATGAATAAAGAGAAGAAAAGCGTTTTTATTGATCGTAGAAGCCAATGTAGAATCTTTCATGACTTTCGGTGGAGTCATATGGTAGATCCCAAATGGCTAGTCTAAATTTTGTTAACTATGATAATAAATGGTGTAAAACCATATGAGCAAGAGAGTTGATTTAATGGTTATTAAGGAGAAAAGTGTGTGCTAATGACTACTCTACGTTCTTGTGGATAAGTATTATCAAATAATTTTTAATTATACTACTATTATGTCACAAATTAATGTTTAGTATGTAGAAATTTATAGTGGTTGTAGAGATATTTATGAAAGATTTGAAAGTGGGTTATGTTGGTGCATATTTTTTGATATATGATTTATTTTTGGTAGGTGAAAACTTTTTAGAAGTGAAAATTTAGATTAGTGGAAGATATACTTAGGGTTAGTTTGGTCTGTGCTACCAAAAGAGTGCATTGCATTCTTTTCTTTAGAAACCCAGTTGTTTGTTTGAAAAAATTTCAAATATAGTGTAAAATAACAATGCATTTTGAATTCATTCTTTGTTCATTTTCAATTTATTTAGGATTTGCTGGATTTGAGCGAATCCTAAATACAATATATTATGTAGTGTTATTGGTCCCCGTCATCCCTCTGCCATCGTTGGCCACTGCTAACGACATGCTGTTAGGTTAGGAAGCTGCTGAAGAACATAACTTTTCCAAAGTATTCCAAATTATTCCAAATACAATACATTACTTTTCCACTGCATTCCTTTACAATGTATTACATTTTTTATCAAACCAAACAACCCCTTAGTCCATATTGTATATGTTCTGTCTCCATTTTGTTTTTTTTTTGTTTAAATTTGTTATGCTCACTTAAAACAAAAATATTCTTTTATTTTGTTCTACGTATTGCTTGTTTTCTGAAACATAAAATAGAAGACATGTATGGGAAAATAAAAATTAGAACCTATATTTAATTTTCATAAATTAGGATTCAATTCATAATTATGGTAAGGTGTTTAAATAAAATAATTTAATTTGAATTGAATATTTCTAAAATATAATTTTATTAGTTAATTTAGTTGTTTGAAAATTATCAAGAGTTGGTTGTAAAGAAGTATCGTAAGCTTTGATTTATGAGATCAATCTTTCGCTATACAAAATTATGTCCAAGAGTTATAGGGTTTGTTTGGTGCAGCTGCGCCTATTTGAAGAAGCTGCTGAAGAAGAAGCTACTGTTCAAAAAGCTGCGGTGATTATTATAAATTTTTTATTTTTTATTTTTAAAGTTAGCACACTGCAAGTGGCCAGATATGACGGGAAAATGCAGCTTTCAACTGCAGTCTTTTAGGAACGCATGCAAAACATTGTTTTTCGAAATAGAAAAACTGCAATGCGACATCACACTGCCGCCCCAAATACACCCACAGTGCAAGTCGAGATATGCCTCCATATCAATGTCTCAAAGGTGGCTTCGAAACCAAGATGAAGGCCTTGTTTGAGCGAGCTTTATCTTTCAGAGATGCTTGTTTAAAAGCAACATTAGAAAAAGCTTAGTTATAAAATTATAGTTGGAAGTGTTAGTATTAGTAAGCTCAGAAAGATCTTCTATGATGCCTATCAAGATGGCGACTCGTCATCGATGTGGACTACGTCACCGGATGTGTCGTCGTTGCCTAGCTTCATCAAGTGATTGTGCTCGCTGCCTTGGTCATCATTGTCTCTTAGGGGAGTTCACCAGTGAGCGAGAGAGCCAAGAGAGTGCAAGCCATTGACAACAAGGACCCTACGACCATTGGATTTGCCAAAGGCTAAGGCCTTTCAAGATTCCTCGATGATTTCATCATCAGAGGAGACTGAGAAATGAAGGTGGCCTAGATAAGATGTCTGTCAGCATGAGACATGTACAAATGGATGATGGAGACATGGAGGACGAGGCAGGGAACACCTATAACAGGGTATTTTGGACCTTTTGATTTTCGAAGCATCTGAATGTGATCAGAAACAGCGGAATGGATGATCGACCCCACAATATTAAAACGACAAAAAACAACATTGCAGTGAGAGCATTTCTGGAGAACTTGATCAGCCAAATGAATGATGGGTGTTCTCTTAACTTTCTCTGCGACGTATTGGCAGTTGGCCGCCCTTTCCAAAATGTATGTTCAAATGAAGAAGCACCTCCATAGATTTACGGTTTCACTTGCTAATCGATGACTTTCTGCTCTCTTTTTGAAACTTGAATTTAGATTATTTTATTTTATTTTATTTTAAACGTTATAGTTGGTTTTGAACATCCACGCACATATAAATATATAAAAACTGAATTAAATTATATATTTTGTTGTGTTTCTCCAAAATTGATTGTTGTCTCCTTCAACTTGGAGGTGGACTATGACATGGAAATTAATCATATGATATCTTTAGTAAGAAATTATATAGTGAAGTGTATTTCATATATCTATGGGGATATCTAGTTGCAAATATATTAATTCAAGGAACTTTTAAATGTGGTGTAAGGTAAATACTATCTATTTGTAAATCAGGTAATCGTTTTCTGTGGTTGGAACTGTTAAAAAAGGGGATTTACGTAGGAGCATAAAACTCTTATATGTTTACATATTAAAGTCCTAATTTTTTATATTTACTTATAGTAGCGTTTATATCATATTAAAACATGTGCTTGAAAAGTATCTTTCACTTTAGTCAGTTAATTTTTTATGATATTTGTGATTTAGTGATTATGATGTTATATACGTATCTATAAAGAATATGTATTAAATATTTTAATATATAAGAGTTAAATGGTATGTATGTAAATTCTCTTAAAAAATTCTAATATTTAAAGAAAACCTAGGTACGAGATGGACCATCAGATGATGGAGGCGGGGCTTGCTAGCTGTGATTGATAGAGGTGATGAGAGGAGGATGTGGCATCATTGTTTTGGGATCTCATCGTCCTGTTTGCAAGGCATTGAGAGATGGATGTGAGGTAGCATTCGTGAGGGTCGCCATTGTTACAAGGTAGCAAGGATCACATCTCTATTTTTGGGGTAAAGGCAAGGTAGTGAAGGACTAGGGCATCTATAGGGTGGGTTTGAGGTCTTTGGCATTGTGGCTGAAGGTTGTTGATGTCATATAAGGTCGGTAAACATTTGTGGTGTCATACAACGTATATTTCAAATTGCCCTTTGATTTTGGTGAATTCAGTCTATGTTGTAATGGAACTAAACCATGTATTTAAAATTCTGTAATAAAATATTTTGCAAAGCTCCCATATTTTATTTATTATACACTCCTATAACTTATGGAAAATTAATCCCTAAATCTATCTTCTAATTTTGAAGTGGTTGATGGTGATGTCATCCACCATTGGTGGTGGATGAATATCTATGGAAAATTTGGCCAATGTTATGGTGGCCTATGGCATGTTATGGCTTACTTTCATAATAACCCTCCATAACATCATTTACATAACACCACTATAAAGTGGGTTACATCCATTTCAAAACTCCATCTTCCATTCTTCATTAATTTGGTATTTGAGTCAATTGTTTCATGTATTTTGAGATGAGATTAATTTGTTGACTTTCTTTGTTTTCCCTTAATAAGTTTTAATTTTGTAATTATTTAGTGAGGTTAGAAAGTATTATTTTAACCTAGTATGCATTCTTAAGGTATATTGATTAGGACTGTAAGATTATATAATTTCTTCTTTGATATTTAACTTTTCGTCACTTCTATTCCTTCCATCCCATTTTTCTCTTTTTTTAGTCGACCATAATAACATATGCACCTCCTATATTATTCCTTAAAATGCACATAATCAATATCGCATTTGAATTATTCCCCATTTAAATAAATATCTTTTCACTTTATTTATCTTTATGTGCAATAATCTTCAACTTTGTAGTACATAGTTTTTGAAGTGGATGATAATTGATGCAGAACAAGGTGTTGAAATTAAAGAGAATTTTCAAATTTGAATTAAATTTTTTAGTTTGAAATTTCAAATTTTAAAATTTAAGATTCAAAAGTGAGTTAATTTAATCATTGGGTTTTTTTGAGGAGTTAGATGAAAAGAAGTATATCATAAGTATTAATTCATGTTGGTAATTATTGTCCACGCAAACCTAAATCTTAGAGTTCTCATTTAGGTTAAGCATAAAGTATAAATGAGCTGAGCATGTCTGAGCTTTTTTTTTTTTTTTTGTGTTTGTATTTTTGATTTGTTTAAATATTTATGTGTTCATATTTGACTTGTGTTTGAAAGTGTTTGTGAATATTGTGTTTGAATTTAGCGCATTTGAATTTGAGCGGATTTTGATAAATGAAAATAATTAAATAATAAATCAAACACAATAGAATCATTTTACTTAATCATTAACCAATTGTGTTCAGCACGTGAACAAGGGCTTTTGTTATGTTTGGCTCATTAGAAAAAATGAGCTCAAAATAACTTATTGTTGTTAATTTGCTTGATGAATTGAACACGAGCTATTTGTGCTTTTATCAACGGCCGGCCAAGAGATGCCTCGATATTAAAATCCCAAAGTTGGTGGATTGTGCCCTTTTTCACCATTGTTGGTTGGTGGATACTTATGTAAATATTTGATGCTTCTATGGTCATTATGGCTACACTCTCAAATTTATCTCAAATTTGTTTTTACTATATTTTCTTCTTTCACCTTCCCTACCAGAAGAAAATCTAAGAAGTTAAATCATAGAATAATTCTAAAAGACATGGTTTCATCTCCACCTAAAAACTCTAATTCTTTATTCCTTCTAGTTTCCCACCTCTATATCAAACTCTAACCGTGCCACATTACTTCCATAATTCTCCACACCTCTTCTACATCACCTCTATCAACATGGCTACATCCTTTTTCAAAATAGCTTCTATTATTCGTGAATTTGATGTTGGATCCAAAAGTTCCAAAATATCTGGAGTAAAGACCAATTTGTTAATTTCACTTTTTGTTATATTTTGATGAGACTTTAACTTATTGTAATACTTTGGGGAGATTACGAAGAATTATTTTAACCTCTTATGAATCCCTATGGTACTTTGGTGAGGATCTTAAAACTTAACAAATTTTCTACTTTTATACTTTACTATTGATCCCATGTAATTCCTCCATCCCTTTGTATTCTCCTTACACGACCACAATAACACTTCCTTACCTCCTATGTTATTTCTTACATTAACATAATAATTCTGTATCCTTTTCACGTGCAATTAAAATCTCTTATTTGAGTATCCTTTTTACTATAATTCAACAATGTTCATGCATCTGTCTTTTTTCTGAAGTTCATTTATGATTTCTGTGCCTGAAGAGGTGAGAATGATCGGGAGTACCTTATCTTCTTTAAAAAAATAGCCAACTTCCTATAAGGAGGGCGACAAATGATTTTTTTTACATGTAATGACGTAATCATATAATGCTTGGGTAGTTGTCTCTGTATCTTATTACCATTTAACAGAGGGGGATTTACATACATAGTATCCCATACATTTATATTTACACATCTAACGCCTAAAAGTTATTATTTACATTTATAACATCCAATCTCATTAATAAATCACAAATTCCTCTCTACATTGCTCTAGCTAACTCCATAACACTGGAATCCTATCTCCAATTCTGACAATAGTCCTAGCCACGTTAATCATCGCCAAATTGTTCTCCATGGGATTCAAATCCATCCAAGTCACTCTCTTCTTCTCCCTCTCCACAGTCACACTGTGGCGCCTGATGTGGTCTTGTAGAGTGACTGCATGATGGTGAACTTCCAGCTCACTAATAGAGCATCTATCCACTTCCGTCTTCTGACTTCTAGGGCCTCCCAAATAAAAGCCGCCAGGAAGAGGAAGCCATAAGTTTCTAAATAAATGCTGGAACGAGGATTTCTTCAGTTTGAATGCAAATCATGTAGCTGGAAGGGTATAAATGCTGCCTGACATTCCAAGCAGTTTGAACAAATCTCTCTGCTGTTGCTTTAGAAACTTAAGTTGGATAATAAGCTGATCTAGAAGCAATTTTAAAACTTCGTTGAACGGTGAAAGTTTTAAAAATGGTAGAATCCTTTTTAGCATTTTAGAACAGTAAACTTAAATTAATAAAAATAAAAAATGATATTGCACCGGCGACAATATCATGAGGTGCATGATATAATCCGGTGACTAATCTTTTGGTGGCATTCCTTGAGCCTATGGCGGAGGAGCATTATTGATTGATTTATAAGCTAAGCAAAGGTCAATATGCATTATGATTAATTTAGATAATATCAAATATAATTAATTAAAATGGAAGGGGAAGTAACTATTTGCCATAGTGGTTATCTCACTCAAATCCAAAGGAAAGCTGAATGGAAATTATATTGCATTAAAGGAACACGGATCGCATTTTGATAAGAAAAATAAATAATAATAAAATATCTTATTTGTCATTCATTGTTTAATTTTAAATCCGTGGTTTAGAAAATAAATAATATAATATAATTTTATGTTAATTGTTATAATGCTTTATGAAAAATGTTTGGAATTCAACTAAGAGTTTTGTAGACCTTAAAAAGAAATTAATAGATTTTTATTAAATTTAGCATAATTATTCTCATTTAAATTATTTTTCATTCATTAGAGCCATAAGGATTTTTATAAAGATCAATGGATGCTGGCCAAACCATCCAACTATTAATTGGGGTGTTGGGTTTATGAATTAAATCTATGTTTGGTTTTATAGAATTGGAAGAAAAATGCAAAATTTATTTTGTTACATAATTAAAAATTATTTATTTGAAATGATTTTGTATTATTTATTTAATTATGATATTATTTTTAGAGAGTCCTATTTAAATAGAAAATATACATATTATCAAATTATTTATAAAGAAATCAATTTTAGTATATAAATTTATTAGTTTCACTGCACTACTATATCTATATATATATATATATATGGGGGAGAGCATCATGGCTCTCACGTGTAACCTAAGAAAGGAGTACAAGAAAGAGGGGGGATTCCCATCTAAAACCAAAAAACACGATATATATATATATATATATATATATATATATATATATATATATATATATATATATATATATATAGTCATATGCTTATATATTGAGCACATAGTAACACAAGTTCTTTTGAAACAAATTCAGTAGTCTTTCCTGAAGGAAGGATCCCCTATTTATAGGTTTTAGGAGATGCCTAGCAATTTATATGTTTTTCCTTGATTAAATACCAACTTACAAGTAATTAATGAACCATTTCACTTTTACATATTCGTATTGCCCTGAGTAACCACTGTTGGCTTCATTTCGCATTTGTAACAGCTACTGGCACCATTTCATATTCCTAACTGTTCACTTGGGTCGCTTGATCGTCGCTCGGTCGATTAATAGATCTTCAGTTGGTTTTTCGGAGGGAACCCTTCATGGAGAACTCCTCATCCTCGGGAAGGGTTTCTATCGTCTGACAGAGGGTATGTCATTGTTTTCTGATGGAAAATTTTTATTAGGATGAGAGGTCTTCATAGAAGGTTGAAAGGTTGTTCTGCAGAGTGATCGTTGATCTCTTCGAGTGACCTAAAAATCAGTTGAGTTGATTTCGTATGACCATCTCCAGTTCAGGTATATAGTGTTTCTTAGCTTGGTTATACTTTCGTTTGATCGACCCATTTTCCGATCGAATGAAATGATGTTTGATGGCTCGGTTTTTCTACTACTATAATGCGGCGGTCATTTGATATCTTCTTTGTGTGATCCGTCGAACTTCTCGAAAATCTGTAGTCAGATTTTATATATATATATTTAGTTTCCCGATTTTTTTTCTTTTAAAGTTGCAATTGCAATAAAATAAGAGCATTAAATGAAAATAACATTTATTGATTGCGTAATAAGTCCTTCCGATTGTTGTACTCCTTAGATTTCTATGTCGGTATTCCTTATAAATAGGGTGTGATCAACACTTCCATTTTTCATTTTCAAGTTTCTTCTTTTCAGTTGGTTTTGATAGAGGACAAAAATGTCGACGGGCAAAAAATCAATGAACGAGAAGGCAATGCTAAGGGATTTAGTGATTCCAACTGCAAAGATTTGCCTTCAGCGGGTGAGAATAAGAAGAAACCAGAGAGCTCTCCGATCGGCCCCAAAGAAATAACCTGCGAAGAGGGTAGACTACAGAAGAAAGACTGGTAGATGAGGACCAACCGATTAGTTCCAAAAGACCTGCTGTAGGGTTCAGACCGGAGGAGACCAAATTGTTCAAATAGGAGGTACTGAAGAGGTAGAGGATAGAGGAGATAGAAGAGTCGTCTGACTCTCAGCCGCTCCGCCGGATGAGGAGTGGGACGGATGCGCATATTACCGACGCATTTGTTCTGGCTCCGAAACTTATCTACCGGTGATCGATTTAGCTTCCAGCTCATGAGCAAAACATAGATGGAGGTTGCAGCGCAAGTTCAATTTCTTGAAAGTATCCCGCCTCAGAGCTCGGTCGGTGAGGCTTTTTAGGCTGAAGTTTTATCTTTTGTCGGGTAGGGTCTCCGTATGTCGGAGATGTATTGGAGCGACTAATTGGTAAATCTAGTTTTCTTTCTTGTTGGTTAACTCGTAGAGTCTAATGACACCTGATTTGATGTTGTGGATGAAACCGTGCAAATCATAAATTTGTTGCTTGCAGAGGTCGAGTAACCTCTTTCGTCAGAGGTGCCTGCTGGACTCTCTATCCTTGCCCCAGTTGAAGTGACATCCGATCATATGCTGGTCGGCGGGGCTCCACGAGTTGTTGGTTCGACGCATGGATGAAACTATGGATTCCTTTGCCCGGGCACCGAGCCTATAGAGAGAGATTGCCATATCAGACATAAAGGAAGAGTTGGCCGTCCTCGATGCAACTATGGTGACCCTCCAGGCTGAAGGGGAAACCTTCCTGAATGAGGTGGAAGAAGTCCAGACGACTTGCTTTATTTCTTGCATTCGAGAGGAAGAAGAGAGAATGGAAACATATATGTTTGGGAGCGTGTGTTGTATGCAAGTCTTGTGAGTTGGGGTCTAGTGCTTTAATAGGCGGTCAATGGTCCAGCTATAAAATATTTTTTATCATAAATCAAATTTTGAATTTTATCAAATTAAATTTTTTTTTATCATTTCGTATCCTTGATTTTTGCACTGATTTGATGTGTATCTTCGAAGTCTAATGCACGAAGAGTAACACTTTCATTTTTCACTTTTTCTTCACTTTAGTGGGTTTTTTCTAAACCTCTATGGCTTCTAAATATTTTACTCAATTATTCCGTTCGGTGAAGGCGGCCGAGATCAAACTTATCGTCATTCAATGTGGAGCTATTAGACAACATCTGTGTGTACGACACAAGTGTCGTGCCACAACAGGTTGAGTTGGAAGTTCGAGCACAGACTATCTGGGGGATGACTTGATCTTATATTGTGACTAGTTTCGGTGGGGGCTCTGACTGCCCTTTTTGCACGAAGATTTGATAAATCCTTAACCATTATAAAGTTGTGCTGGCCCAGATCAACCCGAAATCGATCTTAACTCTAATTACTTTCATAGTTTACTTGCCTTAGATGGACATTCTGTAGTCAAGAGAATTGTTTTCATACATGTTCTCTTTTAGAGTAGAGCCAGACGGATACGTGGAGTATGGTTCGACCAGGAAATTCTAATTGATAGACTTGGAAAATAAGATAAAAGATTAGAAAGTTCGATTTTTGAGGGGTGTTTAGGAGGATTGGGGGTTGCCACCAGGCCGACTGGTGGCCCATACAAGAAAATGCTTCCCCCCAGTTCAAAGCATTATAATCGGCTGTCTTGGGGAAGCAGTTGTCTATGATCCAATACACTGACCCAGTAATAGTCAATCAGGTGCTGAATCCGGACTAGTATGGTCTGATGACTCACAAATCATGGGCCGCTTTAGACGAAGTGCAAGAGAAGAGGCAGCTTGACAAGGCTGCTTGGTTTTCTAGGAAATAGCCAAGAAAGAGAGAGAGAGCATATGCCTCTCCCCAAGGGGTGGCCGAAGTAATGGAAGGGGGTGACTCGACAGGTGATACCGTCCTTGGTTCATAATTTATAAACTCATTCTCAAAAAACTTCAGTTATTTAAAATAAGGTCACTGGAGAACTAATACTAATCGAACTGTTGAATCCCAAAATATCCTATGGATCACACGTAAGTAATATAGCGTTGGTCGAATGAGAGAGAAGATAGTAGAAGAATGAAACAAAAGTTATATTAAAGTTATGAAAATTTATCCAATAGTCCTCTTTCGTGAAAATGTCCCTCTTATTTATAAATCATAGGAATAATATAATTAATTTCATGATTGTCCCTTCTGTAATTGGGTTGTTATCGTCATTTATGATTCATTACACCTTTATATATTTATTATTAACTTAGACATATTTTGACCCTGTAAACATTTTTGGCGCCGTTCTATATTTGTAGCTATCTTTGACACCGTTTCGTGTTTGTAGACGTCTGTTCTGATCGCTTTGTAATCATTTGGTCGACCAATAGTTGATTGGTCGACTAAATGATTTATAGTCGCCTTATTCAAAGAAATTTATTGTAAAGGCTTGTTTTCCGTAGGAAGGTTTGTTTCATCAAGCAGAGGGCACATTACTGTAATCTGATAGACAGCCTTTCTTCGATGAATGAGCCTGTGTAAAAGGAATCCTTACTTGGTGGTTATTGATCTTTCCAATCTCAAGCGCCGGTTGGGCATGCAACATTCCTAGGTTCAGTCAAAATTTCGTCCGGTCTGCCTAAGATTCTACTAACTAGTGCAATGATGAATACTCACATTTCTGCTTCTTTCCTCGTGCGATCCATTGGATTTCTTTGAGATTCGTGCAGCCATATTTCAGATGTATATAATTAAATCTTCGATTTTCTTCTTTAAAAGTGATAACTGTTACAGGTATAGGAGAGTTAAATAACATAATTGTTTGTATCAAGAGTAATAAATATTGCTAATAGTTGTACTTTCTAGAGTTTTTTGCCGCTTTTCCTTATAAAAAGGACACAACTAGTGTTTTTCGCCCATTTCCTGAATTTTCTGCCCTCCATTCGTTTATATCTGTGAAGGAAGGTGTCAGGCGCTAGGAGACCACTGATCGAATAAGCTCTAATGAGTGCTTTGGACTCTTGCTTCGAAGACTCGTGAGGAAGAACCTGAAAGTTCTTGTCTGGTTACAAAGAAGAGAGTAGGTGAAGAAGATTGGCTGATTGAGTGAAGGTCTGTAGGCGGGAGGAAAACGACTGTGACCAAATGGCTGGCCGAAGGGACAAGGCCCGAAGGGTCTAAATCTATTAACAACCGAAGACGAAGAAGTTGCGGGTGGGAGAGGTCGGAGAATCATCCGACTCATTGCCACGGCTAGAGGTTAGGAATAAAAAAGGATGGCGTATTTTAAAGGCTCCTGTTTAAGCTCTTGAGCCACTTCACTAACTTCGGACGCAATTGTCGTCCCAAGAGCAGGGGCAATTGGTGACGGCTGTGCAAGTTCCACCGCTGAAATTCGTTCTGATTCAATCTCCAGTTGCGGTGGTTGCTCACGACAAAGCTTCGGTTCTGATAGGGAATTCGATCCAGCTTTTGTTTTGGGAGGTCGTCCAAGGTGAAGCCTCATCGATGGAAGGCGTGCTCGTCCCGGCTTTGGTCGAAGGGGATGCCCAGGGTGTTGCTCCTCCACCCGTCGCAGAAAGTTTCCATACATTGGAGTTAGAGCGAATGTTTAGTATCCTATAGTTTCCTTATTAGATCCTTTAATTTATTCTTATAACACCTACTCTGATGCTGCAGAAGAGATCGTGGAGGTTATTGACTCTCAGCCCATATGGGTCGAGCGTCTTACCGAGCCAAAGGCGCCTGCTGGTCTTGCTTTTGTGGCAGTTAAAGTGGTGTTCATCCCGCCACCTTTTTTGGCTCCGCCGCCTCCTTCAGCTGACCTAGTGAGGGAAACGAACGACTGAAAGGGATTCCGGGAGTCGTTGGTCCGGCGCATGGATGAAACTAAGGACTTTTTCTTGGGCTGTGGGTCAGTAGATAGAGGTTGCCATATCAGACTTGGGTAAGGAATGTCGGTTCTCTATGCTGGTATGGAGGATATCTAGGCTGAGGCGATTCTCCGGGCGAACAGGCGAAAGTTCGGACAACTTGCTCGATTTCTCATGTCCGAGCGGAGGAAGAAATTGAAAGTATAAGGTTGGTGGGCGTGTGTTGTACACGAGTTTATTGAGTCGGGATTTTGTCCTGCCCAAGGCGGCGGACGACTCTATTGTAAAATTTTGCTTTTTACAAATTATAGTTTGCATAATTTTTGAAATCATTGTACCCTTGATTTTTATGCTTATGTGACTCTTTGGTAGAGCCCGATGACATGTTTCCTCCTTCTAGCGAGGCTTATATATAGGGTTGAACCAAAATTTAGTGAAACTTTACATTTAGTAAACGACCAAGCAAAATACACGAAACAATGTACAAGAAATGGACTTCAATTCTCAGTAATGCAGCTGTTAGTAGAGAAGTGAAGGAATTATTCTGCCAAAAATTACAGAAAGAAAAAAATATTAGTGTATGTACTGCTAGAGAAGAGATACTATATAAGAATACATGATAAACTTGAAGAAAAAGTAGTGGAAACTAGATGTAAAGGCAGGAATCTAAGGAGCACATGAGGACATGCCATCAATTATTCATCATTAGCTGAAAAGAGATATATTCCAAAATCATTCTACTGCACTGAAAACTTCAACTAAAAAAGAATCTTTCCAGCTCAATTATTCATATCCAGTATAATTATTTAAGCATCTTTTGAGCTCAATTATTCTTAGCCAGTGCAATTATGAATGCCACTTAGCAGAAACCAATAATGTAGAAGTTAACAACCATGTAAAGAAAGGGGTCTATATAAGGAAGCCTCTTCTACTTGAAAGAGGACTTAGACTTCATTCTCTTTTTTCTCTATTCTTCTTCTTCCTTTATAATTTAATCATGTGTCTACCATTGCGGTTAAATAATATCTTTGTGCTCTATGTCTTCAAGTATGTTTTAAAGCGTTAATGGATATTATGTCTTGTTCCTTCATTTTTTTTTTAAATAATACTATTTTATTTTGATTCTGCCTCTTCTAGCTATGCTTAGTGTAGGAAACAATCTAATACTGTGCTTTGAATCTCTGAGTAATTACATAATGTTGTGGTCCGTTGAAGATCTGAATGATCTTGTCGAGCCTTCACTTTCTCCAGAAATCCACGAATAATGGTGTAATATGAACCAGAGATTTTAAGGTCAGATCTTAGAATATATATAATCAAGGTAAGATAATGTTACTTTAAATTTTCAAGCGGAAGGATAATGGACCCTAATATTTTGAAACATACAAAAGACATAAATAAGTAAATTAGAAATACGAATAAGAAATTTATAATTATAAATATGAATAAGAAATTTAAAGAAAAAGTTTAGAAATGATATTAGAGAAATCGATGAATTACAATACCAATTAAAATATAAATTATTATTATAAAAATCTAAAGCTAAAAAAACATCTGAAATATCTACGCCATCAAAGGCCTCAAAAACGGTATCAGAGTTTGATCAACAGGCTAACATATATATGTCTAAATCATATTAGTTGCTTCTGTACACATTCATGGTCTTATAATTCTTTTTTGTTGTTTTCTATTTTCATCGAGGGGTATAATCACCATGTTGGCTGCAAAAAATAGGTGTTTGAGTGAATTTGTGGTTTTTAAATTGCGGGACATTTGATTATGTTATTATTTGGAGTAATCAAAGTAATCTCGTTTTCAGTTTGAGTGAATGACAAAAAGGTCTTAAAGAAATTATGGTTATTAACTCAATCTGAAAACGAGTTTACTTTGATTACTCCAAATAATAACATAATCAAATGTTCCATAATTCAAAAACCACATTCACTCAACACCTATTTTTCGCAGCCAATGTGATGATTATACCCTCGATGAAAAAATGAAAGCTATTTTCCCTCATCTATTTAGGCTCCGTTTGGGGCTGCTTTTTTCCCGCGGCGCGGCCCGAAGCCGCGAAAAATTTCCGTTTGGCGCTCTGCTTCGCGGCCATTCGACGCCAAAGCGGGTGAAAAGCGGGCCGCGGGATCGACCCCGCGGCCCCAGCTTTCACCTCGCTAATATTCAAAATTGCCCTCGTTCCGTCCCGAGCCTCGTCGTCCATGGCGGACTCGTTTGTTGGTCCAGTCATGGATACGCTCATCAACGCTTGCTCTGATTACCTGCAAGATCAGTACTTTAGATGGCAGATTGGCATGAAAGAGGAGCTCGAAAGGTTGCGAGAGAACCACCCCAAGATCCAAGCTGTTGTCTCTGCTTACACCTGAGCACAGATCCTACTCATGAAGAAGGATTTTGCTGTGCAGTGGTTGAGGAAGCCAACAAATGGAGATCCAGCTCATTAGGTGATTGCTTCTCTTGTTGATTTAGGACGAGTCCTTTTCTAGAATTATGCCCTCAACAGTTCTGTTTTATCTTAGCATCATTAACGGGTCTGGCTCTTCGCCCTGTTCTTGCATAAGTAGCTTGTTCAATAGAATTTTTCATGCTTTAATAATCTTATATCCACCTGAGAAGATTTCCTGCTTTGATAGAATTTCTCTGCATTTTCTAGTGTACCTGGAATTGGGAAATTAAGATCACTTCAAGAACTAAATGAGTTTAATGTTAAGCTAACTGAACATGGACGAAGTATTCTTACTTCCGGGAGGTATGCAAATGAATTTTGCTGTTTATTGTCATAGCTACCTTCAGTATGTTTTTTGGCATACTCTTTGTATTAGATTGTCTTAGCTACATGAACTACCGAGTTCTTTTCTATGGCCATAAGTTATTTATTGATTTATTTGGAAGGTGATGGTATTTTATACTTGGACAGGCCCTCTGTTTAATTGCTTGTAGAAATCTAGTGGTTGATTAGATTAAAGTAATGACATTAAAAATATGGAAACATTCTTGTTTGAAAGAAAGATAGTGAAATTTTAGTTTGTTTTGAAACATGCATTGACTGCTACCTCCAAAAAAGCCATCTATCTTTTTGCCTACTTGGTAATTTGATAGCTTGCCACTCTAGGCTCTGTATATGAAATTAAGTTGTTATTCTAAAGCTCAATAACATAAATCTTTTAATGAGTTTGTTGCATTTTTTTCCTTAAATCTTCTTTATTCTATTGATATACTAAAATTTGTCTACAGTGTCCTATAGCATGAAAGTCTGGTAAAGCCCTTTTTTATTTAGTTCTTGCTTTTTTTTATACTAAATGGTGTTTTTTTATTATCTTTTTTATGCACGAATGTTTATTTATATTAGTCATTTTGCATTACTTTAAAATATTTAGATTTTAAAAGATTAGTTTCTCTAAATGTACATTTTCATTCTTTTCTTACCTATAATGGTATGAGACATTTTATTTTTGAACTCCTCAACAACCTGATTTATGTGCCAATACTTCTATTGAACTTCTCGTTTGTGGAAGACTGCAACATTGAATTTGTGAATATTTTCAAAGTTTCTGTTCTGCCTACTCAGATACTTCCATGGAACATAGATTTTCCTTATCCCATAATTAATCACTTGGATGGCTGTGGTGTTGTTAAAAAACAAAAAAAAGAAAAGAAGTATTAGGTATTCTATTCTTGTGGTGATTGCCTTTTTCTTTGATATAAAACTAGCAATGAATAAATTTCATGACTGGGAATAGTATTATGAAAAGTGGCCAAGGAAGCCTTATAATTTTAATATTCTTTTTTTTCTACTAGAACAAAACTAATCCTCTTATCGAATAAATAAAAAGTTTGTGGGTCAATAGTATGTTGTATATCTTTTAGACATGATTAGAAACCTTGCATAGCTTGCACTGATCATTATATTTGATGATTTATGTGAATGTTTGAGAGTTACTTATTGTGCCTGCCTTTAGAAAGTCAAAATTTTCTCAAGCTCTTCATTATATTTGAATGAGTGCTTGGAGTGGGAAACTCATCCACCTTTTGGGCAGCTTCCCCACTTGAAGCCGCTGTACCTTTGTAACATGCCAAAATCAAAGCGGTTTTATTGTGAATTCCATTGGAATGACAAGGTTTATGTGAGATGAATATCTGTAATTATGGACTGTTTTTATTTTAAAATTTTCCTTCAAATTATAAAATTTATGGCTTCTGGACTAGCTAAAAATTGTACAAATCTATTTTTTATATGTTTAACTTGTATAGTAAATTTCTGCTTCTGATGTATTATATGTAAGACCGTCATTGTTCTGTTCCAAACAGTTTAACTAAATAGGGGCAGGATGGTCATTTTTATAGAAACAATTGCTTCATAATTGTTTTCATACTAGCTAGCAACAAACAACTAAGTAAACTTCACATGAGAACTTTCACATAATGAATTTCACAGTACGTGCATATTACTAATTGAAAAATTGGAAAACTGCAATTGCGCTAAAAGAGCTTTAATCTATACTTAAAAATTTATACTGCACTTTCGCTTGTAAATTCTAAACTATTTGAAATTCGATCTTTCGCATCTTCGCTATTTAACAATACATTCTCTAAAAATTTCCTACAATTTTGGACTCAAGACAGAGACAATCACTATAATAGATCCAATAAACCCGTGAAGTATACATGTGAAGATAAAAAAGAATTTCAAATCCAAACACAAGAATTATTGAATCTTAAATTAATTGAGGCTAGTAATATTCCACATAAGAGCCTAACCTTCTTAGTTAGGAAATCATGCAAAACAAATTAGAGGAAAGGCAAGATGAGTGATTAATATTAAGAAACTTATTGATAACACTAAATTTAATGGTTTTTTAACTAAACAAAGAAGTACTAATTAATAATATTAAAACAGCCAAATAGTTCTCTAAATTAGACTGTAAGTCTGACTTTTGGCAGATAATAATGCATTCAAATAATAAAGAAGTTAATGCTTTTAGTACACCACAAGGATATTACCAATGGAATGTTATGACCTTCGGGTTAAAAAATGCCCCACAAATAATTCAAAGATGAATTGACACTATTTTCAATGAATTATTACATTTTTGCTTTATATATGTAGATGATATTTTAATATTTAGCCAAATCATTACCGAACGTTTAAAACACAACTTTATTCTCACATAAAGCCCAAAAGCATGGAATAACATTATCTAAATACTGTCTTCTTAACTAATACTGTTGAATTCTTAGGACTCCTTATAGATAATGGTGCGATTAAATTACAAGAACATATCTTAACAAAAATTGACCATTTTAAACAAATAAATAATCAAAAAAATTTGCAGTATTTTCTAGGATGTATTAATTATGTTGAAGCATTTGTTAAAAATCTCGCACAATTAAGAGCTCATTTGCAAAAGAAGTTACCAAAAAATATATCTTGATATTGGGATGAAAAAGATGAAAAAATTTTACATCAAATTAAAGCATTTTGTAAAAATCTTCCAAAATTAAATTTACCTATACTAGGAGATTAATTAATTATAGAAATAGGGGGTTATCTTAAAAGCAAGACATAATAATACTGAGCTCTTATGTAGATATACTTCGGGTACATACACAACTACCGAACAAAATTATCATATCAATGATAAAAACTATTTACAATAAAGAAAACAATTAAGAAATTCGAAATTCATACATGAATTATTTTTAATCAGGACGGACAATAAGATAACAATTTCATTTATTAAAGGAAAACTGCTAGATTCTTTGCCGAATAATAGAATAATTAGATGACAAAGTTGATTTTCTGTTTATACCATTGATTTAGAATATATTGAAGGATATGAAAATGTTCTAGCTGATATACTAAAGGGAATTATGTAAGAAATACATATGGACGTTGAAAGTATGAAAACTTATGATATATCTAACGAAGCTGAAGAAAAGCTGAACTTAGACCTAAATAATTATTTGGAGATTGTTGATCTACAAATTTGAAAATTAGAATGTGAAATTGCCTTAGATAATACAATTCTAAAAGAATTAATAAAAAGTAAAACTATCTCACCGGAGAAATACCAGAAGGTGACTACCTTATATTTTTGAACTAAGAAAAATAAGAGACTTTGCAAGTCTTCGAATTACAAGAGAACAAAAGAAAACTTTTCACCTCAGATAGTGAATTACAGAAGTTTACTGAGGAATCATCTTCCTCAAAAAAGACACTTATGCAAAAGTATTACAAGATATCTCTACAAAGAAAATTATAGAGATAGCTGAAAAATAGCAGCAGCCACCACTCTATGAAGAGTGAATAGATTTATTTCCATACGGCAGGAAAATATCAAGTTGTTGACATTTATGAAAATATCGATCATAAGCTTGTTTCAAAATTATGTAAATGTAGTTAAACCCCGGTAATATATTTAGAAGACGATAATCTTCTCAAGGAATTACCAAAACAAATAATTGATGTAGTTGTTACCTTCCACCAAGTAGTCAAACTCCAAAATTTATATATCAAATTATATCAAATGCATCCTGAATTAAAATGAGGAACTATCTCTCATACAGTTCAGAATAAACAGTGAGCCATATACTCCTAAATATAAACCTACGGAATTACTATTTCAGAGATCAACAATAGAAAATTTATACCAAATATGGAACGAGACTAAGAAAATTTTTTCTTCGAATATTTGGGTATACTATTACTGTGAACAATTATTTATATATAGTCACTATATAAGACCAACAAGCAAAATACACGAAACAATGTACAAGAAATGGATTTCAATCCTTAGTAAAAATAACGTAGTTGTTAGTAGAGAAATGAAGAAATTATTCTGTAAAAAATTATAGAAAGAAAAAATACACAAGTGTATATACTGCCAGAAAAGAGATACTATACAAAGAATACGTGATAAACTTAATGTAAAAAGTAATGGAAACGAGATGTAAAGGCATTAATTTAAGGAGCACATGAGAACATACCATCAATTATTCCTTACCAGCTGAAAAGTGATAGTGGACAATTAATTCAAAGGAATGTTCTAGAATTATTCTACTGCACTGACAACTTTAGCAAAAATGTATCTTTCCAGCTCAATTATTCATATTCAATACAATTGTTGAAGCATCTTTCCAGCTTAATTATTCACGGCCAGTATAATTATGAAGGCCACGTAGCAGAAACCAATAATGAAAACTTAACACCCATGTAAAGAAAGGGGAAGGAAGCCTCTTCTACTTGAAGGAGGACTGAGACTTCATCATTTTCTTTCTCTTCTTCCTCTGTAATTTAATCATGTGTGTCTGCCAATGCGGCTAAATAACATCTTCTTGCTCTATATCTATAAGTATGTTTTAAAGTATTAGTAGATATTATGTCTTGTTCCTTTAGTTTGTTTAAATAATATTATTTTATTTTGATTTTGTCTGTTCTAGCTACGCTTAGTGTAGGAAATGAATTAATGCTGTGCTTTGAATCTCTGATTTAATTACATAATGTTATAGTCTGTTGAAGATTTGAATGATCTTGTTGAGCCTTAACATACTCCAGAAATCCATAGAGAAATGTGTAATATGAATCAGAGATGTTAAGATCAAACCCTAGAATAGGTATAATCAAAGTAAGATAATAGTACTAAAAAATCTCAGACGAAAGCATAATGGACCCCAATATTTTATAACACTACAAAATACAAAAGAGTAAGAAGAAATTGTTAATCATGGAAGACAAAATAAATAAATTAAAAATGGGAATAAGAAATTTAAAGAAAAAAGTTTGAAATGGTATTAGAGAATTGAAGAATTATAATACCAATTAAAATATAACTTATTATTAGAAAAATCCAAAGCTCAACAAACATCTGTAATATCTACACCATTGAAGGCCTCAAAAATAGTATCAAAGTCTGACGTTCAGCAGGCTAACATATATATATATGTCCAAATCATATTAATTTCTTCTGAACACCTTCATGGTTTTATAATTTTTTTTGTTCTTTTTATGAAATACAAAGGAAAATTGAAAAAAAATAAAAAGCAATCACTTTTAGATGAACTTAGAGCAGGTATTTCTGACGACTTTGATGTTGAATAAATTCTACCCCGGACATGATTTTAGCAGAATTTGTGAAATACTTCAAATAAATATAAAAGCAAACAATTAGAAGTTTTTCACAAAGAACATTTTTTCATATAAAATCTCCATTAAGAAATTCAAATGAATGGATCATAAAACGCTGTATGATTTTAAAACAACAAGTTGAATTAGGATTATATTCTGAAAATATATCTAACAAATTGGTTAATATATGAAGTTATACCAAAATCAGATAGAAAAAATCAAACTCTTCAAAAATATAATCCAATCTAAATATAAAAAATTAGCAAACACAGAAAGTACTTCTAATATATATAAATTAGGTATAAGACTAATTCAAAATCAACAAGTCCTCAACAACAACATAGCTACTGTAGTTATTCTTGCTGAATTTTGTAATTTGGAAAAATACTCTGTTAGTCTAGAGATTCTTGGATGGACGAATCAAAATAGATATAATTTCCAAGGAAATATATAAGGAGCTAAAAGAATCAGCGAAATTATTACCAGAGATGAACCATCTTCTTCTGAAAATGAAATAATAGATTTAATTAATGTTTTAACTGAAAAACGTTTATGCTACTCGTAGTTATCCGTGCTACTCTCCATCTGATCGATCATGATGTTACTCCTCTAATACCAATGAGCTTACGAGTTAAAATACTAGTTCTATATTCGTACTTATCTCAATGATGGCGTATTTCTACATTTAGACCGATTGCTGGTACTCCTCCATCTAATGATCGTCTAGGATGCTTACTCCTCAATAGCTAGTACAAGTTAAAATACTAGTTCTTATATTCGTTACTTATCTCCAAGTAATAGGCGTATTTCTACATTTAGACCTGATAAAACAGAATAAAAAATTCAAAATAATATAACTGAACCTATAAGTGGACATAGTATTTATCTAAACATTGTTTGTAGCAAAAAATATTAATGAAATAATCGATAAATGGGTAATAGAAAATAGCTTAGCAATATATATCTATAATTTAAACGCTTACTGGAATTGCTAAAAAATGGTTTATAGGATTAAAAGATAGTTAAAAACAAAATATAAGACATACTTGTTTTGGTGAAAGAACTATTAACGCACCTGACAAGTGGCCAAATATTGATGAAGCTTATATAAAAAGTGAATTTCTAGGATATAAATTTAGACATTATACCAGAATAGTAAAAGAGAAATATCAATCTGATATATCTAAACAAAAAATAACAGCTTTATGTATTTGCAATATCTGTTACTTAAACGAATATAATTGTGATTATCAAATGTTCTTTTATGACATTTTAGCAGACAATCGATTATTATATCTAGATATGTATTTTTATAAGTAACCTGAGCCATATGAAGTCAAGAATTTACAAATGCACATCCGAATGATGTAATATTAGGAAGTCCTATACAATACACTTTTGAAAAATTACATGAAGTTTGTCAGTATCTTGATTTATTTAAATGAAATAAGCAATACAAATAATTATTATGTTGTAAAAAATCAGATTTAGTTCCTCAACAATGGAGTTGCTCGTCTTCACTTAACAGTTGTAATTGTTTTGCAAAACATAAAAGGAAAGAGTTCTTTAAGAAAATACATAAAAATCATTTTAACCTTAATAAAATAAATTTTAGAAAAAAGAATAATAACAACACATATAATACTAAAAAAGTCAGAATAAATAGATGCTGGATTTGTAAAAAAGGACACAATGCAAATAAATGTCCTCAAAGAACTAAAGTAAGCCATGTAAAATCGGTAACAGTCATAAATGAAAATGATTTAAAACCTATCTTCAATTTTTCTAATATAGATAACAATGAAGAACTATACGAATTATCAGATACTGAAGAAAAAAGTTATTTAGATAATGATATAGAAGAATATTTATATTCTGATTAATAGAAGAGAACTCTGAATCAGATATAATTAATGCTAACTCTATTGAATACGAACTACATATTACCTTATCTGAAGAAGCTTACAATAAAATAAGAAAAAGAAAATTATTTTTAGGAATAAGACTCTTTTGATATGTCTATTTTCTTGTGCATAAGAAGCATATATTATAGTTTTCGAGAAAGAGAACATCCAATTGATATAATAAATACAGAATGAAGAACCCGAATACTCTATATAATCAACAAATGAAAATATAAGATTTAGAAAGAATAAAAAATTTTGAAAAATATATGCATATATTCTTTGACGGAATCTAATCTTTAAATAAAGCATATTTTCGAAAAGGAATTGATAGTCCAATTACTATATGGATATATGATGGTAGAATTATACATTCCAAAAAAAGAAACCTTACTAGGAGATACAAGGAAATTTATGCCACCAAACTCTAATGTTTAATCTACAACTTAACTACTCTGTCAATATTAACGATCGACATCTAGATAGATCTTTAACTCTAAAACAGAAATTAGATAGGGTGCAATTAAGAGCAGTGTTGTTTACAGAATCACTTATCAAACTGTATACACATACAATAATCAACACAATATTGTAGCATTTAAACCACATACAGACTCAATTCTTGTAGACCATCTTTTCTCTCATATAGGTCAAACTATTCAACTAGAAGAAATTAATGAACAGCAAAATCACAACACCCTCTTCAAACCTTCTCCTTGAATTTGATTATTATAAAAGTTACGGAAGCCAGAGACATCCTAGACTTAATTTTATAGAAAATAATAATTCACTTCTCATACAACCATGACATTTAATCACAAGTTAAACTACTCTAACCCGACCATTTCTAAATATAAGAGAATATAATCATAATCAATTACTAGTAATTGGTTATTATATCCCACCAGAAAGAAAATGTAATATTTTATTACATACAGGATCTCATCGATCACATATAGCTCAAGATTTAATACCAACAAATTTATAAATACTTAAAGATACTCCATATATATACCACGATTAGCTTGGACAAAAACATTTAAGTACCCATGCAACCAATTTATTTTTTGGATTTTGGGAAATAAGTAATCATTGAATTGAATTGATTTCCAACATTTATTCCTAACAGACGAAAACAACTTAAATCGAATATTAATAAGAATGAATTTTCTTCAACAATATGCAATAACATATACACATAATATCGTCAACATAAATAATTATATATTACCACGAAATGCGCTTTCCTAGCTAGATTAGTGTAAAATTATATATTCCCATATATGAACTTATTCCAATACACGCTTTATGTGATACAAGTAGCAACATAACTGTATGTAATGAATTTATGATTCCACCACATATACCAATCCATACCGAAGAATTATTACTCGAATTTTTAATGGTTTTCGAACCGAAAATGAATATTCGACCAATCAATTCTTTGTTATTCAATCCGCTCTTCTCAAAATATATAAATTATGGTTTCTCTCCTATAATGACCCTGATTTAATTATTGGAAATAATATTTTTAAGACCTTTATGTCATTCACTCAATCTGAAAATGGGATTACTTTGATTACTTCAAATAATAACTTAATCAAATGTCCCATAATTCAAAAACCACAAATTCACTCCACAACACCTATTTTTTGGAGTCAACGTGGTGATTATACCCTCGATGAAAGTATGAAAGCTACTTTCCCTCATCTATTTAATCTACACTCAAATTTATACTGCACTTTCGCCTTAAAACTCTAAACCTATTGAACTTCAATCCTTTGCATCTTCACTATTTAAAAGCTCATTCTTTGCAAATCCCCTACAATTCTGGACTCAAGACGATCCAATCACTGTGATATATCCAATAAGCCCGTCACTTATCATAAGGGTTCGCCCTATGAAGTATGCATCTAAAGATAAAAAAGAATATTAAATCCAAATACAAGAATTATTAAATCTCAAGTTAATTGAGGCTAGTAGTAGTCCACATAGTAGCCATAGCCAGCCTTCCTAGTTAGAAATCATGCATAACAAACTAGCGGAAATGCAAGATTAGTAATTAATTATAAGAAACTCAACGATAACACTAAAGAGCCGTTTGGGGCAGCTTATTGGGGTGTGATGGTGTTTGAAAAACGTCGCTGTGTTTGGAAAAGACGTTTGACTCGCTTATTTTCGCTGCTCGCATACGCGCTTCCGTCATTTGTTAATAAGTGGCGAAGAGAAGAACCCGTCTCCAGCTTCTGCTTCTCGCATTAGGTAAGGAATTCTCTTGCTCGCCGTCGCCCTCCCTGAGTCCTTTTGCTTCTTCACCCTCGCGGAAAGGAAGATCTGCTGAAGTGATATCGTCCTCTTCCCTTCCGCGAACCACACCTCTCGCCGAATTTCTTCTGTCGACGACCCCTCCCGCCGACGAGCTTTGCAAACTCCCTGTTCACGCAGCATCAACCCGTCTTCTTCCCCGCACACAAAAGCTTCGCTTTCCCTTCTACCTCTCCTAGCTGCAAAAACAGTCCCGTTCTCCACCTACCTGCAATTCCACTCACCCCTTATTCACCTTTCTCCTCACACGCGCGTTGACCTCATTTTTGGTGAGGTCTAGTTTCCTCATTAAAATTTAGGTTATAACTTTAGGTTCTTCCCTCTTGAATATCTTAGAACCTTAGCAATGTGACTCGTCTCGTTTTAGAAATTTTGAAACCACTTCGTTACTCTTTTTGGAGTCTCGCATGTAATTCTGTATCTCTAGCACATAGAAGGTTGGAACTAACGTGAGGAACCCAAATGGAGTCCCCATATGACCATTAAGCCATAAAAGGTTGCCTTGCGCACATTTTGCATCATCACGCACAAAAATTCCACAATTCGCGGCCTTGAGGCCTTCAAATATTCTACAATTGTTCGTAACTGAAGTCAATTCTCCAGAATGATCGACAACAAGCCAGAATTTCAAAAAGAATCGAATTCGACGCGCTTTTAGCTCAATCGTTGACGAGGTTGCCCGACCGACCCCGGATGACGAAACTGACTGCGCCGGGACGTCCGGAATGTCGAAATTACCTAGAAAGGACATTCACTTTGTAACGATTCTGAGCATAAAGAAAATAATAAAATAAGTTTTCCTTTTTTTTAAAACCCTTAAATCCCTAATCCTTTGCCTAAATCCACGCTCACGCCTCACACTCGCTCGGTCTTCCTCTGTTCGGTCGCACGAACCCTAGCTCGACACTCGTCTCCTTGCTCTTGAACCGACCCCGAACCCGCCGCCTCCTCGAGTCGTCCCTTCATGTGACGAGGGGGGAAGTTTAATCCTCAGCCTCGTTTGGAGACGCTCTGTTCAAGCCCCTCCTTCTCGATATCGTGGGCTTTCAACTTTGGTCTTATGCTCCTGTCGAGCTTGTCGCCCTTGGCACGAATGGGGAAAAACCTCTCCTTCCCGATTCCTTCTACGCCCTTCTCGAGTCTTCTCCTTCTCTGTCGCTCCCTGCTGCGACCTTGGTCCTCATCTCTTGCATTCGGGTTACCCTTGAGTAAGTTTAGGTGAGCTCTTCCACACTCCTTGTGCTATAAAATCCCCACTTGGGGTAGGGTTTTGGGTTGGCCGAATTTCTTGAAGGAGAGGGGAGGTGCTGCAAGATTGCTCCTTGACCCACTCTTGCTTCTCTTGTGTGCTCTACACCAAGTGGTAATCTCTTCTCCCCTCTCTATTTCTCTTGGTTCACTCGATACCTCTGTCTGGTTTTGCTCAATACTACTATATCTTGCCCCTTAGCTCGATATTTGGTTGTTCGGCTCGGCATTCAAGTGGGTTTGCTTGATATGTATACTTATTTAGTTGGTTAGCTGTTTCTTTTTGTTCTTCTTTTTTAATATCATTTATGGTTTACAAAAAAAATGGAAAAGAGGAAGAAAGGGGAAGGTGAAGAAGGGTGGTGAATGTGTTAGCTAGCCTCTTTTCCTCTTCTTGTTGCAAGCTCTATAATCTCTCATCTTGTTGAAAATGATATCAACTATATGTGGCTTTGGTTTTAGGTGTTAAGTGGAGGTTTTAAATGATGTGCTATGCTTCCTTTACTAATGCTTCTTTGGGCTTAATATGTTTCACTTGGAGGCTTTGGGGGTTTGCATCTTTATGAGGTGCACATGCATGAATGTGATTCTCCTTCTTCCTAGTTCTATTGCAGGGTTTTATGCATGTTAACAATGTGATGCATTGTTTGGAGCCTTGAGTTGGCTTATTTCGTTCTTTTTTAAAAAAAAGGAGGAGAAGGTTAAGTAGAGGAGTTTCATGCTAGCACAACTAGTGAACATTTTAAGACTTCACGACCACTTAGTTATTATCATTTTTTTATTATTTCAAGTTGAGGCATTTTGAGCACACTTAGGTGTGCCTTAAACTTCATTGTTGGCATGGTTTGGATGTTGTTTGGAGCCCTTTTGGCTCCGTACTTGCTCCCTACCTTACTGTTTTGTTGAAATTTAAAGTAGCTTATGGTTTTTGGAGTTTTATGGTGGCTTACACCCTTCTTACTTGCTCTTTACCTCATCATCTTGCTAATGTACACTTATGCATGCTGTAAACTCTATTGTTGACATGGTTTAGACGTCATTTTGGAGTCGTTTTGGCTCCATATTTGCTCTCTACTTTGCTGTTTAGTTGAAATTTGGAATGGATTGAATTGTGATGATGTGAGGTGGAGTACAATTAATTTGCAAAAATCTGAAATGTATGGGTGCATTATTTTACAAAAATCTAAAAGTCTTGCCTTGTTCTTTTATAAAATTTGGAAATGTGCGGGGACTCATTTGTGAAAATCTGAAACTTTGTTTGATGTTCTTTTTCAAAAATTTGAGAAGTATTGGGTAGCTCATTTGCAAAATCTGAAAGTAAAGGAAGCATGGTAGTTAGGTGAAGCTTTATGCTGGTGTGTTTAACATGAAATCTTGGGAGCTTCTATTGCAATTCATCTTCTCTTTATTTCATTATTTTACTAATTTACATGTGAAAGAACTTGCGATTGTTGGAAGATATACAAATGTGGGGAAGAAATGGGGAAGTTTTACATAATTTGGGCCCCTTTAATGGCTCGCTTTTAGTCTTGTTTGGGCTCGATTTTATGGCTTGTGGTGGCTTGATTTTAGCCCCTCTTGTGGCTCGGTTTTGTGGCTTGTGGTAGTTTGATTTTAGCCTGTTGTTTGGGCTCGGTTTTGCCTCATGGTAGCTTGGTTTTTGGCCTTGTTTGCTGAGCTTGAGTTGGGGGGTTTTCGGCCCTGTTTTGAGGTAGGGCTGGGTGCTTTTGGGTTAACGTGGATTTTGGAGTTGTTCTTCCTCAATTTCCCCATTAATTTGAGCACCGATTTGAGAAATCTTTAGTAGGCTGATCTTAAATGGCTGACAAATGGTTTTGAGGCCTTTATTGTGTTCTTTTGGGAGTCCTTGGCGGTACTTTTGAAACCCTCCTAAACTTAAAAAAATATATATATCAAGTCTTGCTTGTCATCTTCGAAGGAGCAAATATTTCTTCTAGGAGGATCAGTTTGTTTCTTGGGAAGGTGCGGAATCCATATGTTCTAGGTTGTATGAGGGATTGTGTGAGGATTGTCGGAGCATTCTTTTGAGGGGTTTTAGTCGAGTCCGTTAGGTTCGTATCATCGGGGGTTCGGGATCGTTTGTTTTTTTTGTGGTTTTGAGGATCGATTCACTTTCTTCTCTCCGTTCTTTTAGGTGAGTCGTTTCCTCACTTCTTGCTTCTTGGCTAGTTTTTACCTTTATGTACGAGGCATAAGTGTGCATGTGTAGCCTTTTGCTATACGTGGACCACCAAGCAAGGCAGTAAGTAGGATGGTTCAGGGTTTGGTACAAGTGTTGAAAGAATCACCTAGGTATGTGTGAGAGGTCCTAGTACGATCCTGACTCAATAACCTTACGAGAATGAGTGATCGACAGTACAACATCTCTAACACTTAGTAAATGGCTATCCATCGCTCTACAGGTAGTTGGAAGCTACCGCCTGCTAACACGAATGATCCATTCACTTTTAAAGTATATAAAAAAATCTCTTTTAAATGAGTGATAAATAAAAATTCCTTCTAAAAAAATGAAATGAAATATTTGCTCAACACTTTTTATAAAAAAGAAAAATTCACGGGTCAGTCGTATGAACCAGGTTAGGAGTTGCCTCCTTCTGTAGCTGTTAGACTGGCCCAAAGTCCTGATTCTGAGCCCTCCACACCACCATGCTTATGGTTCTCTTTGGGCTCTCCGAGCGTTTTATACAATTTTCTTTAAGTTTTCACAGGACATCTGCGAGCTTTCTTCAGGCTTTTCGTGTTTTTCACGATTTCTCTCAACTTTCCTCAAGTTTCCTTTTTGTTTTGCTATTTATTCTTCTGTATATGAATACATGTTCGCCAAGCCCATTACTATACTTGCTCGCTTGTATTTGTGATTTTGATCCTATTCGTAGGAAATAGCAGACCCGCCAGACATATAAGTTCCTTTTATGTTTACAGCAGTTTACTTTCCTGCACATACTACTACTTTCCTTTACTACACATTTATTGCACTTACTTTATTACTGTTTTTCCTTATTGTACATACTACTGCTTTCCTTTACCGCACATTTACTGCATATTCTTTACTATTACTTTTTCTTTATTGCACATTTTGTTGTTTCTTTTTTTAATGCGCATCATACCTTTTAGAATAAGAAGCTAGTAGCATGGTTTTGTAGGAGGAACACAAAAATAAAATACTGACTCAACAATTGCATGTCCACTTTAAATTTAATACTGCTATAACATGGAGCACGAAGCAAAATTTTGAGGGCAACACGACAATGATGCAAGCAAAGGACTTCTGACAACAATTTACGACAACAAAATGAGACTACATCAGCTAAACCTTCCTTTAGTTTAAATAACGAGCCATAGGACTTCGTGGTAGTCAGCTTAGTGTGATATAAATCCTCACATCATCTTTTATGTCTTTGCACAACCATTTTATGCAATATAAGCCCTAACTCGTCTTAGCATTCCGAGATTATTGTCCGTTACGACGTAAATCCTCCAATCTTCTAGGTTATTTGCATAACTGGATATTATGCAAATGTAATTCCTAAAATTAATAATTGGCAGGATTGAAATTGAAATAAATTATATTCCAAAATTTAAAGCTTAGCAATAGGATAGTTCGAGAAGACATGGAGTTTCGCCTCTATTATGTGACATCCCCTAGTCCTCATTCCTTTGATTCTAAAAATAACTGTTTCTATTTGGTCATCTCCCACTTGATTTTCCTACACACTACATTGAAAATCCTAACCTTTAAATTCATAAAAAAAGATACATCTGATAATCTTCGAGAGTTCTCTCAAGTGACTTCAGTCATTTGAGATGTAATTGACCATAGAGGCTTACCTATAGGGAGCTTTAAGAACCTAGGTAATATAAACCATATCTACTTTTTAATATTAGGTAGGGGAACTTGTCGGTTGAAATAAAAGGTGCGCAGACAGATGTGTTGCTTGCGATATTGTGCTCGTTTATTTATACTGCTAAATGAATGAAAATTGTCCATTCTTATTCTCATTTTTCAAATTTAAAATATTATTTTCAAATTCATTCAATATATATATATACATTAAATTAAACCAAAACCGTATTTTATAAAACTACATTTTATATTTTCCAAAATGATCACCTTAACGGCCGACAATGCAATCCACACGAAGCCCTCTTCCCTCCTCTCTGAATTTACCCGCAAGCTACTGTTGACCTCATTTTAGTGAGGTCCTAGCTTTTTTCACATTAGACTCTAGGATCTAGCTGTAGAAGTTCCTTACTGACCACCTAGCAGACTAGTAATGGAGCCCACCTCTCATAGAACTTCGAGTCACTTCTTGACCCTCCTTGCTCGACTCTTCTTCTTCCCCCTCTCTCAGACAGGATCGATCGGCCAACCCCTTTCTTGCCTGCATCGAAGGTAGCAGGGGTAGAAAAAGGAAGGAACGCAGAACTTCTTCGACCTTCTGGGACGCTTGGAGCACATATCTTAACAATTGCAGTGATTGGGTAACGAAGCTTTGCTTTGTTCCTGTGCTTGCTAATTTTGTTCATACATCACAGGCATCTAAAAGTTAGAAAAGATTCGCATACATACCCACTCGATTCATATGTATTTACATATCTAACACCTAAACTTCAATATCTACATACATGCCATTTTACCTATGCAAAATATATAAATATATAAATATATATATATAAATTATATAATTAAAAAAAATATGTTGCATAGTGTTTTTTATTTTTATTTTAATGAAAGATTCTGGTGTCATAGATGTAAAAAATAAAGTCAGGTGTGGGTATGAAAATACATAGGAATTCTATGGGTATTGCCATTTGTTTTATAATGATACTTTCGCCACAGCCATGCTCTAATCAGATTTCTCTTATTTCTTTCTTAACATTCGAGGTTGTTGTGGTTAAATAGTTTCATAATATGATTGTTAAGTTTTGAAAGAATGTGTGGCGTAAGAAATTTTTTTTATATATAGACCATCATTGGATAATTTGTTGAATGACTCTGATGACACTAACATACCTTACAAGTCTTTAACTAATAGCAGTGCGGCAAGCACACTGCTTGAATGTGTGCCCTTCTTGGTTCCTATTACAAGTAAAGAACACTATTTGTTAGAGACTGTGCAGGCCAGGCTAGCTGTTTATCCTTGGATTGCTCCCGTTTTGGGGAATAATCTTGGGGAATTCCGTCGAAGGCTCCCAAAGGCTAGAGCTCCCACCGTGCTTGAGGGAGACATGCTCCTCTAGTTCTTGGAGTTGACTAGAATTCAGCAAGAATGCTGAAATTCCTGCACCCATACTCCTACAATTCAATTGATTTTTCTTTAGCTAGGGAAGAATTACATGCATGTTTACGGGCCTAACACCTAAACTTCATTTTATCTTTTACGTTGATACTACTCAATAATCCAATTGTTATTGAAATGATTTGGGGGCTGCCCTTGCTTGATGCTTTTATCATTTCGATGATGTTCTATAATTGCTGCTTGGGACATTTAAATGATTATTTGGTGTTTGAACTGTAGAGATTTCATAAGCAGAAAATTACTTCTTACCTCATATTGGGCCATGTTTTATTCCTTTTCTTCTTTCTTTTGCTTTGATTATATACAAATGCATTCCCTGTATGGTAAAATGTCCACAATAGCAAGAGCTTTTTCTGCCATATATTCTTGCTGGTCTTCTTGATGATTTAAAAAAAAAAAAAATCTTTTTTTTAGATTGCATGTTCACTGTTTCGAAAAGCTTGAAAAGTCTTGTTTGAAGTTTAAAAGTGTTGTCCATTGCTAGCCAAGTGCTGTCCATTGTTAATTAAGTGTTGTTTGAGGTTTAGGATTGTCAAAGAATGCTGTTTGGAGCTAATTAAAAGTTGTTTGAGGTTTAAGATTGCCGCAGGTTGCTGTTTGGAATTAATTAAGGGCTAATTGAGGTGTAAAGTTGTTGTTTGAAACCAATTAAGGGCTGTTTGAGGTGTAAGGTTCCTGTTTGGAACTAATTTAGAGTTGTTTGAGGTTTAGGATTGCCGTAGGTTGCTGTTTGGAGCTAATTAAGGGCTGTTTGAGGTGTAAGGTTACTGTTTGTAACTAATTAAGGGTTGTTTGAGGTGTAAGGTTGCTGTTTGGAACTAATTAAGAGTTGTTTGAGGTTTAGGATTGCCGTAGGTTGCTGTTTGGAACTAATTATGGGCTGTTTGAGGTGTAAGGTTGCTGTTTGGAACTAATTAAGTGTTGTTTGAGGTTTAGGATTGCCGTAAAATGCTGTTTGGAGCTAGTTAGATGCTGCCTAGTGCTGTAGTTAGCCATTTTGAGCTTGGAATTATTGCTTGGATGTTGTAGAAGCTGTGGGAAAGCTGTATGTTGCTGCTTGGAGTTAACTAAGAGCTATTTGAAGCTGAATGTTGTTGTTTGGAGTTAATTAAGAGCTGTTTGAAGTTGTATGTTGCTGTTTGGAGTTGAATAAGAGCTGTTTGGAGCTGTATGTTGCTGTTGGAAGCTTAGAAAAGCCATAGGAGCGCTGTTGGAGGCTTAGAGTTACTGTTGGAAGCCTAAAAAAGCCATAGAAGCGCTGTTGGAGGTTTAGAGTTGCTGTTGGAAGCCTAGAAAAACCATATGATGCTGTTTGGAGGAGTAGAGTTGCTGTTGGACGCTTAGAAAAGCCATAGGAGGCTGCTCGGGAGCTTAGGATTGCTGCCTACTGCTGTAGGAAGCCTTAGGTCCGCTGTGAGAGATTCCTAGGTATTGCCCGGAGTCGTTGGAGGCATTAGGATCACGATTTAGGCCCGGTTCACTTGCATTTTCCCCCTTTTCTGGCTTTGTTAGTTTTGGAAGTGGGCCGGCCTCTTCCATTCTCATCTTATTTTTTTATTTCATTTTATTATTATTTTTAAAACAGTGAGGAATTTCTAATTTAATTTGGAAACACTTAAGCGATATTTAAGGTCTAGTTAGAAAACACTTAAGTGAGTGTAAAACACGTTAAATCACCTTAAGCACAAGTTAAAGTGTAGGCTTCCTAGATTTTAGGAGCACACCCTATGTGAGAGTTCATCCACTTAATATTTAGTGTAGGCTTTCAAGATTTGAGAAGCACGCTCTAGGTGACAGTTCATCCACCTAATCTTCACTATAGACTTCCTAGACCTTAGGAGCACACCCTAAGTGAGAGTTTATTCACATAATCTATAGTGTAGGCTTCCTAAATTTTAAGAGCACACCCTAGGTGAGAGTTCACCCACCTAATCTTCACTGTAGGCTTCCTAGACCTTAGGAGCACACCGTAGGTGAGAGCCCATTCACCTAATCCTCTAATGCACAGTGAAACTAGGCACCTGACCCTGATTAAGACACTAGACACGAGGATGCACCGAGACGTGGTTCACACTTCCTTAATTAAATCAATTGTGGAATTCCCAACATAACTTAACCTACAGTGAAACCCAATGCACCAGGATTTGAGCTTGAACATTACGCTCAGATTCTTCTAACAATTGAGAATATTTGTTTTGCCACATACGGATCATCGGACAGGTGTAAGTCTAAGGTCTAGGTGGCTAGGGCGATGATAATAATGCTAATGTGTGCTAAACGAGGGATACGATGTGGGAATTTTTTAGAATAGTGTCTCATACCTAAAAAATCTTTAATAAAGGAACGGAAAAGACCGATGATACTATTCGCTAACTCTTGGTGAGATTGTTTCCCCCGACGATCTTAGGTCGCCAGTAGTCTTAGCCCGATTAGAGTGACTAGCCTGTGGACTATACTACTTTACAAAATACTTACAAAAATAAAACAAAAATCTTTTTTGCTTGTTAACAAGAATTATGTATAAAACTTATACAACAGTTTTTGCATGAAAATCAAAGAATTCTTCCGATATAAAAAAAAAACTTATAAAGGTCTATGGTTAGTCACTTGAATTGAGTTTAAGGACCGTCTTCCGTAGATCGTCGGGTTTGTAGCGCTTGTCCAATGTCGGATGACACAGTCCAGTTCGGAGCCCCCCACCTTTACTAAATTCTTATACTTAGTCTTGATTTTCCATATGTGACCCCAGGATTTCTTTTACCTGCTTGTGTTTTAGTACAGTTCGCTCTTCGACTTTTTTTCTTTTCGCACCAGATTTTCTTGCTTTCTTTTTCCTCCAATTTATTCAAATCCCCTGCAAACTATATCATGCTTTATGGATTAGTCATGGAGTGGTAGTAGATGCCCAGGTACACTTTACAGTTTATTTATAACATTTTTTTACTTTACTGCACTTTACTGTTTAGCACCTTTTGTTTACTTGCAATTTATTTACTTTGCATGCAAGACAAAACAAAACAAAAACCCACAACATTGAAACACACTTCACAAAACCATTTGAACCTTAGACATTAGGGTTGCAATTGCAACAAAAGAACTTGGAGTTCGTGGGCAACACAGCAAGAAGCTTGGAGCTAACTTCGTGGGCAACACAGCAAGAAGCTTGGAGCTAACTTCGTGGGCAGCACGGCGAGGAATCCAGACCGAGGATCTTCTTCAGCAAAACTCTCCCATAGTTTAAATTACTACCTATAGGATTTCGAGGTAGCTCGCCCAGCTCGACGCAAATCCTCACTTTTCCCATAGGCTTCTGTTCAACCGTGTTGTGCGGCATAAGTCCTAACTTGCTTTAGGTTCTGAGGTTATCGTACGATACGACGTAAACCCTCCTATCTCTGTAGGCTATATGCATAATTGCTATTATGCAAATGTAAGTCCCAAATAATAAAATTAGCAGGATTGAAATACTTAAATAAACATCTTTTCCAAAACGCAGCTACACAATAAAGTTTGGGAAGTCACTGAGGGTCATCCTCATGATCTGTGACGTCCTCTATCTTTTCCTTCCTTTGGACTCCTGAAAATAACTATTCTCATTTGAGCCACTCTTGTTTTTCCACGTCTTATCGTGAAAACCTAAACTTTGAGATTCTTGAAAACAGAACCATCGATTATTATCTAGAGTTTTCTCATGTGACCTCGGTCATTCGAGATGTAATTAACTATAGGGGCTTGTCTCTACAGGGAAATTGGAACCCAGGTAAAACAAACCCTACATAATTCTTATATTAGGTTGGGAAATTGGTCGGTCACATATAAAAAGATTCGCAGGCCAAACAGATGTCATAAACCTTATAGTTTGTATGATTGGGTCCACCGCCGCGGGATACACTTATCTTTCGAGAAGTTGTATTATTCGTGGTATCGGACACGATTATGCAAACTACTGGGCAAATGAGATCTATTCGGTCTCATTTCCAAAAATTAAAACATACTACTTTCAAAACCGAAGATTACATACTATTTTATATTAAATTAAATTTAAAACTACTTTCGAAAACGAAAAACTGGCCGACAGCTACCCTAGCCTCTCTACTCTCTCTCCGTCAACAGCGAACTCAGAAAACTCATTTTCTCAGGGCAGGTAATAAGGTTCTTAAGGATTTAAAGTTATAAGTGCACATTTAATTAAGGTTTTTAGAGGTTGGATGTGCCTCAAAGCTTATATTATCATCACAGTTCATTGCTAATTTTTGTGTCTTCTAGGTACCGTGGGGTGCTGTTAGGTGAATGTGGATGTTAACAATTTTTCTATAGAGCATTTTTTTTCCCTTCTCCAAGTTTTTCTCTCTGAATTTCTTTTTTCTATTTAAATAAAATGCACCGAGCATATTTTGGTTTTTATAGTCCTTTTGCACTGATAACATTGCCATTGTTGTGTGTCAAAGATTTAGCCTTATTAATTTCTGTAATTGTTGTTTTCTTCCGTTTTATTTGTACTTTTAACAGGCTTTCATAGCCGAAGGACTTGCAATTTATGAGTGAAAACCAAGTGGAATATTAGCATCTCGGCCTGTCATTTCTTTCTTATATATTATAATTCCTACATTAATTTCTGTTAGAATCTCGACTGAGGTTTTTGATGCTTTCTTCGTTTATATGTAATTGATTGTTTTGTTAACTTACTATAATTTTTAAACATTTCATATATAAACTTTTTATGCATGCATGTGCAAGTTGTTATGATACTTGTTGAATCTTGTATTGGATACTGAGGATGGAAGTAATTAGCTTATATTTTTAATCTTGTTGAAGCATGTTTATCTGTAATTGTTGTTTTTTTTATCTTGGAAAGCAAAGAAATGAAAATTTATTTTTGATACTCACGAGAGTGCTTATCTTTTTGAACTGGTCTTTAATGATTTGCAGCTTCTGTTTTATCTAATGTTGTGCTCATACAGTTTTGTTGCAAATAGCTTAACTAAACAGGGGCATAATAATCATTTATCCAACAACAACTGCCAATAAGCTATTCTGAATAAGCTCCACCAAACAGCAAGCCAGCTGATCCTGATAATCAGCAGATTATCAGATTATTAAGATAATCTACTTATCAGCTGATTATAAATAATCTGCAGCTGCCCCAAACAGATCCTAAATTTGATAGTTACTTTTTACCAAATAAAGAAGTAGTAATAATATTAAAACAACCAAATGGTTCTCTAAATTAGACTGTAAGTCTGACTTTTGGTAGATTATGATGCATCCAAATAATAGAGAATTTACTGCTTTTACTACACCACAAGGACATTACCAATTGAATGCTATGCCCTTCGGGTTAAATAATGCCCCACAGATATTTCAAAGACGAATGTACACTATTTTCAATGAATTATCAGATTTTTGCATTGTATATGTGGATGATATTCTAATATTTAGCTAAACCATTACCAAACATTTAGAACACATAATTTTATTCTCATAAAAAGCTCAAAAACATGGAATATCATTAAGTAAGAGGAATGTTGTGTTCTCAACTAAAACTATTGTAAATACCAATATTTTGGATGATATCAATGTTTTGGATGATATCAATGTTTTGGTTGATATGTATGTAAATCGTCCTTTAATAAGTTGTTATATTATCATATTTAACGAAGGGCATTGTTGAGGCAATTGCAGATTATCCAAATATCTGCGATAGTAACTTATCTGATAATCTATTGATACGCAATTGATCCGGATAATCGGTCTATTGTTTGGTTTCGACGTTGGAAAACAATGATTCGAAAAATTGACTATTCCGCCTTGTTACGAATAATCTGTTTAACTGTTTGGTTAGTGTGTTTTGTAAACAGCTTATTTTCAATTTTGTTTTTAATTAAATAAATAATCTGTGCAGCATATTTGTTATTTTCCTGAATAAAACTTATAATTTGTTTTAATTAAATAAATACGCATTATGGAAAATTGGTATTTGTAATGAAAATAATTTATAATTTGTTTATTTATGTAATTATTTAAATATAGATTTATTATATTAAATTATTTAATTATAAATTATTTTGATTACATATTACAAATTATATAAATAAATCTGAAACTTTTATAAATTAATTGGGTTACCACCAAACAACCAGGGGTGAAACCATCATGAACAAGTCTCCTACTCTAAAACCGGCATGGCATTTGAACTCAAATATTATGATCATCCATATCATGCAACAGTAAAGCAGCTTAAAGTGAGAACCTTTCTCCTCTGAAAATTTTTCGGAAAAAAACAAATCATGCATTATCGCTTAAACTTTAATAAGTCCTGACAGCGACCGAAACCGTCCGGTTCAATAGGCTTACATCAACAATCTAATGACTAAACGGAGTTCGTCAGATCGAGGATTGATCTACCGAAAAAAAAAATTTTCTGTAACTCATGTACGCCTCTTCAAATCGCAGAAGGGTGGAGGAGGAGATCGAAGAAGGGAGGAGGAGGAGGCGGATGTAGAAGGGGAGACATACATACCTCCTCGGATCGGCGCAGGAGGAGGAAGATCCGGGGGCGCTTAGAAGGTCGCGAGGATCCGGTGGCGACGAGGTCGCGAGGTTTCCAGTGATGGTTGGTCGCGAGGATCTTAGGTCACGGGGCGAGGGCGAAAGAAGGGCTGGGGCGTAAATTTTTACTTGATACGCGATTTCTAAGTGGAACGCGGGGAGGATCCCACGGCCGCCCTTACAGGCAAATAACAAAACTCCATTTTCAAATAAGCTGAATCAATTTGTAAAACAAACGGTGCGGCGGCGTTTTCAAAAACGCCGCCGCAGTTATAAGCTCTACCAAACGGGCCCGAAGTCATCATATGGATATTATGCTTTGGTACGATTTAGAAAACTTGAAATAGACCCCTAGGGCCCAAGTGAAACATCAAATCTATTTTACCAATTTTATAGTTGGTATTAGCAGAATATATCTATCTGAGACTGCATTAGCTTGTTGGGGATGCATAATTCACGTATGTTTGTGTTTTGGTTAAGTTCATTGGTTCTTAGACGGCCACTGATAAAATTTGTAGTATGGTTTGAGATGTTGCAATGACTTGCATTATTTGAGTCTGGCTAATTGTGTTATATTACTTTGAAATTACTTTGGATTTGTGAATTTCTTTTAATTATTTGAAATAATCAATTTGAAAATTCAGTTATATTTTTGATTGGTGATGTGGAGCGGGGAGCGGGAACTCTCATTATTGAAGTGTGATGTAGCTCCCACGACCAAGCGGTTTTTTTTGTTGTTGTTGTGGAGTCGACTGGTTCTCTTGGTCCACTTCCAGTTATCTTATTATTATATCTTTGCTTTTCTAAAGATTTACAGTTAGTTTTTTCTTGTGTTTGTTTGGGCAGCCGATGACATCGTATTTCACCTTTCTAGGGCTGTAATTAAGGGTCGAGTGGTGCTCCGGCTATATGTCGTTCTGAAATGTTGATTATCCCCGACTTCCTCTTCAGCTGCAAACTTCTCTCCATTTCCGTCGTTGCCGTATTTACCGAAGGCGTCCGGAAACAACCATCGTTGGTTGTTTTTCTGCAGTATTCGCCTTTCAACCCCTCCACCACCCACATCGTTCAGCGCCGCTCCACATCATACTTGCTGCAGCCGCCCCCATAACAACTGTAATTTCAGATTTTCTGAAGTTTCTCCAGTCCCAGTCGCTCTTTCCATCCCTTTAAAGTTTTCCGTACTGCCTAGCCATCCCGCCTCATTGCGGCCGCCAATAATCCGATTTGCCTTGTTGTTTTATCGTTGTCTGGCCATCCGACATTGTTGTGGCTGCCCCAAAACATTAAATGGTTGTTGTTTTCTGCTGTCTTAGTCCTTTATGTTTGCCGCATCTACCCAAACGTCCCCCCACCTGTTGTTTCTCCAATATCCAACTCACTTACCACCTTCCAGCTACTTTTCCAAGTCCCTACTAATCACCACCACCTCCCAAGGTTCGCCCTAGTCGCGTGTCATGTATGTTATTATTTTCTCGTTTCCGTGTGTTGGTTGTAACAACCGAATGGGTTTTCTCAGTAATAATATTTGCTTTCTAATTATATTTTGGGTTAACTTCAGTATCATATTGTATCAAAGCTAGCCTAATCTTAGTACTATCTTAGGGCTACCTAGACCTCCTTGCCTAACCCAAAATTTTCTTTCCTCTCTACTCACCCATAAACCCTATCTCACCTACCCACCCCTAAACCCTAGTAATGCCATCGAAAAGACAATAACTGGAAATCTAATTGAGGGAAAAGAACACGATAGCGCTTATGATAAATCCACAAAGAGTTGTCCAAGAAAATATCTAGGGATGATATGCTATGGGAAATCCTCCAACTTCAACAGTGTCTCACCGTCTTTGAGAGTAGACCATTCAGAGAGGTCACATAAAATGCATTCAATTTTAGAGATTAAGAACCAATATCTTGAAGATTTGACATGAAATAATGGAGAAGCCAAGATTTTGAAGGTAGATTTGCCGTATTTTGACAGCTACATGAATCCGAACGAGTTCTTCGAGTGGCTTTTGACACTTGAATGTCTCTTTGAGTACCAAATTGTCTCACCAAATGGAATGGTGAAACTATTTGCTTGCAAGTTAAGGAAAAGTGCATCTCAGATTCTTCGAGTGTGAGAAGGGAATAGTTAAATTACTACGTAGTCTATAAGATGAAATGAGAGATGCAGCGCTAGTACCTTTCAGTTTCTTAGAAATATGTTGTTTAGAACTTAGCTTTAAATGTGGAGGGACAGTATCGCCAGATGATAGCCACATCATATAGGCAGTGTTCAACCCCATGATCAAGTAACAAGAGTACACCCAATAGAACTTCCATGCCGGACTTGCCCGAGGGGAAACTAGTTCTGAGCGGAGAACTGATGGAACCAGCTCGCATTCTCAAATTTATCCTAGCCATGAAGTGTTTCAAGTATCATGTATTTGGGTATATTGAATCAGATCACCCAACTAGGAGAATGATCTCTGTCACTGATGAGAGAACAATTGAAGAAGTGGGCAGTGACACAGTAACCACTGAAGAAGGTGAGGTCACAAAGGAGGAGTACCAAATTTCAATTGATGAGGGTGAAAAAAGCATGTAGTTCAAGCTTGGGCCCATGAGAGAGACTCCTATAGAATTAACATTGATAGTCCAAGGTGCAAAGTTTGAGGAACCGACACCAGGCACATGACAATCCTAGATAAGAGAGTTTCGAACTTTTGCTAATATATAGTTTTCTTGTTAGTTGCCCCTATTGAGGGAAGTCCATCATGTTGGAGATGGGATTTTTTTTTTTGCGCAACTTCTGGAAGACTATATGAAGTTATTTGGGTATTGAAAACAACACTGTAACTACCGGTAGATTATCAAATAGGATGAATGAACCATAACATTAGAATTTCCTTAGGATCTTTGAGGGAAAGAACATGATATAGCGGAATTGAGGTTCTTTCAAAAAAGAACACGAAGAAGATGCCTCTCCTGAGTGGTTATACTTTAATGTAGTCCAACCCATCATAGATCTCGTTTCAGAGTTGACAGACCTGCTTATCAGATACGTTCAATTGAGTACGAGAATTGGGAGAAGAAGGTTATAGACTTTAGACTCGAGAGTTACTTTATGAAAATTTACGTTGATATGTAGCTCCATGTAACAGACTAATTTTTCTTTAATCACCTACGTGTTTAGCGCTCTTTCTTGGCACTAAATCAGCCTAGCCCTCACATCGCTAGAGCTTGTAAGCACAAAGTACTCTAAGAAGAAGAATGGGGAGTAATATTGAAGAAATGAACATTTCACTAAGAAAGAGCAATTACAACACTTGAATGCTTGGAAGCTTTCTTAGATGAAGACTTGGGTGATCCCAAATGAGGGGAGGGGCTTTTATTTATAGCCCCCTCCAAGCCCAACGTAACTTTCTAGAATACATAAAAATAACCTAATTCTAGAGTATTCTCTACTATTCATGTATACATATATAGTCTTAGAACTTTCTAAGTTATTCTTGAGTTCTCCTGGGAGCCTTTCCATCTCATATTCTCTAGAAGTAGGTAGAATCTTCTAGAATTCTTTGAATTGCTCTCCACAATTCGGTCTTATGTAGAATTTTTCATCCCATGCTTGTCTTGCAAATTTATAGAATATGGCGGAGCGTGACACTTTCCCCCACTTAAGCTATCAATGCCCTCATTGCAGCTTTCGCTGAGCGCTTGGACCGTCCTTCTTTGTATACTCATAGACTTGGAAAACTTAGGTTATTCCTTCCTGGTTGGCAACACCGTGCTTGGTTCCAGCCTAATCCGATGAGCTTTATTAGTTCTTGGTTGTAGTTCTTTAAGAACCTTCTCCACTTCCCTTGGTAAGTCTTTTTGGGTCTCCACCACTACCCTTGCAAAGTGACTCCCCTTATCTTGTGGAATGCTCTCTTGTACTGAATGGCTGATAATATGTTGTTTTCTTGCTTGTTAGCCCTTTTTGTTGGTAATAAGCACGTTTGGTTTCCTTCCATGATGCACATGCTATTGGCAAAGGACATTGGGAATGCTATTGCTTGATCTAAGAAGTTCATCCCCAGGACAATTTTAAAATCATCCATTGGAATAACAGAGAAGTCTAAGGTACCTGATCACGTTCCAGTGCTGGTCTTTACTCATCTAGCTATTCTATTGATTAACCTTGCTGCTGAGTTGACGACCTTGATGGAGCCTCCTCCTTCAGTCATCCGTAAACCCAACATCTTTGCTTCTTCCACGGAGATGAAGTTGTGAGATGCGCTCGTGTCCACCATCGCTCTTAGTGGTCTTCCCACCTACTACCATCTCCACAAAGTAAACCCTTTCCTTGGGGTTTTGCTGAAGCTTGCGTCCCATTCAGCAATTGTATAACCCCAATTTGTGCCGCCGTATCGCCACCTTCTTCATCTTGATGGTTTGCCAAGAGAGTTCAAAGCTTTTTTTAAGGAGAATCCCTCGTCCAATGAGATCCTCCACAAAGGAAGCAGTTGTTATGTGACTTGACTTTGTAATTTTTAGGCTTCCATTTGTCTTTTGCTTTGGATGACGTTGATTCATGGTGGGTCTCCTCGTGTTGGTTCTTGTCTTCTCCCTCCTTGAGAGAGGCATTCTTCTTATCTTTAAGCTTTGTGGACTCTTTAATGTATTCCTGAATTGAACCCTCTTGGCGGGATAGCCTGCCTCTTCGGCTCCCTCTTGAAGTCATTGAAGGTGGATATAGTGCACATATCTTTCTCAATATCTCCTCGCCTTCTTCTCTACCATAGCATAGCGATGTCCGAGAGATAAAGAGCTGCAAATTGAATTTATGCCTCTTCATCTGTGATCCCCATCGCTCCAAAATATTGCTCCAGTCCCCACAACTTGTCAACTTCGTATTGCGAGCTGCTCCAAAACTCTTTGGTATTGGAACTTCACTCCTCTTAGCCTCAAAACTATGATGGGTGGTAGATGTCGCTAGTACCCTCTTGCATAACAAAATATCTTCACACATTTCCTCCAAGCTAGCACGTACGCAGCTCATCTCGTCTTCATGGGCTTTTCGTACCTCCTGGAGCTCCCTCATCAAGCCTTCCCGCATCTTAGCCATTTGGTCCATTAAGGATTCCTTCAGTTGGAGCATCATACCTTTGATCTTTTAGTGAATTATGATGTCCTTTTCGATTTCATCAACCTTTTGGCCAAGATCCTTTATCTGGGCCTCCACATCATTCATTGCCTCCTCCACCCGAGCATGGCGCGAATCAAAGCTATGCATGATCTCCTTGGACGTTCTATGTGGTTTGAAGCTGGATCTCGTTGCTCCTGACGACCTCGCCCTTGTTGAGATGACTCCACATTACTGGCTTCAGACTCCAGAATGTGCTCTTTAACGCTCTTTGTCATACCTTCGAAACGAGGCTCTGATATCAACTATCACAGACTAACTTTTCTTTAATCACCGGTGCGGTTTTAATGCTCTTTCTACTAAGGCTATGTTTGGGGTAGCTTATAAGTGCGGCTTCGTTTTTGAAAATGCCGCCTATCCGTTTGTTTCGCACGTTTGAATAGATTATATCAAAACTGCGTTTTAATTTTTTCCATTACACGCGATCGCGGGGTTGTACCCGCGATCCGCATTCGCCTGTAGCTTATTTCGCTCGTTTTACGCATCTACCCCTCTTGCTCATGAGTCGAAACCCGTGGTCCGTCGTCGCTCTCCGGCCCTTCGTCGCTCTCCGACCCTTCGTCGCTCTCCGACCCTTCGTCGCTCTCCATCGCCGAAAGAAAGTCGAAGCCCGCGACCGCCTCTTACACATCCTCCGTCGCTCTCTCCGCCAATTCCTGCCGCTCTCCATCCTCCTCTACCGAAAGCCTGGATCAGAACAGCTGCTTTTCCTTTTTTTTGCGTTAAATGTGAAATGCAGATGTGGATCTACTTTGTTGATGGATTAGTGAGGGATTTATGCCCCTTTAGCTCTTCTCGTGAAACATATTTTTTTTTACAAGACTTTTCCTTTACATATAAAACACCTAAATTTCAGTTTTTTACACATACCACACAATTCCATACATCCAATTCCTATGCACATTTTCATACTTATGTTTAGAGCACCAAAGTGCTATGTAGGTATATATGCAAGCTTATATTTGAGGTATGTAAGTGCTTGAGAATTGTGTGTTAACTATGTAAATTTCCCTTCATATAAATAATTTCATTATTTATACCTTCTACTACTTGCCCTGTTTGGCATTTTTATGATTCTAGCGAGAATTTGTTCGCTCAATTTGATATTGTGCAATTACCTAACCACTTGAATAGTTACATAAAAAATTGCGTAAGCACTTTTTGGTTTTCTTTTGTGTTTATTTCGATGTGAAAAGTATGCAATTAACTGACCACCAAAACAGTTTATCCAGATAAGGGGCAAAATTATCATTTATCTAGAAACAGCTGCAAATCAGTTGTTTTAAAAATGCACAAACCAAACGGCTCAACCAGCTTATCCGGATCAGATGATGATCAACAGCTTATCTAGATCAGCAATTTATCTAAATAAGCTGGATAAGCTGCAGCTGCCCCAAACAGACCCTTAAATCTACCTATCCCTCACAACGCTAGAGTTTGTAATTACAAAGTACTCTAAGAAGAAGAGTAGAGAATAGTATTGAAGAAATGAACACTTCATTAAGAAAGAACAATTACAACTCTATAATGCTTGGAAACTTTCTTTGGTAAAGGCTTGGGTGATCCCAAATGAGGGGAGAGACACTTATTTATAGCCCTCTCCAAGCCCAAGGGAAAATTTTCGAATACATGAGAATAGCTTAGTTTCTAGAGTATTCTCTACTATTCATGTATACATACATAGCCTCATAACTTCCTAGTTTATTCTTGAGTTTTCCTTGGAGCTTTCTATTTCATATTCTCTAGAATTGGGTAGAATCTTCTAGAATCCTTTGAATTACTCTCCACAATCTGGTCTTCTATAGAATCTTCCATTCCCTGCTTGTCTTGCCAATTTCTAGAATATGGCGGAGCGTGACATCCAGCTCGGGTTGTGTCAAATGAGAATATACAGATTTTATTAAAATGTGCTTAGGAATGACAACACTTACAAGACCAACTTAGTAGAGGATTACACCATTTCAGCTATCTCAACTGGTTTGACCTGACACTATGCTACGAGGATAGAAGCTTCGATAGATGAGGTCGAAGCTCTCCTAACACCAGGAGACCGTCGCGGGGCGGAAAGTAGAAGCTCTTGCTATTGAACCGTGATGCGGTTCCTGTGACCAAGCGGCTTCAACGTTCGTGCCTGGACCAAACTGATCTAAGTTTTTTCTTTTGTTGTTGTGGAGTCGGCCACTCCTAGTCATCTCCTCTTATTATATATTTGCTTTTCTAATGTCTTAGGGTCAATTTTTTTGTGTTTTGTTCGGATAGCCGCCGACGTCCTTTTCCTCCCGTCTATGGCTGTATCTGTGGGTCGATTGGTGCTACCGTTGTTTCTCGTTCTGAGATGGTGATTATCCTCAACTTCTTCCACCACAACCTTCCCTTTACTGCTGCTATCACCCTTCCTGCTTCAAGCATCCTGAAACTGCCCTCCTTGCTGTTTTATGCAGTTTCGGCCTTTCAACCCTTCCACCTCCTTTCCCACATTGCTTCCCGCTGCTCGAGGTCGTCCTTCCCTACTGCAGCCACTTCTAGAACAGCTATCCTTGCTTCTTTCCTGCATTATTCCCCATCCCAGCCGCTTTTTCCATCCCTCACTGTTTTCCCTGCTGTCCGGCCATCCCGTCTCATCCGCTGCTCAAAATCCCACTCTTCTTGCTGTTTTATTACTGTCTGGCCATCAGACATTGCTGCTGCTGCCCCAGATTTGTAACCGGTTGCTTTTTCTAATGTCTCAGGTCTTTCCAATGCCTGCCGCTGCCGAACTTCCCCCTATCTGTTGTTTCTCCACTGCCATCCCATCTACCAGCTTACTGCCACGTTTGTAAGTCCTCAATGGTCACCACCACCTCTTTCGATCCGTCCCAGTTGCATGTCGTGTTTGCTATTATTTTCTATTTTCACGTGTTAGTTGTAATTATCGTCTAATGAGCTTTTTTAGTAATAAATTATTTCCTTATTATTGTTTGGGTTAATTCTAATATCAATTGGTTTCAAGCAATATATATATATAAGCACCATTCGGCAAGCTACCTGCTGGATTGCTCTTGTTCCCATTAACACTATTAAACAAGGAATGTAAGGATGATTTTGCTCCACCGTTTGCATTGTCAAGATAACTTTACTTTTATTTTAATTTGCAATCAGTAGTGATAAGTATGATAAAATTCTAATAATGTTTTTGAGACAGGTGGGTTTCAAAATGTTCTTAGGTGTTACTGCAACAGTAACCAATTGGGATGTTGAGGGTACCAGTTGCAGCCTTGTTCTGGAGGATAACCCACTTGTTGAATTTGTTGAGCTTCCAGATACATGCCAAGGCCTTTATTACTGTAATATCTTGAGCGGAATTATTAGAGGAGCTTTGGAGATGGTTAGTTTCATTCTCTACTCCTAACAGACCAATCTTATTTCATATTTTCGCTTTATCCTTTCAACCTTGAAACAGTCCTTAATTTGATCGCTTGCTAATCTGTCTTCTTGAGAATAAACTTATATGCTTTATATTAAAGCTTGAATACTCTCTTTAAGAGACTAAGTATCGGAACCTAAAAAAGATTATTTAAACAATAAGGTTAATTTGTCTAGGAAGGTTTTATTTTACTTTGTTTTCTCATCAACTTTATTCTAATTATTTGATATCAGATTTGTAGCTCTGTTTGGTTTCACTTTGTTCATATTGTACATGTTCTATGTAATCTCATTTCCAAATAAATTTAACATGGTGTTCCTTACATATGTTTTACAATTTTGATTGATTTCAAGGATGATAATGAAAATATTTTATTTTGATTTCTTTTATCTAATGCAATGTGCATTCAGGTGTCCATGAAAACTGAGGTCACTTGGGTACGAGATATGCTGCATGGTGATGATGCATATGAGCTGCGACTGAAACTGATAAAACAACTGCCAGAGGAATATCCATACAAAGATGACGAGTAAATAAATTTGCTAGATTAAAGTTGCTAAGTGTAAAACAGATGATCTTTTTTTATTTATTTCTTAAATCTTATTTTCAAAGTAATATCTGGAATATGAATTAAAAACAAGGATTTTTCTTCGCTTACCATCATTGTAATAATTTGCCTTATTTTCAGTATTTGGGTGCTTTGCATTCGTTATACTGTATGTATAGATATTAGTCTGCTTGCAAAAGATGAGATTGTCAATGAATGTCTAAAGGATTGGTTATTCTACCATCGCTCTCATATATATATTTTTTTGAAGAAGGAAAAAAGGAATATTTCCATACCTACCACTTAATTTCTTTGTATTTACCTATCTAATATCTATACTTTAATTTTTACATATCTACCTCCTTTAGTATGCATGAAAAGCTGTATTTCATTTTTTAAATATTTCCGCACACACACATACGAGCGCTCGCACACACATACATACATATATATAAGCGGGCTCTTACTCTTGGTTCTAGTCATGTTTAGCTTTGTTGAAGACTTATAATTAAATTATGGAGTGGCTTTAGATTTGGGTTGAGTAGTGGATGATATTTTATGATTTTATGGATGTTATAAGGTGTTAATAAGATTAAGAGTAAGAGCTAAAGATAATATAAAATAAAATTAAGAAATAAAATAAAGATAACTACCTAATCTTCTTGAAGCTACCAAGCAACAAGCAAAAAGAAAAAATTTAAAAATTTAATTTAATGACAAATAAATCATTACTTATTAGTCTATTTATAGGGATTACAATGATTAAAAAGTAAAAAAAAAAATAATGGCGGGAAATGTTGGTGTCCTTGATAAAAAAACTTGTTAGTCATCTTCCTAAATTATGTATTTATTTATTTCCTATGACCATTAAGAAGCCTACAAACTTGAAAAATCAAAGTTTACATGAATTAAAATTGAAATTTTAGTAATAAAATATAACTTCAGTTATATCTTTTTTTATATGGTTCTTAAGGTAGGCCTTGAATGTGTCTTGCTTGGGCACTTAATTAAGCTCCTGTAACTAGTCCTTTTGGATCTTTTTTTTGATCCAAATGATGTGATACATAAACTTCCCTATGTTTAATTGACTTTGATACATAAAGTTGAACCTAAGAAGACTTATACTAATTGAGGGGCTAGAGTCTCCAAATCCTAACATGGATTAGCCATGTATGATCCAAAGGTGGTTTATTCTTCCAACAATCTTGAAAATGATGATCTATAGTTGAGTAAATGGGTGCTTCCTCCATGATGATATAATCAACTTTAAGAAATGATAGATTTTTGTATGTGGGAAACTATGCTACTTGCTAAAGAGTAAGACTGAACAAATAGGTGCTTGCTAACTCCTTCATATGATATAATATCACCGGTATTAATAATAAAGTGAAATAACACATCAACAAACAAATTAATGTGGTAAGCGAAATAACTGATTTTCTTAGTAGTTTTAAATACGCTATTAGCACTTCTATATAATTTATTAAACTTAGTTGTGTGATGTTGATCAGGGTAAATGTGAATCAAAATATATTCAACTTCTTTAAATTCTTTTATTTATCTATTATGATTTACCTTAGCAGCATATTTATCATTAATTAAAGTAATTTGCTTTCTCATATTCTTATCGAGGCTTTAAAAATCTTTGCCAAATGATAATATTAAATTAGATAATGAATGCAATGAAAGGTTGACTATATCAATGGGTCGTCTTGGGATTTAACCATATACTATTTCAAAAGGTTAAGCCTTATTTGTTCTTGAAATAATATTGTTATATTAAACTCGAAGGCTGTTATATCTAATTACCAATTTCTTAAACTTTTCCCACAAGACTCCTAAATAGATTTTTTAAATTCCAATTAACTATCTCAGTTAGGCCATCAAATTTAGAATAAAAGATAAACAAAAACTTTAATGTTATGCCTCATAGGTTTCACAGATTCTTTCAAAATACAAAACAAATTAAACATCTCAATCGGAACCTGTGGTTGAAGGAAAGTCATGTAAGCATACAAATTCCTTAAATAATAATCTTATAATGTGAGGAATTATTATTTTTGTATCAAACGAGCCATCTATGAGAAGAGATCAACTCCAAAAAATATGATATCATGTCCTTGAGCTATACGCGAAAATACTATAATAAAACCCATAAAGAGGTATTCATAAGTACTATAAGGAATGGATGGGTAACGTATTGACCATACTTTTGTTTAATTGATTTTTCTTGTTTATAGGTCATACATCGTGCTACTAAACTTCAAACCATTCTCTTAAGTAAAGATCAATAAAATTTTCTTTCTATTAAATACTTGGTCTTATCCTTTCCAAAAATGACTAACTATTCCTCCGTAATATACATTTGAGATAAAAAAATCTCAAGTGAAGTTCTAATGACAACAAACATTTATTATAAATTAGACTTAAGTTAGGACACATTGGGTACTCATATTTAATCCATATAAATCCTAAAGTTCTTTATTCTAAAGAAATTCTAATTAACGTTATCCTAGATAAGGCATCAATAAGTTTTTTTTCAATCCAGGGTTTATGCCTGAGGATTAAAACATAATATTAAAATGATTCAACCCATTTAACATATTTATAACTTAACTATTGTTGTTTATTGAAAAAATTTAAGGCATGATATTCAAATTTAAGAATACAATCCCCATGTCAAAGATAATGTTGCCAATGGCTCAATGATTGGATAACCGCATAAAATTTTCTATCATATGTAAGGTAACATTATTTTTCCTTAGTTAATTTTCATTATAAAATTATTGGATAATTTTCTTGAATTATGATTCCAATAACTCTAAGTCTAAATGCATCACATGTTACTTCAAAGGACTGAGAAAAGTCAGGTAGCTTAAGGATAGTGTCAGAGGTAAATAAAATCTTAATATGAGATGCTATAACTGGTGTCTTCTTTATAAGTTGAACAAAAAATGAGTTGAAAAGTCTTATTATTATGCTTGAAGATATAAGTTTATTTTGTACCATAGTGGATCACATTAATTTATATAACTAAAGTCTACTTAATAGGACATGAGTAATATTCATGGGGAGGAAATCACAATATATTTGGTTTTCTAACTACCAATCTAGTTATAAGTTAAGACTATCACGACCTAGTTTGGGACTTATAGAATTAATGAAGGCTAGAGATGGTTAGAAGGTGAAATTAAGTTTTTAATTATTCTACATCTTTCACTAAAAGTTTAATATCTACATATTAATGGAAAGAGTCACTAAAGAAAATATTTTAATTAACAAAATAAAAGTTTAGCATTTTAGTTGTCGATATTGCCTTCTTTGCACCTTAGCTCCTCTAGTATTCATCTTATTTAGATTCTTAAAACCTGGAAAAATATTAAAATAATAATGATAATAAAGGCAAGTGAGTATAGCTAAATCTAAACCACTAGAAGGTAACAATAATGAACTAATATGGATGCAAATCAAACTTTTACTAAATCAGTATAATAGTATTTTATAATGTATATTTATGAATTTGATAGACAAAGAAATTTTAAATCCATTATTTTTTCATAATATATCTCCATATCTGTATCATTTTATATACAACTTTCATGAGAGAGAGAGTGAGATTAAGAGAGAGATAGAGTGTGTTTTAGCGAAATAGATGAGAGAAAAAGGGAGGGAAGGAGGGAGGGAGGTTGAGAGAGAAATGTAGGATAAAGTGAGAAACAATAAGAAAGTGATGAAAGTGCAGGATTGAAGAATTGATGAAAGAACTAAGAAAGTGATGAAGTGAGAGAGAAATGAGAGATAAAGAGCAAGAGAGTGAGCGTGGGAGTGAGAGAGAAAGATAAATTAGGAAAGTGGAAGAGACTGAGTAGAAGAGTGAGGTAAAGAGAGTGAGATATATGGAGAGAGAAGGAGAGAGGGAGGAACCGAGTCAGAGAGGGAGGGGAGAGAGGAAAAGATGTGTGAGAGGAAATGAGAAATAACGAGAGAGAGAAGAGGCAGAGAAAAGATATAGAGAGCTGAGAAGAGGATTGAAAGAGAGAGAAGTAGGGAGAGAGGGAGAGCAATAGAGAGTGCAGAATATAGTGAGAGAAGGAGAGACAATAAAGGGCAACATAATAAATAGCAAAAGACAGAGAAAGGGAGATATAATAGAGAGAGAATGAGTGGTAAAGAGACAGAAATAGAGATAACGAGAGAGGCCGTGAGAAAGATTGATGAGAGAGAGGGAGCAAGAGAGGGAGAGAGAGTTTATGAAAGAGAAATAGAGGATGTTCGAAGATAGAGCAAGAGAGAGTAATAAGGGGAGAGAGGGAGAGGGAAAGAATGGATGATAAAGAGTAAGAGAGAGCAGTTGTAGGGAGAAAGTGCGATAGAGATAAAGAAAGATATAGGAAAGTGTGAGTGAGAGAGGGAGGGGGAGGGGAGCGAGAGTAGGAGGATGAACAAATAACAATAGTGAGAGAAGAGGGAGCAGCAGTACAAAGAGTAAGTGAGAGAGAGTTAACAAAGAGTGAGAAAGAGAGAAGAATGGATTAAGCTAAGTTCAAGAGAGGGAGAGAGAAATTGGTAGAAAAGAGAGTGAGAGAATAAGGCAGATGGAGATAGAGAGGTGGAGTGAGGGGGGAGAGAGAGAGAGAGAGATGTAATTTTGATAGTGAAATTTAATAGAGGAAGAGTGAGTGATGGAGAAGAGAGAGTGAAGGAAGAAATAGAGAGAGTGAGAGAAAGGGAGAGAGGGTGTAGGGAATGATATTTAGTGGGAGAGAGATGGAGGTTGAATTTGAAGAGAGTGAGAAAGAGAGGGAGAGAGTGTGAGAAAGAGAAAGAAGAGCATGAGGGAGTGAGAGATGGAAGCAAGCGAGTGGAGAGAGAGCAAAGGAAAGATTGAGAGGATAGAGAGGAAATAGAGCAGTATAAGAGAGAATAAGTGAGAGAGATTGATCATGGAGCGAGACAAAGAGAGGGAATCAGGCATTAAGAGTGTTAGTGTAGCTGAAGAGAGAAGAAGAGGGAGCGATGGAGCATAAGAAAAGAGACAGATGAGAGAGTAACAGAGTGATAAAAAGACATGGAATAGAGAGTGAGAGTGGGGGAAGAGGCAGTAAGAAACAGAGATAAGAGGAGGTAGTGGTATGGTCTAAGGAGAGCAGGAATGAGAAAGGAAGGGAGAGTGAAAGGGAGGAGAGCGAGAAGAGAGACTCAGGGAAGATCAAGTAAAAGTAAGCGAGTGAAGGGTAAAAAGAGAGGGATAACAGGATAATGATAAGATAGAGAGCGACCAAGAGAGGAAGGGAGATGGAGAGGGATAAAGGAAGGGAGGGAGAGAATAGAGAGAATGAGAGAGGCAGGCTTGGAAGCAAGAGGGCGAGAAAGGAGAGAGATTGGGGAATTGAGTGATAGAATTGTAAAAGGAAAGAGAGAAGAGAGAAAGGAGAGTGTAAAAGAGAGTATAAGATAGAAGAAGAGAATAAAGATTAAGAAAGAGAGAGTTTGAGAGAAAATAATAGAGAATGGGATAGAGAGAAGAGTGAAAATGGAGGGAGGGGGAGATGAGAGAGTGGGAGAGAAAGAATAAGATTGTAAGAGAAAGTGAGATGGAGAGCGAGAAATGAAGCTAAAGAGGGTGAGAAGGAGAGTGATTGAGAGAGAGTGAGAGAGTGTGTGAGTGTGTGAGATACAGAGAGGAGAGTGAGCTACATAAGCAAGGACTAGATAGGGCAAGTTTGAGGGAGTGAGAAAGATAGACGGAGAGAGTGAGACCTGATAAAGAGAACAAGAGTGGAAGACTTAAAGAGATTTGGAAAGAAAGAGGAAAATAAAGAATGTAAGAGAGGAAATGAGAGTGAGGGACAACAGAGAAAAAAGATATTAACAGGGTGGGAATGGAGAGAGAGTGTGAGGGAGGGATGAAGGGAGAAAAAAAGAGTGAGAGAATGAAATATAGATTGAGGGAGGAAGCAAGAGAGAAATATAGATAGAGAGGGATAGAGTAGTGAGAACATGTGTAAGGAAAGATAGTGGGAGATTAGGGTGATAAAGAAAGAGAGAGAAAATTAGAATGAGATGTCTAAGAGAAAGTGAGAAATAATGAGAGAGAGAAGAGAGAAGGATTGTGAATAATAAAAGCTGTAGAGTGAGAGATAGTGTGTGTGAGGGATAGGGTAGAAAAAGATTGAGCAAAGAGAGAAGAGAGATTGAATGAAGAGAGAGCATGACAGAGAAGAGCAAGAGAGTGAGAAAGAAAGATATAATAGAGTTAGAGAGAGAGATCGAGAGTGAGAAAGAGAGAGATAGAGAGAGGTAGCGAGAGGGATTTAAGAGTGAAAGATTGAGATAGAGATAGATTATAAGAAGCATATAGTGAGAGAAAAGAATATGATAAATAATAGAGCAAGAGAGGGTTAGTGAGAGGGGCAGAGGGAAGGAGAACAAGAGAATGAGTGAGAGAGACAATGAGAGAAAGAGTAAGGGGATGCAGACGTAGAGGGAGAAGTAAGTGACCCGACCCGCAATTACGCAGTAAATTAACTTCCAAAAGATGGCCAAAAACTTGAACCGATTTATAAATAGCGGCTAGTGTGAAAAATCTTAAATGATATAAAAATTGAAAAATATTTTACACACTAGGGGTACTACACAATTATACGTATCACTTCAAGTAATATAAAGTTTTCTTTAAAAACCCCAGTATCGATCCTACGAGGAAGTGAAGTAAGAGGTCTTTAGTCAGATTCTAGTCTACTACTAATAGTCCTATGTTTGGAATGTCGATTAAAATTGTGTTTTATCTAGCAACTACTCCTAAATGCAAGTGTTAAATGTAATAGTAACTATAACTAAATGCAAATAAAAATTCTAACGATAACCCTTTTTGGATGAATTGGTTTGGAGAATTTTGAGGTAATAAAAACTACTATTCTTATGTAATGAAATGGATAATGTATAGGAATGAGATGCATTAAATATTGTATGTTCCAAATAGAAGCAATCCTATCCTTTACCCTTTGGTCCAGGCATAAAGAACATTGACTAATCCTATGCTTGGTTACTGAATTTGCGGCTAGGCTGGGAGGATACCGGCTCTCACTTCGGAGCTCCCACGTTCCCCTCGCCTGAGGGCTAACAATCTACACTTCAGCACCTAAACGATAGGACCGAATTGAGGATTGTAGTCTGTCATTCTAAAATCTCCAATTCTACGCCCGATTAATATATTTCTCTATTTATTTGCACTCAACTCCATGAACTTCAACATCCATGGAATTTGAATGTGGTTCCACTTTGTTGAGAATTACATATGCCCTTTTGGGACTTAATGCAATTACAACGAATTTTAACAAATGGGCCCTTATAATAATGTAAATGAAGTACAAGTAAAAAACCATCACATTTATGATTAAAATATCTTTCAACAAGCATCCCAATATCCTAAACATGAATTCTACTCATTGCAAAAGAAAAGTAAAAGGAAAAGAATGACATAATCTTCTCATGCCACTATTTCCAAAGTAGAAGAAAAAGTAAGAGAGATACGTCACAAAGCACAAATAAAACACAACAAAATCTTCATTTAACCAAAGAAAATCCACTACGTAAGTGTTTACAAAATCATAAGATAATGAAGAACAATACTTAGCTTTTTCCCTTTGAAAGAAAGATGAAGATCTCTCCCACAAAGTCTCCCGTTGATCCATTCGATGCTAGAACATCTCTTTACAAATTCTCTCAAAATCGCCTCTCCAATCTCTCCAAAAAGGTAGAAATCTACATTTCTACTCTTAATCTAAGAATCCTAAACATTCCTCTCTTGTTTCTCTTCTTTTTCTCTTCTTGTTTCTATCCTAAATTCGCCATTTTAAAGAGTATGGACGAATTTCAAAGAGTTCCCTTAAGCACTGACCCACTTTTTATATGTTTGCAAATTATGTTAATAGCAACGGCACCAAAAACTTGATCCCGTTTTAATATATATATTTGATTTTATAATGGAATTTATAATGTGGATTCAACGCAAGTATACGTATCGTATCAAGTAATACAGGGCTGTAGTGGAGTCCTGGTTATCGATCCCACAGTGAAGTTTTAAACAGATTTGTATAAGCTAAATTTAAAGGAATTACTTACTAATATAGTATACGGAAATTTAGAATAATTAACTAAAGCAAACTAAAGTAAACTAATGCTTTAAAATAAAATTGATTTAAAAGATTTCAGAAAAAGTATCCTTCTCCTTGTTTTTAGAAAATTAAGTGAAAGATGAATTCAAATAGAATTTTTATTGTATTGTGACAAATAGGAGCATTCCTATTCTTTACCCTTTGGTCCAGGTGCAAAGAACATTGACTAGTTCTATGTTTGATTACTGAATCTGCGGCTATGCTGGGAGGATACCGGTTGCCACTTCGAGCTCCCACGTTCCCCTCACTCGAGGGCTAACATCTACACTTCAACTCTCAAACAATAGGACCAAATTGAATATTTTAGTCTGTCACACTAAAATGTCCAATTCTACGTCCGATAAATAATATTTCCCTATTTATTTGCACCCTCCTTCCAAGGCTTTTGACTTCTCTGAATATTAGATGTAATCTTTACTATAGTTGATAATTCAACATATTTTAACAAATCAATGGGCCAGATTGAAAGTAAATTAAGTTTTAAGTAAAAATTATCACAACTTATTTTAATATATTAGGCACTTCTATTTAATTTCATCAATTCACATATTTTCATAAACAAGGAGAAAGACTAAGAAAACTACTCAGAATGCATGGGAATTAAACAAAGCATGGATTTCATTTAAAGTTAACAACAATAAACAAAGATACTTACCTTAATTTCCTCCCCAAGCAGACTCCTTGAAGTTCCTTTGACTTTTCCTTCCAGTACAACACACTTCTAAACTCACTAATTACAATCTAAAAACTCTTAAAATAAACACCAAGTAGACACTAATACTCTCTAAATAAACACACACATAAATAGACACAAAAAGAGACACACTAGACACACAAATTCATCCTCTATTTATAGAGGTAGACAAAGGTCCAAGGGGTACTTAAGCACCTCTTCAAAAAAGTGTCCAGGTTCAATGTATCTGACATTTTGAACAATCTCGCCGTCGGCGAGAAAAGACCTCGCCGTCGGCGGGGCTTCTAGAAGGTCTCCAAACCGCGCAATCTCACTGTCGGAGGGCTATGGCTAGCTGTCGGCGAGGAAGTTATAAATCCTTCAGAAATTTTCTTAATAATCTCACCGTCGGCGGGCTCGATCTCACCGTCAGTGACATAGTTCATTTTGCATGAATTTCTTCCTTTTTGATCCAAATTTGCTCCATTTCATGCTTTTTGCTTTTATCACTTATAAATCTTCGTTCCTGCAATAAAATAAAGAAAATACCTTTCTTTAAAGTGCAATTTCATAAAAAATATGTATGAATTTCTTAACATATTTTTTTGTGATCAAGCACCCATTCGAAAAAGCGTCCAAATACGTTGAACATTGCTTAAACCGACCTTCTCGCCGTCGACAGGCTCGTTGGCTCCGTCGGCGAGCTTCTAGAACATAGGTCAATTGCTCAGGCTCACTGTCGGCGGGTTTGATCTCGCTGTCGGCGGGCTCCTTTATAATATATTCGAATTCTCTCGGGAAAAACATGCCGTCGGCGGCCAAGTTCAACTTTTGTCTCTTTTGCTCGTTTTTGCTCCAAATTCGCTCCTTTTCTCATCTTTTTGCTCCATTATCTATAAATCTTCATTCCTGTAATAAAACACAGAAAATACATTTTCTTAAAGTGCAATATCATCAAAAATTACTATAAAATTGGTATGAATTTCTTAATACATTTTTCTTTGGTCAGTAAGATAGTGTGTGAAAGAGGGAGGGGGAGAGAGAAATAGAGAGACATAAAGAGGGAAGGAGGAAAGTGAGAGGGGGAGAGAGAGAGTTGGGGATATATAGAGAGAAAGGGTGAAATGAATGGGAGAGAAGAGGGACAAATAAAAGACAGATTAGGAGAGAGAGAAAGAATAGAGAATGATTAAGATATAGGGATAGGGATTAAGATATAGGGATAGGTTATGAGATAGAGTGTTATAAAGATGAAAAAAGAGACTGGGAGAGAAAGAGTGATAGAGAGAACAAGAGGAAGAGAGGGAGTGTGTGTGCGAGTGAGAGTAATGGAAGAGAAAACAATAGAAAGAGAGCAATAATGATAGAGAATAAATAGTGAGCAATAGATAAATCAAAAGGGAAGAGAGGTGAGGGAAGAGAGAACAATAGAAAAAGGAAGAGCAAGAGAGAAAGTGAGGAAGGCAAAGAGAGAGAGATTAGAGAGTGCATGTGTGTGTGAGAGAGAGGGGGAGAGAAGTGAGTGTGAGAGATAGTGGAAAGGGGGCGGGAAGAGAGAGCGAGAGAGGGAAAGCAAGATAATGTGGGGGATAGATAGAGAGAAAGAGTAAGAGGAGAGGAGAATAGAGCAACAAAAGAGAGTAAAAGAGAGCGGGGGAGAGAGAGAATAGAGAATGAGAAACAGAGAGGGAGGGAGTAAGAGTGAGAATTAAACTAATTAAAAGGATAAAGAGAACAAGAAATAAAGATAAAATTATAGAGAAAAAAGGTAGAGGAAGGAAGTGCAAGAGAGAGGGAGGGAGAGAGATAGAATGAGAGAAAGTGCAAGTGAGAGAAGAGAGAAGGAAAGAGAAATAGTGAAAGAGGAGTAGGAGAGAGAGGGCGTGAGCAGGAGAGAGTAATAAATGGTTATATTGGGAGATAGCAAGAGAAGAGATAGATAAACTGGTAGGCATGGAAAGATAGAGATTAGAATATGAGATATAGTGGGAGAGAGAAAATAAAATAGTAGGAAAGAAATGGAGAGTGTGGGAAAAGAGTGAGAGATATTGAGAAAGAATGCTTAAGAGATTGAGCTAAGAAAGTGTGAGAATGTATGGCTTTGAGAGAAAGGGAGATAGGGGAAGGAAGAGTGACAGTGAAATTGAAGAGAAAATGAGGAAGGGAGAAAATGAGAGAGAAAGCATGAGAGAAAGAGAGAGAGGCTACGAGTAATCATAAGGAAAGAGAGAAAGGGAGAAAGTAAGTGTGAGAGTGAAATTAAAGATATTGAGAAGAGAAAGAAAGGGAGACAGAGTGCAAGAGAGAAATAGAGAGAAAAGAGAGTGAGGAAAAAGTGAGCAAGAGAGAGAGTGAGACAGAGACTGCGTGTGAGGGAATGGACGAGAGAGAATAGGGGAGGGAGGGAGTCAAATAGGGAGGGAGGGAGATTGGGAGAGAAATGTAGTATAAAGTGAGAAACAATAAGAAAGCGATGAAAGTTCTAGAATGAAGACAAGATGAGAGGAATATGAGAAAGTGACGAAGCAAGAGGAAATTAAGAGATATAGATCAAGAGATTGAGTGAGGGAGAGAGAGGGAAAGATATATAATGGAAGTGGGAGAAAGTGAGAAGAAGGGTAAGGTAAACAGAGTGAGATATACTGAGATAGAGGAGGGAGTGAGTGAAAGAGGGAGGGGGAGAGAAAAAGAGATGTGTGAGAGAAGGTGAGAAATAATGAGAGATAGAATGACAGATAGAGAGAAAGAGAGAGCTGAGAGTGGGATTCAAAGAGAGAATTGGGAGAGAGGTAGAGCTGGAAAGAGTGAGGGAGTGAGAAACAAATTAAGAAAGAGAGATATAATAGAGAGTGTGAAAGACAATTATCGGCATATTTTTAGGTTAAGTATTTTGAAAAGGGGGTCACCTACAGAAATTGTCGGTGAATTTTAAATTTTAAATTTAATTTAAATATACATATAATTTAGAAAGTAGCATTTGATTTTGAAAATAATTTTAAGTTTGAAAATTTTAAGATATGAAATCAAACCGATCTCACATCCCAAATAGTTTATATAAACGAGCACCGCATCGCAAACCGTATATCTATCCCGAGGAATAGACACATTGTTTGATTATGAGGCTCGATTAAATAAACTAAAAGATTTGTGACATCCGTTTGGTCTGCGAACTAATTTTATAAGCTGACAAGTTCCCCTGCTTAATATAAAGGAATTAAGAAGGGTTTATATTACCTGAGTTCTTAAAGTTTCCTATAAGGGCAAGCCCCTGTAGTTAATTACATCTTAAATGAGGGGAATCATTTAGGAAAACTTTCGATAATGATCAGTGGTTTTGCTCTCAAGAATTTCAAAGTTTGAGGTTTCAAATGAATTGGATCTTGGAAATTTCAATAAGGAATAGCTCAAATTTGGAACAGATTATCTTAGGAGTCAAAAGGAAGAGAAGTAGAGGATGTCACGAACCCGAAGTGAATTCAGTAACTTCCCGACTATCCTATTGTTTGGCTTCAATTTGAAAGAATTATTTAATGTTGTAATCTTGTCAATTTTAATTAATTAGGACTTATACTTGTATGATATAATCACACAAATAGCCTCAAAGATGTGAGGGTTTATGTCGTACCAAACGACTACCTCGGAGTCCTAAGACCGGTTAGGGCCTAATTTGTATAACATGATTATGCAAATGCCTAACAAAAAAGGTTGAGGATTTATGTTGCACTAAGCAAACTACCTCGAAATCCTATGGCTTGGTTATTTAATACTAGGAAAGGTTTTGCTGAAGTAGACTCAAGTTTTGCTGGTGAAGATGGCCGTCCTGCCCACCATGCTCCAAGCTCCTTGTTGTTGCAGAGGTTTAGTTTTAGAAAGTGGCAATCAAGAGATGAGAGAAGTGCTTTGGTTTAGAAAATTCTTAAGATTCATATGTCTTAATTTTTTAATTAAAAGAAAATCTTAAAGTTGATTAAGCAGGATCGATTAAGATCTCACGGTTCCGTCATCCCGGCACCGCTATTTTCATCGGATTCACTTAGTTCAAATGAATTTGCTAAACTCAAATGAATGAGTTCCACACTTTCATTTAGCCTGAGGGAAATCTCGTTAGCAACATGTAGGTTACATCATCCGAGGGATTCCCGATCATCCAACAAGACGTTTTAATTTAGTTGTAGTTGTAGTTTTGTTGTTCTGTTTGTGATTAAATTTTGAGTTATTTTTATATTTTGAATGTTGTGGCAGTGAATTTTATCTTGATGTGACTTTTAATTTAGATTTGGGTTTCAGTTTTGTGGCTATCCTAAAAGGTTTCAGTTTTCATGCAACGTGACATTCTTGTTTAACATGCAAGTTTTGCAAGAAAGAAAGTACAGTGCAGGTAAATAAATTGCAATAAAATAAAAGCGTACCTGGCGGGTCTTCTCGTCATTCCAGGCTGCACTTAAAATACATGTCAGGGCATTTAAATATTTGCAAGAAAATCACTTAGGTAAAGCTCAGGGAAGGTTCTGGTTGTCTACCAAAATCCAAATCCTATTGCTAGTCACCTCCTATGACGTCTATGTTATTGTGTTTTGATGAGGATGGTTTTCTTCACCAAAGAACAATCAAGTTTCACTGTTCTTTGAAACATCCCATCAATTTAGATAAGTGCTCGGAATTGAATTCTGAACATCTTCTTAAACATTTTAGGGATTACTTCAAGTTCAGTTAGTTTCATTGAGGTGGTGAATCAGTCACCCGGGTTACTCTTGCTCAGTGAATTAGGATGTTTGATTATCCTATGAGTGAAGTGACATTTTATTTGATGCTTCATTTTAAGAGTTATAATAATGAAAGTCCTTAGAGGCAAATTAGTTTGTTAAAGAATTTAACCGTTTTGATTAAGGTTGAATTGATGGTTTAAGATAATTTAGTTTCAAAGTTCATGTTGATTTTCTTTTAAGTGTTTTAAATTACTTGAGTTGAAAGAAGTGTTTAAATTATTTAATTTCATTAAATTTTGATGATTTAAATTTGATCTGAATTAATTCATATTACTTTAGGCTAATTTTAATTGGTTTGATTTTTTTTTTACATTTTTAATTATGAATTGTTTTAAGATTATTTAATGTTTCAAATTTGTTTTAAGTTTGTTCTTAAGTGATTTCAAATTAGTTTTAATGGTTTAAATTTATTTTAATTTGATTACTAGATCATTTAATGTTTTAAGCTTTAATTTGATTAAGGGTTGTTTTCTTTTTAATTATTAATTTCAATCATCATTCTTTTAAAATTAATTAAGAGTTGAATATTATCGAATTAATCTATTTAGGGACTTTTAAATTAAAGAATTGATATCTTCTTAAGTCATATCCCTAATTTTAATAATTCAAAATTGAATTATTCTTCCAAAATTTAAATAACTTAATTAATTAAAGTTTCATTTTTTATGTTATAGGTGATTAAATGAGTTTCTACCTCTTAATTCCCTAAGTTTTAATCATCCAAGAGAAAATTTAAGATCAAATGTTCATCCCTCGCTTTGATTAAGCCTAAAGTATTAATTAGGGTTAAAATACTTAATTAACTTTATGCCCTCTTAAGCCTATTCACCTCATAACTTACTAAATTGAGCTCAAATGAATTTAAAATTTTTATGTCAATTTACTCACATGTCAATTAAGACATTAGATGAGAAAATGTGATTTTTTTCATTTTTAATTTAATTTATATAATTATTTTAATGAAAAATAAGGCTTTTTTCAATGAAAATTCAACAACATGACCAAGGTAGAGTTTCTATCCTTAGAAAAATTATGGGATGTTTCTACTGACCAGAGGACCACTTGGACCAAGTTTGGTGATTTTTTAAATTATATTTTATTTACTATAATTATTTTAAGTTTTGGAGTATTAATTAATTATAAAATAAAGTTAAAGCTAGAAATTAAGTTTTATGTTTTTCTTAAATCTGTCTGATCCCAAGGAACTCAGAGAAACAAATTTTGTATTTTTCTGAGTTTTCTTTAAATATTTAGATTTATTTTAGTGGGAAAGTTTGGAAAATCCATTTTTTAATATTAAAAAATTACATTAAGCTCTTAAAATTCAATATCTTTACCTAGAGACTTAGGAAAAATATTTAGTTGGTTACTAAGTAATTAGGGAACAAAATATGACATTTTTGTGATTTTTTTAATTTTTTAATTATTAAAATATTTAAAAATATGTTAAAAATGAAATTTTTAGAAAAATTCCAATTTTAATTTTCTTAGACTTCTCTGATCCCAGAGGAGCCTCAAAACTGATTTGATGAATTTTTGAAGTGTATTTTGAGTTTTATGAATTTTTAAAGTTTAAAATGATCATGTCACTTAAATAATTCATTTAGGGGGTTAAATCATTTTAAATTGACTTCAAATTTTTATGTGAGACTCCTCTGACCCTAAAGATCAGTGGAGAATTGATTTCAAGTTATTTTGGTATGTAATTACCCCTAATTAATTAAAGTTCAGTTTTAAGTGTTTGGGCTACTTATGGTTATTTTTAAGGAAATAAGTCAAATCATAATTTTCCTAAGGTCCTCTGGTCATAGATACCTCACCTAATTTTCCTAGATTTTATTAGTCAACATGCTAATTATTGGAATTAAAATACCAAAACAGGGACATAAACTTGGAAAATAGATAACTTGCCATAGAAATGGCCTCTGACCTTAGAAAATTCAGGGAATGTTCCCAAGAATAGAGGCTACAAAAGCCCTATGGTCTCATGCCATGGTGAAATGTGTGTGTGAATAGAGATTTAAAATATTTAAAATATTTAAAAATAGTATTAAATTAATTAAAAATAAAATACTTAATAAAATAACTTAATTCTTTTTCCACATTAATCTCCTTTGTTCACTGAGCAAGAAGGTATTTTTCTCTTAATGTTTTTATTTTCCTACACAAAGATATGGATTTTTAAAGTTCTGGGTATTTAATTAAATCAGAAAATCCATAATTTTCTACTTATAAATGTCGGCGCCGCGTCATCCTCAGCAGCTCCGAAGCCCCACGCGTCGCCTTCTGATTCGTCGCCGCCATCTGACTCAGCGCCACACGGCCAGCGGTTCATGTCCCTTTGCTCCGTCCGACGCGATCCTGGCCGTCCACCCGATACACGTTTGATCCGACGGCGGCTGGTCATCGTCTACGACTGGTGCGTCCCGAGAACCGTCCAACTTCTAACCCTAAGATCTCACTCGATACTCAACCGAATTACGTGATCTTGGGCTCTATGGACTCGTCCAACAAGGCGAACACATCCATATGGCTATGATGCAGTGAAATCAAGCCAAACAAAATGGAGAATTCATAGAAGCTCGGGAGGAAGAAGAGGTTAATACTTTTGCTCTGAGAAGTGAAGCTTCAATCAGAGAGTTGTGGCACCTTCGATTGATCCCAAGGAAGCTCCGGATGAAGTCTCTGGCTCTGAAGAATTGTCTAGGTATGAAAGTGACCAAGTCTGATTTCAAGCTTTGACCGCTGGAGAGATTGGGTAACCTGGTGAGGGGGCTTCCACTGGGGAACTTCTTCTCTTGGTGTGGTGAAGGTGTGGGTGAGTTTAATTTGGTTTCTGTGAAGGTTTCAGGGGTGTCCTATTCTCAGGCCTGAGATTGAGCTCAACTAGTGGGAATTAGGGTAGGAAAACAGTGGGGTTCAACTTCTCTGGGCTAGGAGAAGAGTGTGGAGTAATTTTGGCAGAGTTTTGGCAAGGTTTTTTTTAACACCCTCCATGGCTGTGAGGGAGGTGAGTTTAAATAGCCATGGCTATGGGTCTTCCCGAGGCAATTGGATGTTGGGATCAGCTGCCTAGGGGAGGAGAAGAAGAGCCATGGTGTCCACTGGGGTTGGGACAGCTCAGCAAGGGAAGTTTGAATTTTTGGCTCATATGGAGCTCTCGGGTGTGGTGTTTTCCCGGCGACCCAGGTGGCTGGCCGGCAGGCATGGGTCACCATCTTGACCAGTGAGGTCAGGGCTGGGGTTTGGTGAGTTCAATTGGCTTTAGACATGTGTCAAAAGTTTGATTTAAATGGAATGGGAGAAGTGGCTCTTTTGGGCTAAAATTGGTCAAGTCATGCTTTTGGGTTTGGTGCACCCTTCAAGGTGGCTTTAGGCTGATGGGGAATCAGTTGGGTCAACCAAGGGAAGGATGGTGAAGTCCCCATCAAAATTTTTTGGATTAATTTTAGGTTAAAGTGAAGCACGGGTAGGGTTAATGACTTTTAAGAAGTGCTTAAAGGCCTTCCTCCTTTTTTCCACTTATGGGGTTATGACAAGTCTATGATTCTCATGGCTCTCATGTGGCTTGTGCATGGCTCCAATGCTTGCTCATGGCTTGGGAAAAGGTTGGCTCACTTGCATGAGAAAAGATTTTGGAATTTTTTTGGTTTCTTGATGAAAATTTGGATGAAACTTGATTTGGAATGGTTTAATGATGACTTTGAAACTTAGGGATGATTTCAATTAAAGGGATGATGATGGGTATTTGTCATATGGGCTTTGGAATAAATTTTGGGCTTTTCTTTTTTTAGTGAAAGATGGGCTTTAAAAATGTTTTAAGGAGACGGGCTTTTAGGTTTTAAAATAAACTTTTGGATAAAAACTTGGTAAAAGGTTGTGCCAAATAAATGTTGCATTTAGTTTGGGAATGTGTCATGAAGGTTTTAGAAAAGATTTGGGGTCATTTTGAGTTGAATTGGGTTTAATTTTGGTCTTTTAATAATATGGTCAAAGTGGGTCAAATTGGCTAACTTGGGCTAAAGTTGGGCTAATGTTGGTTTTGATGTGAAATTAATGTTGCAAAATGTTTATGGAGGTGTGAAAAAGAGTTTTCAATTTTGGTTGGGTCTTAATTTTGGGATTTGGGTTTGTTTGGGTTCATGATTGGTTTAGGCCAAATTAGGGAATTTTGGTTTGAGTTAGGCTTGGGTGAAGTTTGGGTCCAAATGTTGGGTAAATTGAGTTAGAGTTTTGTTTTTGGGGATGTTAGGAAGGTTTCAAAACAAATTTAGGGAAAATTGGGTGGTATTTGGGTTCAGTTTGGGATGGATTGGGTTAATTGGTCACTTTGGGCCTTAAGGGCACATTTGGAATTTTTTGATCAAATTAAGATAAATTTAAAAAATTAGGGTAAGTGGTAGTTGAAGAAAATGATGTGGATAATATTTTGAAATTTTTGGTATTTTTTGAGAATTTGTTGGATTTTTAGAATTTTAGGCTATTTAGGGTACAAGGAGGGTACATGAAGGGTATTGGGGGCTATTTTTGAAAATTTTGGTATATTTGGTCATGGGTGATCAATTTGAGTGGTGGAGAATGTTTAAGATTGATTTTGAGAAATCTTGGTTAATTTAGGCAATTTTGGAAGTTTTGGGCAATTTCAAGGGTATTTGGTATGTTTGGTGGGTTTAGGGCCCCGGGGGTCAAAAATTGAAATTTGAGAAAAATGAAGATTGATTAAATGTGAGTAAAATGAAACCATTTTAGTTGAGCCATGAAGCCATGTTAAGCTCATAAGAGCCATGAGAGGACTCATCTTAGGCACTCAATATGTTGTTCCTAACCCTCTTAGCCAGGGGCTTAGGGGTTGAGGTCCATCCATATGAGTTACCTACATGAGTCAGGATGTTGAGTTGGGTGAAAGTGGTTTTAGGGTTTAGAATGTATGTGAGAGTGTAGTGTGTGCGAGCTGAACCTCACCAAGACCAGGCCACCCACGGTAATCCTAAGGCCAAAGAATCCTATTTGGAACTCATCCTTGAACCTCCACATTTGACTTTTAACCTTCCAAAGGGACTTGGAGGTTTATGGTCATTTGTGTGGGGTTCAAGAAAAGTTAAGAGGTGTTTGAATTTCTAAGTGGTGGGTCCCATTTCTAATCCTTTAGGATAGTCAAAGGGAAAACCTATGGCTAGATCTTAAGTACTAAGAGGAAAGGAAAGACCTCACCAAAAATGAGGTCAACAAATGGACCCCCAGTGCTCAAGGAGCACACCGCGCGTATTGGAATTGACCGAAGAGATCAACAAACCAACACGGACATCTAAGTGACACACTTAGAATGAAGCGTATAAAATTTCCACTGGGGAGTATCAGGTAAATCTCCAAGACTGAAGATTCCAGAACTCTCGCTGGGGAAAATGGAGGTGAATTTCAAATCACAAGATTTTGGGAGATTCAATTTTAGATTGGTTTCAGTCATTTTATTTTTTTTTCAACTTTTAATTTTGAGTTTGAATTTCGAGTTGAGTTTCAATTTTGGTTGAAATTTTGACTTAAGATTGATTTCAATGTGGGTTTCGCAAAAGTTTTGAATTTAAAATGAGAATTGGAACCTAGGTTCCATTCTCGGGATTGCAAAGAGGACTGAAATTTAGGTACCAGCCTCGGAAGAGAGTCGAAAGTTAGGTATAGACCTAGAAAAGGGTGAGAACTGGAAGTTAGGTACCAGTCTCGGAAGAGAGTCGAAAGTTAGGTATCGACCTCGAAAAGGGTGAGAACTGGAAGTTAGGTACCAGTCTTGGAAGAGTGTAAATTTAGCGGACACCGATATTAGGATGCCTTATCGGTCTTATACCCAAGTCGGAGGATAAGAATGCAGAAAGGCTTCTCGAAAAGAGTGCGAGATTAGTGGACACCGAGATTAAGATGCCTTGTCGGTCTTATACCCAAGTCGGAGGATTAGAATGCGAAAAAATTTCTCGGAAAGGGTGCAGGATTAGTGGACACCGAGATTAGGATGCCTTGTCGGTCTTATACCCAAGTCGGAGGATTATAATGCAGAAAAATTTCTCGGAAAGGGTGCGAGATAAGTGGACACCAAGATTAGGATGCCTTGTCGGTCTTATACCCAAGTTGGAGGATTAGAATGCGGAAAAGTTTCTCGGAAAGAGTACGAGATTAGTGGACACCGAGATTAGGATGCCTTGTTGGTCTTATACCCAAGTCAGAAGATTAGAATGCAGAAAAGTTTCTTGGAAAGAGTGCGAGATTGGTGGACACCGAGATTAGGATGCCTTGTCAGTCTTATACCCATGTCGGAGGATTAGAATGAGGAAAAGTTTCTTGGAAAGAGTGCGAGATTAGTGGACACCGAGATTAGGATGCCTTATCGGTCTTATACCCAAGTCGGAGGATTAGAATGCGGAAAAGTTTCTCGGAAAGAGTGCGATATTAGTGGACATCGAGATTAGGATGCCTTGTCGGTCTTCTACCCAAGTCGGAGGATTAGAATGCTAAAAAGTTTCTCGGAAAGAGTGCGAGATTAGTGGACACCGAGATTAGGATGCCTTGTCGGTCTTATACCCACGTTGGAGGATTAGAATGCGGAAAAGTTTCTCGGAAGAATGCGAGATTAGTGGACACCGAGATTAGGATGCCTTGTCAGTCTTATACCCAAGTCAAAGGCTTAAAATGCGAAAATGTTTCTCAAAAAGTGTGCGAGATTGGCAGAAATTCAGAGAAGAGAATCGAACTTTGAGTATCGATCTCGAAATGAGAACTGAAATTTGAGTACCAGCCTCAGGAGGATAGGAACTGGAATTTAGGTACCAATCCCAAAAGTTGGTATTTGATTTGGGTTTCGATGATTCCGTGAGAAATTTTGGTGTAGTAGAAGATTGGAATGAGACATGAAAGTGTTTCACATCCCAAGACAGTTGATCAAAGTTTGATTGTTTGGCGATGGATATGAATCCATGCCATCAGAACCAAATCGAAAATTTCGTGGTTCTGTGTCAGTAGACTCAGTTGACCTTCTCAAAACAGGGAAGGAATCGCGGAGAGTCGAAAAGATTTTGATTACAGCCTAAGGCTGGGGATTTTAGATTCGGGAATTCGTTTTCATTGGTTTTTGTTTTTTAGTGACTTGATTTCATTTTGATTGAAATTTCATTTTCATTCAGGTTTTCATTTATTTATTTTGGTTTATAATTTGAGATTTTGAATTTCGTTTTGTGTTTTATTTGGATTTTAAATTTGAATTTACATTTTTTGTTTGTTATTATTTCATTCAAATCGTTCTTCGTTCAACTTTCTTTAAATCGAGTCAAACTCAGATTTAGTGGCGTTTGCAGTCAATTGCACAAAGTTGAAGGCAAAACACGACATAATCATTTCCATTAAAAATGTCAAAAGTACATCAGATGATTCCACCAAAACATCTCTGATGACATCTTTCCGAAAACGAATTTTACAAAATCCATGTATGCCTGAACACAGACTGTACTGATATCTTCATGCATTCTGTCAAAACGGCCTGTTTGATTCATCCATGTCTGAAAAGTAAACTGCATCGGCAATAACATCACCTTCTAAGCCACTTTCCGGAGGAGAATCTCACGTAAGTGTGCTTTAGAGGTATGCTACTACCATGTAGCTTACAGCTCGTAGGGTTGCAAATTCTCTAGTTCTGGATCTGGTCGGAAGTAGATTGGAATCTTGCTCTCGTCCATCCTCCTGAAGGTGATGAAGATCTGCTCGTAGGGAACTCCTGGGATGCAGTGCTTCTCCACATCTGCACCATTTCATTGTAGTACGATGACAGAGCCTACCGGTAGGGGTATCTCTACTGACCCTCGGAATTCTCCGGGGCCGAGTATCCGGAGTTCTGTCCCGAACATGATGTTGCATTGGTTGATGAAGGAAACGGTGTAAAAAGGTCTGAGAAAATCGTGATGGTCCATGTGAGGTGGGATGCAGTCTCCTTCCGCATAAATGTTGATTATGCAGCTTTTCGGCATGCAGTCAGCGGGTAAGACTCGCCAAGCCACCATCCTTTTTATCATTTTTTTAATTAGAACTGGCATTAGATCCACTTCGTCGTAGCGGAGTATCCCTGGCAGATTTCCTTTCTTGTCATAAGCAAAGTTATAACAGCATCCGAATTGGATTGTAATCCTTCCCTTGCCTCGTTTCCATTTCTTTGGCTCAGAGTAGGTCTTGCTTCGTAGTCATCCTGCACGACCCTGTTTCTTCAGCTCGTCGACGTAGTCCACGATCTCACTCTATTCGTAGTGAGAGAAGACATCCGTATGCAGCTCCAATCCTTCCAGGATGTTGACATATCTGTCTCAGATTCTCTGAAAGTATTTAAAGTTTTGTTTCCGCACCCTCTGGATCATCTCCAACTCGTGCTCTGAAATTATCTGGAATTGTCGGAGTCTGGTGACGTAGTGTGGGATGTACGACTCCACACCATCACACTCTCCTGGAATCATCACTGTCTCAGGTGCAAGCTCTCTAGTAACCTCCTCTGGAACAGCCTCTGCTATGGTGCTCCTGAGGGCTGGCCTCCTTGGAACGACTGCTGCGGTCATCGAGGTTTCTTCCTTGTTCTGTTCTTCTGTCAATTTCTTCAACATCTTGTGGATACGGCGGTTCTTATTTCTTCTTTGAGTTGGGGTCAGAGTAGCTCTCTTCTCCCCCAAGATTTCGGTAGGGGCAGCACTGACAAGCTTCCCTCCCGCAGCAGTTATCACTGATTTCATTTTGTGGTCGTCGATCGTGCTGATATTCCTTTTCTGGTTTGCAGTATGCTGAACCTTCTCGCTGAGTTTCATCACTATTTTTCCATGGGATTGCCCGAGGTCTATAGTAGTCCAGGCAGTTTCTTCATATTCTAGCTTTAGCTGTGCAAAGTCCGAGTCGACCTCGATCACGACACCAGCTTTCAGTTCTTCTTCGTTAAGTGCAAGGCTTACACCATTTTTAAAGTTCAGAACCAACCACCCGTTCGACATTTTCCTGTGAAAAAAAAAGCAAGGAAAGGATCAGGGGTTGTACTTAGAACGAGAACAATAAGAAAATTCACTTATTAATGGAAAATTCTATTCATTTCTTTTCAAATTTTAAGGGAAAGGAAAAAGATGAGGAAAGATTAGGAGTGAGATTGGCTTGAAAGGAATGATTAAAGCTTATTAATATAATGATTTCTTTCTTCACGTATTTCTTTTTTAATTCATTTTTTGTTAATCATTTTTTTTCAATTTTGGGTTCGGACCCGGTTACAAGTGATTACTCTGCCCGTGCTTCTAGCGATGGGACTCCATCCTTCGGAACATCTGGTTGCGTAATACTTCTTTAGATATCGTCCATTAATTAGAAGCATTGGTCACTCTCCACGACAATCCACGAGCTGGTAGGAACCTCCTGAGTAGACTGTCTTGACCACAAACGGCCCCTCCCAAGTTGGTTCAAATTTACCTCATATCTTGCGGTGTACAAGAATAAGTCTTCTGAGAACTAGAACCAAGTCACCGACTTTGAATGTCCTTGGGCGGACCAGTTTGTCATGGGCCTGGATCATCTTGGCTTGATATAATTCGAGATTCTGCTGCGCTGAAAGCCATTTCACTTCCAAGCTTTCCAATTCGTCCAGTCTTAATCTGGCATTTTCTTCTGTGGTAATCCTGTTCGCAACTGCAATTCTGAGAGAAGGAAGCTGAACTTCCAAGGGTAAGACTGCCTCGGACCCGTACACTAGAGCGTAAGGTATAGACTGAGTAGGAGTTCTGAACGTCGTTCTGTAGGGCCATAAGGCTTCTAACAACTTCTCGTGCCAATTTATCTTATTGTCGTCCAAAGTTTTCTTTAGAATTTGGACGAGAGTTTTATTAAAAGCCTCGGCCAAGCCGTTTGTTCTTGGGTATTAGATCATTGAATAACGCCAATCTATTTCGTGTCTTCTGACAAAATTGTTGATCTTCGTACTTCTGAAAGCGGACCCGTTGTCTGAGATAATTTTGTGCGATACCCCAAAACGGTAGACGACTTGATTCTTGAAGAACTATAGCATGTGATGTGCTTTCACTTCTCTGAGCGGTACTGCTTCTGCCCACTTCGAAAAGTAATCCGTCGCTGCAAGGATGAAGTGCTGTCCTCTTGAAGAAGGCGGTTCTATCGGACCCATGATATCTGTGCCCCAACACTCAAATGGCCACGATGCGATTGTCGGATGCAGCACATTTGGAGGTTGATGTAGAACCATTCCATACACTTGGCACTGGTGATAGCTTTTGGCAACTTTCATGCAGTCAGTCAGCATTGAGGGCCAGTAGTACCCTAATCTTTTAATCTTCATTTTCATCTTCGGACCTGACTGGTGAGCGCCACATAGTCCTGAGTGTATTTCTTTAACAATTTCACGAGTCTCGGACCCACTCAGGCACCTTAGCCACATCTGATCAAAAGACCTTCTATATAAGGTATTGTTTATTAATGCGTATGACAAAGTTCTTTTCTTAATTGATGGGCTAATGACTTATCGTCTGGTAGGTTTCCTGTTTGCAGGTAGTCAATTAATGGCTGCGGCCAATCCTCTGTAGTTTCTGCCACTGTTGGAACTGTTTCTCCTTCTTTTTCTGGTTTGTGTATTGCATCCATGTCGAGCTGTGAGAGGACCTGTCGTCTCTGAACAGACATTTCAACTGACTCATCCTGTAATCAGACAAATTCTTTTGCAAGGGGGGCTAATGCATCTGCGAAGTCATTTTCTCTTCTGGGGATCTTGTAGATCGTTACATTCGGAATCTGCTTTAATAGTTTCATTACATACTGGAAGTATTGTTCGAGCCTTGGTTTCAAATTTTTGTACTGTCCTGCGACCTGTTGTATGATCAACTGAGAATCACAATAGATGTTGATGTCTGTTATCCTCATCTGAATGGTTAGCTCCATTCCAGTTACAAGGGCTTCGTATTCTGCTTCGTTATTTGTACACGGCTCTGTGAGATGGTAGGAATACCTTAACATCCCCCGCTCCGGTGTTATAAATATTAGTCCGATTCCTGCCTTACCAGGCACTACGTTTGCAATTCTTTATCCTTCTGTGCTGAAGATGCTCCGTCGAAGTACAGTTCCCAACGCTGATTATCAGGGTCTTCTAGGCTCATTATCTGCTCGTCTGGCAAATCATCGTTGAGAGGCGATTCTGCCGGTAAAGGGTGCGCTGCGAGGAAGTCTGCTAGGACTTGTCCCTATACGGCATGAAGAGGAACCAAAGTTATTGTTGACCTCATTTTTGATGAGGTCTTCTCTTCCCTCTTTAGTGTTTAGGATCTAGCCTTAGGCTTTTCCTTTGACTATCTTAGAGGACTAGAATTGGGACCCATCCCTTAGAAATTTAAACCACTTCTTGTCTCCCTGCAAACCCCACAAGCTTGATTGTAGACCCCTAATCACCTAGAGGGTTGAGATCAAATGTGGAGGTTTAAAGGATGAGTTCCCTATAAGACTCTTTGGCCTTAGGACTGCCTACAGGTGGCCCGGTGCAGTGAGGGTTGACTTACACACTCACTACACTCACACTCTACACTCTCACACACACAATCCAAATCCTAAAACCACACCTATACCCAACTTGACTCCCTGACTCATGTAGGTAATTCATATGGATGGACCTTAACCCCTAAGCCCCTAGTTAAGAGGGTTAGGAACAACATAGAGAATGCCTCCAATGAGTCCTCTCATAGCTCATATGGGCTTAATATGGCTTCATGGCTCAATCAAAGTGATTCCATTTCACTCACGGTTGATCAATCTTCATTTTTCCAAAATTTTAATTTTTGACCCCGGGGACATTACACCCATCAAACCTACCAAAAGCCCTTGAAATTGCTCAAATTTTTCAAAATCTCCAAATTACCCAAAATTCCTCAAAACCAATCCCAAACATTGCCACATCACTCAAATTGATCATCCATAGCCAAATATACCAAAATTTCCAAAAATACACTCCAAATTACCAAAATGCCCCTCTTGACCAAAAATTCCATAAATTCAGAAAATTCCCAGAAAATTCCAGAAAATCTTAAATATTTCCAATTTCATTTTGTCCAACTACACCATGGGCCAATTTTGTCAATTTACCTTACTTTTACCAAAACCCCCAATTTAGCCCATTTTAAACCCAAATGAACCCAATGTCAAACCAAATCACCCCAATTGACCTCAATTTTGGTCCAATTCAATTCTAAACTTCAATTCAATATCCCCAATGTCAATCTAGACCAAATCCAAGCTCAATTTGATTGACATTTGAATCCAATTTCACTTTTGACCTTAAAGCCCAATTTTGACTCATGACCTAAACCTACCTCAAACCAACCCAATTCAATCCCAATTTGACCAAAATCTTTTCTAAACACTTCCTAGCATCCCCACAAACAAAACACTAACATGATTTGCCCAAAATTTGGACCCAAACCTTACTTAAATTCAACCCAAACCCAAAAATTCTCTAAATGGGCCTACACCCAAATGGGCCCAAATCCCAAAATCAAAACCCAACCAAAGTTGAAACCTATTTGTAACACCCCCATAAACATTTCCCAACATTAATTTTACATCAATTTCAACCCTAGCCCAACATTGGCTCAAATTAGCCCAATTTGACCTATATTGGCCCCTTTACCAAAGAAGCCCAAATCCAACCCAATTCAAACCCAAACCATCTCAAATTTATTTCAAATCACTCATGACACATCCCTAAACCAAACCAAACAATTATTTGGCTCAATCATTCACAAAATTCCCATCCATAAATTTATTTTCAAACTTAAGGCCTACTTCCTTAAGCCTTCCTAAAAAAGCCCACTCCTAAAATAATTTCAAAGGCCCAAATTTGACTCTAATGCCCAAATGACACCACACTTCATCATCCATTCCAATTAAAACCTTTCCTAACTTTCAAATTCATCATCAAACCATTCCAAATCAAACCTCATGACAACTCTCACCAAAATGCCAAAAAATCACAAAATCCTTCCTCGTGAAAGTTGACTTAACTTTTCCCAAGCCAAATGGAGCCATGAAGCCATGCATGAGCCACATGGGAGCCATGAAAGCCTTGGACACCTCAACATACCCAAGATGGCAAGAGGAGGAGGCTCTTTCCATATTCCCTTAAGGGGATTAGCCACTTCCATGACTCCACTAAACCTTGCTTAAACTTAATTGTACTTGGATGGTGACCCTTCCCCACTAATTAAGCTGACCTAAACCACTTTCTCTTCAGCCCAAACTAGCCATGGGGAGGTGCACTTAGCCCAATCCATGCATTTGACCAAACTTAGCCAAAATACACCCTTACCCCATTCCACTTTGATTCAAACACTTTACACATGGCTATTGCCAATTCCCTACACTAAACCTCAGCCCTGGACCTCTTGACCCTGAGGGTGACCCATGCCTGCCGACCAGCCACCTGGGCCGCCGGAAAACACCACACCCGAGAGCTCCCATGTGAGCCCAAGCTTGGAATTCTCACTCGCCGAGTTGCCCCATGCCCAATGGCCACCATGACTCGTTCTTCTCCTCACCGGAGCAGTCGATCCCAAGCCTTAACTCCCCCAGGAGAGCCTTCGACCAGCTCTATTTAAACCCCACCTCTCTCGGCCATGGACGAGGTGCTGAAACAAATCACACGAAACTCGCCAAAATCATTCCGGACTCTTCCCCACACTCGGAGAACTTGATCTCCACCGAAATCCCCTCGTCATTTCCTCTCGCGAGCTCAATTTCGTAGTTGAAATTCAAGCCCAAAACCGGGACACTTCACTACGGTGAGCCAATCTCCAAATTGATTGGTCCTACACCTTCACCGGACCAAGAGGAGAAGTTCCCGCAGAAAGTCCCCTCTCCAGGCCACCCAGTTGCTCCAGCCTCCAAGCTTTGTGATCGGCTGTGGTCACTTTTGTACATAGGCAATTCACCCGGCCAAGGGACTTCATCTGGAGCTTGCTTGGACCCAATCGAACATGACACAACTCTCAGATCGAAGCTTCACATCTCTGAGCAAAGGTATGAGCTCTCTCTTCTTCCCGAGCATCTGAACTTTCTCCATTTCAAATGCCTTAATTTCAATGCATGATCACCGTATAGATGTATTCGTCTCTTCAAGACGAATCCATAGAGCACAAGAACACAAAAATCCGTTAAGTATTGAGTGAGATCTTAGGGTTTTAGTGTGGACGGTCACGGGTTCACACCAGTCGTAGACGATGACTGGGAGCCGTCGGATCGAGCGTGTATCGAGCGGACGGTCGGGATCGAGCCGGACAGTGCGATGGTACATGAACCGCGGGCCCTTGGAGCGCTGAGTCGGATGGCAGCATCGAACTAGAAAGCGCCGTGTGGCTATTCGGAGATGCTAAGGTTGACGCGGTGCCGATTCGGATAAGTAGAAAAATAGGATTTTATGGATTTATTTAATTACCAGAACTTAGAAAATTCATAACTTTGTGTAGAAAAATCTTAAAAATAAAATAAAAATACCTTCTTGCTCAGTGAATAGAGAAGAATAATGTGGAAAAGAAATCAGGTCATTTCATCAAGTATTTTATTTTTAATAATTTATTTACTCTCTGAACTATTTCAATTCTCCATGCATATAGGAAATTCACCATGGCATGAGACAATAGGGCTTTTAAAGCCTCTAAACTTGGGAACATTCCCTGAATTTTTCAAGGTCAGAGGCCATACCTATGAGAAGTTATTGATTTTTCAATTGCATGTTACTGTTTTGAGTATTTTAATTCCAATAATTAGATGTTGAGAAATAAATTCAAGGAAAATTTGGTAATGTTTTTTATGACCAGAGGAACCTAGGAAAAATAAGTTTTGAGTTAATTCACTTGGAATAACCCTAATTGGTCTAAACACCCAAAATTGAACTTTAATTAGTTAGGGTTAACTATACATCAAATTAACTAGAAAATAATTCTCCACTGATCTTTAGGATCAGAGGAACATCACATAAAAATTTGAAGTCAATTAGACTTGATTAACCCCACCAAATGGGTTGATTAAGCCTCTTAAGCAAAATGGGTAAAATTAAACTTTAAAAATTCATAACTCACAAAATACTTTTCAAAAATTCACAAAAATGGTTTTGGAGCTTCTCTGATATTAGAGGAACTTAGGAAAATTAAAATTGTAATTTTCTTAAAAAGTTGATTTTTATCATTATTTTAATATTTTTAATAATTAAAAAAAATAATAAAAATCATGAAAATATTAAAAATCACCAAAATGTCACATTTTGAATTCTAATTACTTAGGAACAAACTAAATATTTTTCTTAAGTCCCTAGGATAAGATATTGAATTTTAAAGGCTTAATGTAGTTTTTAATATTAAAAAATGTATTTTTCAACCTTTTCACTAAAATAATTCTAATAAATCAAAGAAAAATCAAAAAATACAAAATTTGTTTCTCTGAACTCCTTGAGGTCAAAGAGATTTAAGAAAAATATAAAATCCATTTTTCAACTTTAATTTCATTTTAAAATTAATTAACACTCCAAAAATCAAAATAATTCTAATAAATAAAATATAATTCAAAAAATCACCAAAATTGGTCCAAATGATCCTCTAGTCATTAGAAATATCTCATAATTTTCTCAAGGATAGAAGCATTTCCTTGGTCATGTTATTGAATTTTCCTTGAAAACTCCTATTTTCCATTAAAAATAATTACATAAATAAATTAAATACAGAAAAATCACATTTTCTCCTCTAAAGCCTTAATTGACATGTAAGTGAGGTCACATAAAAATTTTAAGTTCATTTGAGCTTAATTTAGTGAGTTATAGAATTATTAAGCTTGAAGGACAAAATGGTAATTAAAAATTTCAACCTTTAATTAAAATTTTAGGATTAATCAAAAAGGGAAGGGTAAAATATTTGATTTTAAACTGATTTTGGATGATTGAAACTTAAATGATTGAGGGTAGAAACCTACTAACCATTTAAAACAAAAATAATTAAAATAAACTTTAATTAACTAATTAATTGAAGTTTTGGGAAAATGATGGAAATTGGAATTATTGAAGTAGGGATATTATTAAGAGAATATTTATTCTTTAATTTAAAAATCTCTAAATAAATCACTTCAATAATACTTAATTATTAATTAAAAAAAAATTAAAATAATAATTCAAATTAAAATTAAATAAAAATTAAATTAAATTAAAATTAAAATTAAATTGAATTAAATTAAAATTAAATTAAATCAAATTAAATCAAATTAAATTAAATTAAATTAAATTAAATTAAAATCAAATTAAATTAAAATTAAATTGAATTAAAATTAAATTGAATGAAATTAAATTAAAAATCATTTAACAACAAACCTAAATGAAATCATTAAGAATTAAATCTAAACTAACTTGAACACTATTTTAAACTTAAACTAATTTTTTATAATTAAGTCAAAATTAAAATTAAATCATTAAGTTTAAATCATTAAAATAACTAATAAGTTGATTTGCCCTTTTAAAGCTCTTATTATTATAACTCTTAAATGAGGTATCAAGTGAAGTGTTACTTCACTTATAGGATATTCAAATGTCCTAGTTCACCGAGTAAGATAACAAAACTTAAACTCCTGGATGATTAATTCACTTGTATAATTAAAATCCCTTGGACTTAAAATAATCCTAGAGATATTGAAAAGATGTTTAAGACTCGTCTTAAGCACTTCCTCAATATGATACGATGTTTATAAGAACAACTGAACTTAATTGTTCTTTGATGAAGAAAATCATCCTTAAACCAAAATACAAGAACCTAGACGTCATAGGAGATGACTAGCTATAGGATTAGGACTTTGGTAGACAACCAAAACCTTTCCCTTAGCTTTACCTAGGTATTTGTTGAAATATTTAAATGCCTTAACATGTGTTTTAAGTGCAACTTGGGATGACGAGAAGACCCTCCAGGTACGCTTTCATTTTATTGCAATTTACTTTATTGCAATGCACTTTACCTTTCTTGCATGATAAACAACTGTTGCATGAAAACCAAAACCTTTAGGATAGTCCCTGAACTAAAACCAAAACTAAATTAAAAGTCATTACAAGATAAAAATTACCGCCACAATATTTCAAAATATAAAACAACTCAAAATTTAAGCACAAATAGAACAACCAAAACCACAATTGCAACTAAATTAAAATGTCTCGTTGAATGATCGAGAATACCTCGGATGATGTAACCCACGTGTTGCTAACGAGATTTCCCATGGTCTAAATGAAAGTGTGGAACTCATTCAGTTGAGTTTAGCAAATTCATCTGGACTAAGTGAATTCGATGAAAATAACGTTGCCGGGATGACGGAACCGTGGGATCTTAATCGGTTATGTTTAAACAACTTTAAGATTTATTTTAATTAAAATATTAAAAACACTTGGATTTTAAGATTCTCTCTAAACCAAAACACTTCTCTCATCTCCTGATTTATGACTTCTAAAACTAAACCTCTGCAACAACAAAGAGCTCGGAGCATGGTGGGCAGCTCGGCCATCGTCATCAGCAAAACTCAACTCTACTTCAACGAAACCTTTCTTAGAATTAAACAATGAAACCATAGGATTTCGAGGCAGTTTGCTAGTGCAACATAAATCCTCAACTCTTCGTTAGGCATTTGCATAATAATGTTATGTAAATTAAGCCATAACCGGTCTTATGACTCCGAGGTAGTTGTTTGGTACGACATAAACCCTCACATCTTCGAGGCTATTTGCATGACTGTGTCATACAAATATAAGTCCTAATTAATTAAAATTGGCAAGATAGAAATATCAGATAATTTTAGGATTTTCTTAAATCCGAGCCAAACAATAGGATAGTTCGGGAAGTTGCCAAGATTCCTCTTGATCCTCAGCTTCTCCTACTTCTCTTCCTTTGGATTCTCAAAATAACCTGTTCCGAATTTGAGCTAATCCCTATTGAAAATTCCAAAATTCAAATCCTTTGAAAACCTTAAACTTTGTAATTCTTGAGAGCAAAACCACTGATCATTATCGAGAGTTTTCTTAAGTATCTCCAGACATTTAAGATGTAATTAACTATAGGGGCTTGCCCTTATAAGGAACTTTAAGAACCCAGGTAATATAAACCCTACTTAATTCCTTTATATTAAGCAGGGGAACTTGTCGGCTTATAAAATTGGTTCGCAAACCAAACGGATGTCACAAATCTTCTAGTTTATTTAATCGAGCCCCATCATCAAGCAGTGTGTCTATTCTCCGGGATAGATATACAGTTTGTGGTGCGGTGCTCGTTTATATAAACTATTCGGGATGTGAGATCAGTTTGATTTCATATCTTAAAATTTTCAAACTTAAAATTATTTTGCAAAATCAAATACAACTTTCTAAATTATATATATATTTAAATTAAATTTAAAACCTAAAAATATGCCGATAGTTATATCGAATTGTAATAGTATCATCGACCACCTGGCCAGTCAGCCGGAAAGAGTTGGTCGGGTCATCAAATATTGCAATGGATTAAACTTCGAAATAAGGTTGACCTTATGAGAAAGCATGTAGTGCCTGAGCTTTTGAGCGACAAAGATCAGGGCCAAGCAATGCTTCTCAATCGGAGGATACTTTACCTCCGTCAGAATTAGATGACAACTTAAGTAGTAGAAAGCGTTTTCTTTACCCTCGTCATTGACCTGGGTTAGCAGGGCTCCAAGGGAGTCGTCTAAAGCCGCGGTATAAAGTATCAACGGTCTACCCAAGACTGGGGCTGCTAAGACAGGAGGTGTCATTAGATATCGTTTGATGTCATCTAAGGCATGTTGACATTTGGAGTCCCAAGTAAACTTGGCATCCTTCTTTACCAAAGCAGAAAAAGGCTGACACCTTCCTGACAAATTCAAAATAAATCGCCGAAGATATGCCAACTTCCCTTGAAAAGATCGTAGTTGTTTTAAGGTTTTGGGAGGTGGCATTTCTAAGATAGCTTTAATATTCTCCGGATCGATTTCAATTCCGCGATGTCGGACAATGAATCCTAAGAATTTCCCAGAGGCGACGCCGAAGGCGCATTTCAGGGGATTCATCTTAAGATTAAATTGTCTTAATCGCTCGAAAACAATTCTCAAATCATACACATGATCTTCCTTCAGTTTGCACTTGATGACCACATCATCCACATAGCACTCGACTTGGTTGTGAATGAGATCATCAAAAATCCTCGTCATCGCTCTTTGGTAGGTTGCTCCTGCGTTCTTCAATTCGAAAGGCATTACTGTGTAGCAATACACTCTGATTGGCGTTATGAAGGCTGTAAGCTTTTCGTCTTCTGGTGCCATCTTTATCTGGTTCTATCCTGATGATCCATCCATGAAAGAGAAGACTTCGTGTGTCGAAGCGATGTCGATCATTAATTCTGGAATTGGTAGCGGGAATTCATCTTTTGGGCACGCTTTATTCAAATATCTGAATTCCACACAGATTCTGATCTGACCGTTCTTCTTTCTGACTGGTACCACATTGGCTAACCAAGTTGGGTATTATTCTTCACGAACAAATTTAACGTCTATTAGCTTCTTAACTTCAGCTATAACTTGTTGTTCAATTTCGTATTCTTCTCGGAGATTGTCTGAATGGCACGGCAGTGTGATCCACTCCTAACTTGTGAACTGCGACTTCTGGAGCTAACCCGTGCATTTCATCGTAACTCCAAGCAAAACGGTCCTTGAATTCCATTAATAGCTTGATCATTGCTTCGGAGTCTTCTTTATTGAGTAAGGAGCTAACAAAGGTCGGCCTAGGCTCTTCGCTAGTACCTAAGTTAACTTCCATTAACTCGTCTATTGTAGATTTAATTTCTTCTTCAAATTCTGGCGGAGCGTCTCCGATTGGTAGATCTTCAAGATTATCTGAAGCATCCAAGCAGTTTTCATTAGGCTCACAAGTGACAACCAAGCAGAATTCTGAGTCATCAACTGGCGCTACTATGCCGAATCCAAGACCATGCTTTGAATTAGGCGATCGATTGGCGTTATTCCATAATTTTTCAAAGCGTTGAGATTGACCTTTTGACTACTATTTAGGTAAGATACCACGCTGAATTAAATTTTGAACACAGGGAGAGTACCACTCAAAAGGCAATTCCATTAATTCAGATGAAGCAACATCTTCAAATTGTACATCATTTTCAACTTTGGAAGAAGAAGAAGAAGCACCGCGGTGGAATTTGATCGGTTTAGCACCTCCACCATGTACTTCCTTGACCACCATACCCTCGACCTTATTAGGGTAGATCGGGGTCAGGTTCATAGTATGTACACAGCAGTTTATCTTCTCGTACATTATTTTATATTCTTCATTCTTTTCATCTTCGAGAGAGATCTTGAACTGGGGTTTTTTATGGCTTATTGTTGTTGCTTCTTTCTTGATTTCTTTTTCTTCTTCTTCGGAATTATTCTCCCAATCAACATCGATGACCGGTTTCTTCTGTTCAACTGTTCCACCATTTCTTCCTTGACCTTGTCCCCGACCTCGACCTCGGGTGCGAGTTCTGGAAAAACCTTCACCATCTCGCCGTAAGGGAGTGGTGAGTAACTGTTGAACAAGAATTTTAGGTTCTTCTTCGTCTCGAACTCATTTTTCTTCATTCGGTATGAAATTTCTGGAAAAGATAGTTTTCTTCGGAGGCGCGTAGTAGGCTGCATCTTCGTGAATTCTAATTTCGTGTACGAAGAATGGTTGCAAGTCACCTTTGATGCACTATTCTCTCCCTCCTACATAATACTTTATGCACTGGTGCAGAGACGACGGTACCATCCGGTTTTCATGGATCCACGGCCGATCCAGTAGAGCGTTGAATGATGTTTCAGAATCAATTATATTGAATTTTGCGGTTGTTCTTGCTAAATCACCGATCTTCATTAATAGTGTTATCTATCCAAGAGCTCTTTCTCCTTTCTGGTTGAAGCCTCTCAGTAACGTCCTGTCTGCTTCGAGATCACGGGCATCAATCTCCAAGTATGCTAACGTTCAAAGGTTAATTATGTTGATTGATGCTCCCGGATCAACTAATACTCTGGAGAGCGTGAACTTTCTGATGGAGACTGAAATGTACAACTGTCGGTTGTGATCAGCTGTACCAAGTAGTAGACATTGTCCCTGAAGGTAACACCACGCTGTTCTCTTAATGAGCAAACCTCGTCTAAGTAATTATCGGCCATTTGACCTAAGCAAATTTCTGGATCAAGTAAGGCCTTGATCAGAGTTTCCCTCATCTCCTTTGACAGGATCAAGCGTCGTAGATGCTCAGTTTGGCTGGTAGCTTCCTAAGATGGGCTAGCATGTTATAATCCACTTTATTACTAGGTTCTTCAATTTCTTCTCGAATGGGCAATTCTTCTGCTGGGGTTGGCTCTTCCTGAAAGGGTATTCTTTATTCAAATGTTCCTTCAGGACATGCAGTGGACGAGGCGGCGGTTGATCATGCTGCCATGATTGATAGTTCGGTCGAGGTTGTTGATAACTCTGCTGAGGTTGTTGATAAATCTGCTGAGGTTGCTGATTAATCTATTGCGGTGGTTGATAACTTGGTTGTGACCGCTCTGACTGTATCTGCACTGGCTGTTTACCTTTATCCACTGCCGTGACGATTCCTGATTTCTTCTATAACGCTTTCATTGGTTTCTGTTTATCAGCTTTGTCAATGAAACTCAGCTGTTTTGCCTCTTCCTGCAAGCTCCCGAAAGTCTTAATTGTGAATCCTTTAAGGAGAAGTGCTATCGGGCCATGGATACTCTTCAACAAGATATCGATTGCATGTTGTTCCGGAAGCTGTGGTTCACACTTCATACTTAAATTCCTCCATCGAAGTATGTAATCCACCAAGGTTTCGTTCGGTTTCTGTTGCTCCACCACTAGATCACCGATAGTGATGTGGTGTCGAGCCCCAACAAACCGCTTAACGAAAAGATTTTCCAATTCTGAAAAATTCTTGACTGAACTGTTCGGCAATTCTGTGTACCAATCGAAGGCAATCCTTGACAAACTGCTGATGAACTGGCGAAAGAGTAAAGCGTCACTCCCACCGGCATTGCAGCAGCTAGCACGAAAATGTGCGACATGTTGCTGGGAGATTCCCGTGCCGTCAAAAGTCTTAAACAGAGGTTGTACGAAGCCTTTCGGATATTGGACTGCATCAAAATCTTCGGGGTAAGGTCTACCTATCTGAATAGATGTTCCACTCTTAGACTGGGCTAAGGCTTCTCGCACCTGCTGTTCCACCATATTCTTGATATCCTTTTCGGGAACCATGCTCTGCGCTGAATCCTTCTTCGGTTGTTCATCTCCGTTGATGGATGTAACTTCTTTTCCTCCATCTGCAATGTGAATGATCTCTGGAGGTGTTTCCTTCTGAGGTTGAGGTTGACTCTAGAGTGTGTCAAAGGCGGCCGCCATCTCCTGCATCCTCTTCTCCATCCGAGAGATCGTGTCATCCTTTTCTCGAAGACGTGCTCTCATTGCTTCTGGTTCATCTCCTTCTGAATTTGACGGAGCTCCTTGCAAAGCTGACGATGTTCGAGTCTCAACCACATTGATCTCGGCAAATTCTTCATCCTTGAATTCTGATGAATCCACTTCATTTCCTAGTTCTTATTTTCTTTCTCTTGCCAATCGTCGGATGTCGGTTCTTAGCTTTCCTATAACATCCTCAAGTGGTCTTTTCCAAATGGTCTCGCGGTTGTCAGGCGACGATTTTTGAACCTCATTTCCAGAAGTTTCCTTCAGGGCCGCAGCACTTCCTTCAGATTCGGGCTCTCTGGCGAGACTTCTCTTTCCAGAGCATTCTATCGGTATTGATTCAGTGATAATAGGTTACCGCACCATCCTTCTTATATTAGAAGGCCTAGGACCAGATGGTCTGTCGGCTGTACGTTGGCAGGTGGTGTGCTCCCTAATATGGTGACCTGATACGATAACATGAGAACTCCTCTCACTAGCTCGCACTTTCTTCCGTGGTCTTTCTATGGCAGTGACGGGGTCTACTCGTGATCCGAGGCGGGATCTAGCTAGTATTCGTCCCATCCTTCGCAAAATTTCTAACACGAGGCAGCCCTCCTTTCTGGCTAATTTCTCCACCACGGCTCGCAATCGGGTAAGCGACGTAGCCTTCATCTTCTTTCTTTTACAATCACTGTAGTATGCAGGTCGGGGTAACGCAACGACGATCCTTCGTGCATCTTCCTCGTCAGATGCAGCAGAGAGGGTGGAATCTACTCCCTTACAACAACGATGAGATCTCAGGCAGTTCTTCTTCTTTCTCAGGAACCTCTTCAAGAAAGGCTGCTTCAGCAGCTCTGTCCTTTCTTATCCTGGCAATCTTTCTCTTCTTATTCCTTCTTTGTGTCTGGGTTAAGGGTGAAAATTTTGAACTGGACCCTATCTAAAAAATAGACGGTATTGCAGCAAAGTCTGAACCCTCCACGGTAACAGGCTCATCATTGACTTGGACTTCTTTTCCTTTCAGTTTGGTGGGAGCCAGGGTAGGTACAGTGATGACCAGACCGGTGGGGGTAGAGATGACCGTCCTAGGGGTAGCAGCTAACCTCCTGTGAACAACAGTATTTCTCCCAACTGGGACCTTTTGAAGAGGAGGAAATTCTTGAGTCAACTTCAAGTCGAACTCAATTTCGGGTTTCATGATCTCCGGTACTTTGTCCATCAGTGCGAAAAGAGTAACATCTACGAAATTAATGTCCGTATTGTCAAATCCTTGTCCGAAACGAATGATCCCATTTTCAGGCAGCTCGTCCTTGTAGACAGCGAAGTCCAATCCGTTGGTGAAAGAGAAAATCAGCTTCGGTGCAGTCATCTTCTGCAGGGTAGATTTCGAACGTCAGTCCCGAATTATGCTTCCTTCCGTCACAAAATTAGGACAAAAAAGAATTTCTCCAAAAAGAGTCCGAACACATTTTCATTTATTTTTCATTTTCTTAGTTTTATTTACAAGGCATTTTCAGGTTCTGTTTTATTCGTGTATTTGCGATTTTATTTATGAAGGGGTTTGTTTATTAGAAGGTTTACCCGTTAAGAATGAAACAATTAAAGGAGGAAGGTTATAGAGAAGGTAAGGGACCCAATCCAGAATTGGAAAGGAAGAGAAAGTCTCGTAGGAGTTCTCAACTCGAAGGACCACTCATAAGCTAACACCTATTGGGGGTCCACCCCACCTCAAAGAGGTAAAAGGATCCCAGAACCTCTCTGTTTAGGGGTGTCTAAACAGTGGCTCCAAAATCCTAAATGGAGTTGACTATACCCGTTCAAGATTGAAATGAACGTGGTATTTCAACGGAAAGAATGATAGTTTGATCCACTAGGGATATGGACTCACTACCAATTTATGAAAACAAAACCATCTGATCAAAATGGAGAGATGAACTAATCCCTAGCGGAGTCGCCAGAAATTGTCGGCATATTTTTAGGTTAAGTATTTTGAAAAGGGGATCGCCTACAGAAATTGTCGGTGAATTTTAAATTTTAAATTTAATTTAAATATACATATAATTTAGAAAGTAGCATTTGATTTTGAAAATAATTTTAAGTTTAAAAATTTTAAGATATGAAATCAAACCGATCTCACATCCCAAATAGTTTATATAAACGAGCATCGCATCGCAAACCGTATATCTATCCCAAGGAATAGACACATTGTTTGATTATGAGGCTAGATTAAATAAACTAGAAGATTTGTGACATCTGTTTGGTCTGCGAACCAATTTTATAAGCCAACAAGTTCCCATGCTTAATATAAAGGAATTAAGAAGGGTTTATATAACATGGGTTCTTAAAGTTCCTTATAAGGGAAAGCCTCTATAGTTAATTACATTTTAAATGACGGGAATCATTTAAGAAAACTCTCGATAATGATCAGTGATTTTGCTCTCAAGAATTTCAAAGTTTGAGGTTTCAAATGAATTAGATCTTGGAAATTTCAATAGGGAATAGCTCAAATTTGGAACAGTTTATCTTAGGAGTTCAAAGGAAGAGAAGTAGGGGATGTCACGGACCCGAAGTGATTCGGTGACTTCCCGACTATCCTATTGTTTGGCTTCAATTTGAAAGAATTATTTAATGTTGCAATCCTGTTAATTTTAATTAATTAGGACTTATACTTGTATAACATAATCACACAAATAGCCTCGAAGATGTGAGGGTTTATGTCGTACCAAACAACTACCTCGGAGTCCTAAGACCGGTTAGGGCTTAATTTGCATAACATGATTATGCAAATGCCTAACAAAAAAGGTTGAGGATTTATGTTGCACTAAGAAAACTACCTCGAAATCCTATGGCTTGGTTATTTAATACTAGGAAAGGTTTTGTTGAAGTAGACTCAAGATTTGCTAGCGAAGATGGCCGTGCTGTCCACCATGCTCCAAGCTCCTTGTTGTTGCAGAGGTTTAGTTTTAGAAAGTGGCAATCAAGAGACGAGGGAAGTGTTTTGGTTTAGAAAATTCTTAAGATTCAGATGTCTTAATTTTTTAATTAAAACAAATCTTAAAGTCGATTAAGCAGGACCGATTAAGATCCCACGGTTCCGTCATCCCGGCACCGCTATTTTCATCGGATTCACTTAGTCCAAATGAATTTTCTAAACTCAACTGAATGAGTTCCACACTTTCATTTAGACCGAGGGAAATCCCGTTAGCAACACGTAGGTTACATCATTCGAGGGATTCCCGATCATCCAACGAGACGTTGTAATTTAGTTGTAGTTATAGTTTGTTATTCTGTTTGTGATTAAATTTTGAGTTATTTTTATATTTTGAATGTTGTGACGGTGAATTTTATCTTACTATGAGTTTTAATCTAGTTTTGGGTTTTAATTTTGTGGCTATCTTAAAAGGTTTCAGTTTTCATGCAGGGTGACATTCTTGTTTAACATGCAAGTTTTGCAAGAAAGAAAGTACAGCGCAGGTAAATGAATTACAATAAAATAAAAGCGTACCTGGCGGGTCTTCTCGTCATTTCGGGCTGCACTTAAAATACATGTCAGGGCATTTAAATATTTGCAAGAAAATCACCTAGGTAAAGCTCAGGGAAGGTTTTGGTTGTTTACCAAAATCCTAATCCTATTGCTAGTCACCTCCTATGACGTCTAGGTTCTTGTGTTTTGTTGAGGATGATTTTCTTCACCAAAGAACAATGAAGTTTCACTGTTCTTTGAAACATTCCATCAAGTTAGATAAGTGCTCGGAATTGAATTCTGAACATCTTCTTAAACATTTTAGGGATTAATTCAAGTTCAATTAGTTTCATTTAGGTGGTGAATCAATCACCTTGGTTACTCTTGCTCAGTGAATTAAGATGTTTGATTATCCTATGAGTGAATTGACATTTTATTCGATGCTTCATTTTAAGAGTTATAATAATGAAAGTCTTTAGGGGCAAATTAGTTTGTTAAAGAATTTAACCGTTTTAATTAAGGTTGAATTGATGATTTATGATGATTTAATTTAGTTTCAAAATTCAAGTTGATTTTCTCTTAAGTGTTTTAAATTGTTTGATTTGAAAGAGGTGTTTAGATTATTCAATTTAATTAAACATTTAATGATTTAAATTTAATTTGACTTAATTGTAACACTTTAGGTCAATTTTAATTGGTTTGATTTTTTATGTTTTTAATTATGAATTGTCTTAAGGTTGATTTTATTTAATGTTTCGAATTTGTTTTAGATTTGTTTTTTTTAAGTGATTTCAAATTAATCTTAATGTTTTAAACTTATTTTAATTTGATTGTTAAATTACTTAATGTTTTAAGTTTTAATCTGATTAAGGGTTACTTTCTTTTAATTATTAATTTATTAATTTCAAGTGTCATCCTTAAGTTTGATTTAGAGTTAAATATTATTAAAGTGATTTATTTAGGGATCTTAAATTAAAGGGTTATAGTCTTCCCTAAGCTATACTCCCCACTTTAATAATTGAAATTTCAATTAATCTTCCAAAATTTAAATTATTTAATTAATTAAGGTTCCATTTTGATACTTTCAAAGTGGTTAATGGGTTTCTACCCCTTTATTTCCCAAAGTTTCAATCATCTAAGAGAAATTTAAGATCAGATATTTCACCCTCCCTTTAATTAAACCTAAATATTAATTAAGGTTAAAATCCTTTAATTACCTTTATGCCCCTTTAGGCTTATTTATTTCATAACTCATCAAATTAAGCTCAAATGAACTTAAAATTTTTATGTCACTTCACTCACATGTCAATTAAGATATTAGAGGAGAAAATGTGATTTTTCTGAATTTAATTTAATTTATATATTTATTTTAATGAAAAATAAGAGTTTTCAATGAAAATTCAACAACATGACCAAGGTAAAGTTTCTATCATTAGAAAAATTATGGGATGTTTCTATTGACTAGAGGATCATTTGGACCAATTTTGGTGAATTTTTGAGTTATATTTTATTTATTATAATTTTTTTGATTTTTTGGGTATTAATTAATTATAAAATATAATTAAAGTTGAAAAATGGATTTTATATTTTTATTAAGTCCCTCTAACCTCACGTAGTCTAGAGAAGAAAATTTTATATTTTTCTGATTTTTCTTTGATTTATTAGAATTAATTTGGTGAAAGGTTGGAAAATCCATTTTTTTTTAATATTTAAAATTGTCTTAAGCATTTAAAATTCAATATCTTAACCTAGAGACTTAGGAAAAATATTTGGTTGGTTCCTAAGTGATTAGGGGATAAAATGTGACATTTTTATGATTTTTAATATTTTTATGATTTTTATTATTTTTTAATCATTAAAATAATCAAAATAAGGTTAAAAATGAAAATGTTTAGAAAATTTTAATTTTAATTTTCTTAGACTCCCCTAACATCAGAGAAGCCCCAAAACTATTTTTGTGAATTTTTGAAATGTATTTTGTGTTTTATGAATTTTTAAAGTTTGAAAGTGACGATGCAAATTAAATGATCCATTTAGTGGGTCAAATCATTTCCAATTAGCTTCAAATTTTTATGTGAGGTTCTCTATACCCTAAGTAATAGTGGAGAATTGATTTTAAGCAATTTTGATGTGTGGTTATTCTTAATTAATTAGGGTTCAGTTTTGAGTGTTTAGGCCAATTAGGGTTATTCAAAATATATTTTTTCTAGGGTCCTGTGGTCCTAAGATACTTCCCCTAATTTTCTTAGAATTTATTAAACAATATGCTAATTATTGGAATTAAAATGCCAAAACAGATACTTAAATTTGAAAAATCAATAACTTGCTATAGAGATGGCCTCTGGCCTTGGAAAATTCAGCGAATGTTCTCAAGGAAAGAGGCTACAAAAGTCCTATGGTCTCATGCCATGGCGAATTGTATGCATGCATGGAGAATTAAAATACTGAAATCAGTAAATAATTAATTAAAAATAAAATACTCACCAAAATAACTTAATTCTTTTTTCACATTGTTCTCCTCTGTTCATTGAGCAGGAGAATATTTTTATCTTATTTTTATGATTTTTCTACACAAAGATATGGATTTTTGAAGTTCTGGGTATTTAAATAAATCAAAAATACCCCTAATTTCCTACTTATCCACGCGGCGCTGACTCAACCTCGGCAGCTCTGAAAGGACACACGTCGCCTCCCTATTCGATGCCGCCATCTGACTCAGCGCTCCGGGGGCCCGCGGTTCATGTCTCGTTCACTCATCCGGCGCGATCTGGATCGTCTGTTCGATACACGCGCGATCCGACGGTTCCTGGTCATCGTCTCCGTCTGGTTCGACCCGAGAGTCGTCCACCCTAAAACCTTAAGATCTCGCTCGATATTTAACCAATCTTCACGTTCTTATGCTCTATGGACTCGTCTCGACAAGACGAACATATCCATATGGATAACATGCTATGAAATTGACTCAAATGAAATGAAGAATCGCTGGAAGCTCTCGGGAAGGAGGCGATCCATACCTTTTGCTCTGAGAAGTGAAGCTTCAATCAGAGAGTTGTGGCACCTTCGATTGAACCTAGGGATGTTCTAGATGAAGTCTTTGGCTCTGAGGAATTGTCTAGGTACAACTTCCACCAAACCCGATTTCAAGCTTTGGTCTCTGGAAGAAATGGCTGGCCTGGTGAGGGGGCTTTTGCTGGAAAACTTCTCCTCTTGGTCTGGTGAAGGTGTAGGGTCAGTTAATTTATGGATTGACTCACTGTGGTGAAGTGTCCTGGTTTTTAGCTTGAAATTTAACTATGAAACTGAGCTCACAAAGGGGAAATTAGGGCTGGATTTCAGTGGGGATCAAGTGCTCTATGCTAGGAGGAGGGTCTGGAGCAATTTTATCAGAGTATCTGTATGGTTTTGTTCAGCTCTTCCTTTGGCCGAGAGGGGGTGGAGTTTAAATAGAGCTGGCTGGAGGGCTTCCCAGAGGGGTTTGATGGCTTGGATTAACTGCTCTGGTGAGGAGAAGAACAACCATGGTGTCCACTGGCCATGAGAGAGCTCAGCAGAGAAGAATTTGAAATTTGGCTCACATGGGTGCTTTCGGCCTAGTGTTTTCCGGTGGCTGTGGTGGCTGGCCGGCCAGGGACAGGTCACCATCCTGATCAGGAGGGTCAGGGCTTGAATTTGGTGAAGTCAATTGGAGTTGGCCAAGTGTAAAGGGGCTGAATTGAATTGGAATAGGGGGAGGCTTATTTTGGGTTCAATTTGGTCAACCCATGGTTTTAAGCTTGGTGCACCACCCAAGGCCTGGTTTTGGGCTGAAAAGAATCACTTGGGTCAGCCTCACATGTGTGGTGAAGTCCCCATCAAAATTGTTTAAGTTAATTTTGGTAAAAAAAGGCTTAAGCGAGAGCTTCGAAAGGGATTCCCTCCTTTTCCATAAATGGATTGATGATAAGGCGAAGCTCTCATGGCTTCATATGGCTTGTGAATGGCTTCATTTAGCTTGCTTATGGCTTGGAAAAAGTTGGCTTGTTTTCATAGAAATAGGTTTTAGGAATTTTGTCCATTTGGTGAAAGATTTGGGTGAAGCTTGATTTAGGTTGATTTGATCATTGGTTTGGAACTTAGGGATTGATTTATATCAAATGGATGAAGGGAGGTTTGTCATATGGGCTTTAGAATCAATTTTGGGCTTTTTGGATTTGGTGAGAGATGGGCTTTTAAAAGTCTTAGGGAAGTGAGCTTTTTAGGTTTTAAAATAAACTTTTGGATGGAAATTTTGTAAAAGATTATGTCAAATAAATGTTGTATTTAGTTTAGGGATATGTTATGAAATTTTAGAAAAGATTTGGGGTCATTTTGAATTGAATTGGATTTAATTTGAGACTTTTAGTGATAGGGTCAAAATGTGCCAAATTGGGCTAAATTGGGCTAAGGTTGGGTTAAAGTTGGTTTTGATGTAAAATTAATGTTGAGAAATGTTTATGGGGGTGTAACAAAGAGTTTTCAATTTTGGTTGGGCTTTAATTTTGGGATTTGGGCCTATTTGGGTTCATGATTGATTTAGGCTAATTTAGGGAAATTTGGTAAAAGTGGGCTAAATAGACAAAATTGGCCTATGGTGTAGTTGAACAAAATGAAATTAGGAATATTTGAGATTTTTTGAAATTTTTTGAGAATTTTTGGATTTTTGGGCTAAAAGGGTATTTTGGGTATTTGGAGGGTATTGGGAGGTATTTTTGGGAATTTTGGTATATTTGGTCATGAATGATCAATTTGAGTGGTGTGGAATGTTTAGGATTGATTTTGTGAGATTTTAGGTAATTTAGGCAATTTTGCAAATTTTGGGCATTTTCAAAGGCATTTGGTAGGTTTGGTGGGTTTAGGGCCCCCGGGGGTCAAAAATCGAAATTTTGGAAAAATGAATATTTATTAAATGTGAGTGGAATGGAATCATTTTGGTGGATCCATGAAGCCATTTTAAGCTCACAAGAGCCATGAGAGGACTCATTTTAGAAATTCACTATGTTGTTCCTAACCCTCTTAGCTAGGGGCTTAGGGGTTAAGGTCCATCCATATGAATTACCTACATGAGTCAGGAAGTCAAATTGGTTAAAGGTATTTTTAGGACTTGGCATGAGTGTGAGAGTGTGGTGTGTGCAAGTCAACCCTCACCAGACCAGGCCACTCAGGGTAGTCCTAAGGCCAAAGAGTCCTATAGGGAACTCATCCTTTAAACCTCCACATGTTGGTTTTAATCCTCCAAGTGGCTTGGGAGTTTATAGTCAAACTTATGGGGTTTGAAGGGAGCCAATAAGTGTTTGAATTTTTAAGTGGTGGATCCCATTTCTAGTCCTCTAGGATAGTCAAAGGGAAAACCTATGGCTAGATGCTAAGTACTAAGGATAGAGAAAAGACCTCACCAAAAATAAGGTCAACAACTATCTCTCTCTCTAACTTTTTTCTCTCTCAATCCTTCTCTCTTCTCTCTCTCACTATTTCTCACATTCTCTCACACTTCCCTCTCTCCCTCCCTCCCTATGTCTCCTTATCTCCCATTATCTCTTCTAGAATCTTATTCTCACTCCATTCATCTTTATCTATTTATCTATGTTGCTCCCTCTCTAACTTTTTTTTTCATTCTCTCACTCTTTATCTCTCTCTTCTCTCCCTCCCTCCTTCCCTGACACTCTCAGTCCCTTCCAACCCTCTTAATATTTTTTTTCTCTCCTGTTCCTCTCTCTCATTCCTTCTATTATATCATGTTCTCTCTCTCTCTCTCTCTCTCTCTCCCTCTTTCTCTCTAGATCTCTTTCACTCTCTCACACTTGCTCTTTTTATCGGTACCTCTCCCTCTTTCTCACTCCCTCAATCTATACCACTCTAGGTCTCCCTAATGTAGCTCACTCTTCTTTCTTAATCTCACACACTCATACACTCTTACTCTCTCTCAGTCTCTTTCCCCCTCACTCTTTTAGCTCCATTTCCCACTCTATATCTAACACTCTTTTATCTTTTTGGATCATTTTCTCTCACTATATATCTAACACTCTATATGCAAGATAGAGTGGCGGATAGACAGAGAGAAAGAGTAAGAGGAGATGAGAATATAGTAACATAAGAGAGTAAGAGAGAGGGGAAGAGAGAATAGAGAGTAAGAAAGGGAGAGGAATGGAGAAAGAATGAGATTTAAATTGAATAAAAGGAGAGACAGACCAAGAAATAGAGAAAGAAGAGCTAAAAAAGAGAGTGAGGGAAGAAAAAGCAAGAGAGGAAGGAGAGAGAGAAAGAGAAAATGAGAGAGAGCACGAGAGAGAAGAAGAGATAAAGGAAGAACAAGAGCGAAAGAGGAGCGAGAGAGAAGTGGTGTGAGAAGTGATATTAATGAATGGTTGGATTAAGAGATAGCGAGAGAACATATTGATAAATTGGTTGACAGAGAAAAAGATAGAGACTGGAGCGTGAGATTTAGGGTAAGAGTGAAAAAAATAGTGAGAATGAAATGGAGAGTGAGGGAAATGACATCGATAGAGATCAAGAAAGAGAGTTTATGGGTTGACATAGAGAAAGTTTGAGAATATGTGATTTTGAGAAAATAGGAGAGAGGGGGAGGGAGGAAGAGTGAAAGTCAAATTGAAAAGAGCTCAAAAGAGAAAGAAAGAGTGGAAGGGATGGAATCAATAGAGAGGGAGAGAAAGAGTGGGGGATAGAGGGATAGAAAGAGTGAGGGAGTGAGTGGGAGAGAGGGAGAGCGAGAGAGGGTGGGTTGAGAGAAAGAGAGAGAATAAAGGTTAACATAAGAGAGAACAAAGGATTGAGAAAGAGCGATATAATAGAGAGTGTTAGAGAGAGAATTTGTAGTAAAAAGAGAAATAGAGAGATAAAGGGAGGTCGTAAGAAAGATTGAAGAGAGAGTGGGAGAAACAGAGGGACAAAGAGTGTGGGAGAGAAATAGAGAGTGCTGAAAGATTGAACAAGGGAAATTGAGCAACAAAGGAAAAGAGAGGTAGAGCAAAAGAATGTATGATAAAGAGTGAAAGAGAGGAGTTGTAAAGGGAGATAGGGAGAGTGGAGAGAGAGAGGGAGAGAAAGTGCGATAGAGAGAGAAAGAGGAAATTTTGAGTGAGAGAGGGAATGAGGGAGGGTGATAGAGGAGAGAGAGTGGAAGGATTGACGAAGCAAAGTAATGAGAGAAGTACAAGCAACAATACAGAGAGTAAATGAGAGAGAGATAACAAAGAGTAAGAAAGAGAAAAGAAGGGAGTGAGCTAAGTCGAAGAGAGGGAGGGAGCGACATAAGGAGAGAAAGTGAGAGGGAAATTGGGCGAGAAGAGAGTGAAAGAAAGAGGGAGATGAAAATAGAGAGGTAGAGTGAGTGGGAGAGAGAGCGAGAGAGAGAGAGCAGAGAGAGAAGGGTGAGAAAAAGAGGGTGTAAGAGTCAGAATGAAATTTAATATAGAGAGAAGGAGAGTAAAATGGAAAGGGAAGAGATATTGAGGAATGGGAGAGGAAGTGAGAGGGAGTGAAAGAAAGCAAGAGAGGGAGTAAGAGAGAATGTTTGAGGTGATAGTGGGTGAGGAAAAATTAGAGAGGAGAGACCATCATAATACAAAGTAAGAGAGAGACAATAAACAGTGAGAAAGAGAGAGAGTGAGAGTGAGAAAGATTTAAGTGAGAGGGAGTGATGAAGGGAGAGAGAGGGAGAGAGAAGAGAATGGGGGAAGATGGAGCAAGAAGGAATGAGTGAGAAAGAGAGAGGGAGGGTGAAGATGAGAATGACTTAGAGAGAGTGAGAGAGAAGGAAGGAAAGTTGAGGGGAAGTGCGTGGGAGGGATAGAGGGAGAGAACGAGAGAGACCATGTGTGGGAGAGAGGGGAAAAGTGAGAGAGTGGGGGAAGGAGAGCGAGAGAGAGTAGGAGAGAGTAGGGAATAAAGTAACAGAGAGTGATAAGAGAGAAAATAATGATGAAGAAAAGAAAGAGTAAAAGAGAGAATAGAAACTGAGAAAGAGAGAGGGACTGAGTAATTGACAATGAAATTGAATAGAAAAAGGAATCATAAAAGAGAGAGAAAGAGGAAAGAGTAAGGAAAGAGAGCAAAAAAGGAGCAGGACGGACAATGAGAGGGGCAATAAGACTTATAAGAATGAGAGTGAAAGAGGAGACAAGGTAATAAGTGGGAGAAAGGGACAAATAAATAGGGAGATTGAGAGATATTTTGAGAGAGGATATATATATATATATATACCTATGAATTATAAGATAGGTCCATAGAGGAAGAGAGAGGGAGGGAGAGTGAGAAGGAGAAGAGTGTGGGTGAGGGAGCAAGAGATAGAGACAGGAGAAAAAGAAAGAGAGAGGGAGGAAAAAAAGCAAGAAGGAAATGTAGAATAGGGAAGAGGCAAAAAGAGAGCAAGGAAGGGAAATGAAAGGATTTGAGAGAGAGATAAATTGAGCGAAGGTATAATGTTTGAATGAAAATGAGGGAGGACGTCACGAAGAGCAACGAGATAGAGAGAATGATAGAGAAAAAGAGAGACAAGGAGAGAGCGTGGCAGAGAGATAAAGAGAAAGAATGGGAGGGAGAGGATGTTGAAAAGGGGTGGGAGAGGTGGCGAGAGTGGGATAAAGAAAGAGGAGGTAGTTAGAATGCATTCAGGCAAGAGAGAAAGTGTGCAAGTGAGAGAGAGAGATTAGAGCAAGGGAAAAGGAGAAAGGGGGAAGTTAGAGAGAGAAAATGAGATCATGAAAGTTAGAGGGAGTGAGGGAGTGTGAGAGACAAAAGAAGTGAGTCCGAGGAAGAGAGAGAGTGAGGAAAAGAAAGAGAGAATGGAAGAGAGAGAGGAAGTGGGGGATAGATAAAGAGAAAGAGTGAGAGGAAGAGAAAGTGAAAGAGATAAGGGAGAGTGTGATAGAGATAAAGAGAGGGAGTAGGACCCTCTATATCTCTTTTTCTTTCTCTTTACCACTCATGCTCTCTCTCGCACTCCCTATTATATCTCTCTTTCTCATTCTTTTGCTCTCTTTTTTGTTCATGTTTATTCGTGTTCTTTCTCTCACTCTATCCCTCACTTTCTCACTCTCCCTCTCTCCCTACTTCTCTCTGTCTTTCTATCTCTACCTCTTCTCTCTCTCATTATTTCTCACCTTCTGTCACACATCTATTCATCTCCCCCTCCCTCCTCTCCTTCTCTCTCCATATTCTCACTCTCTTTACCTTACTCTTCTTCTCACTCTCTTATACTTTGTTTATATATCTTTATCTCTCACTCCTGCTCTCACTCTCTTGCTCTTTATTATCTATCTCCCTCCCCTCCCTCTCACTCCATATCTCCCTCTATATCTCTCTCTTTCAAACTCTCACTCAATATCTTTTGCTCTATCTTGCATGAGTCTCTCTTCTTTGTCTTTGTATTCTTTTACCCCCTCTCACTCTCTCCCTCCCGCTCACTCTTTAATCCCTATCTTCACTCCCTCTTTTGCTCTCTCTCTCTCTCTCTCTTTATTTCATCTCTTTTTGTTGTTTCTTTGCAGACTTTTACCCCCTCTGTTTCTCTCTCTTGCTCTTTCCTTTATCTCCCTCTCTTATTTCTCTTTACTCAGTCTTTCTCACTCTATATCTCTTGCTCTCTCTCTCTCACTCTACCTCCCTCACACTCTCTCAAATGCTCTCACATCTTGCTCTCTCCCCTCATATCCATCTCCTTATTTATTATTTTCCCTTATACATCTCTCTTTCCTCCTCGATCCCTCTCTCTTTCAATCCCTCCTTACCTCTCCTTCTCCCTCTCTCCCTATCTGACACCTCCCTCTCTCTCTCCTTTTGCACTAACTCATTCACTCCCTCTCCCTCCCTATCATTTTTTTATCGCACTCTCAATCCCTCTTTCTTTCTCTCTTCTAGCACCTTCCCTTTTTTTTGCCTGCTCATTCTCTCCCTCTCTCACATTCTCTATTCCTCACTCCCTCTTCACTCTATTTCTCTCTCACACTCTCTGCCTTTCTTGCTCCCTCTTTCTCACTCTTCAATTTCACTCTAACTCTTACTCCCTCACTCCCTCTCTCTTTTTCGCTCCATGGTCATTCTCTCTCTCTTACTCTCTCTTTGATTGCTTGCTCTCCTCCTTCACCTCTCTCTCTCTCTCTCCCTCTCTCTCCCACTCTATCTTGCTTCCATCTTTCCCTCTCCCTCCTTCTCTCCCTCTCACTTTCTCTCTCACACACACTCTCTTTCTCTCTGCCTCTCATTCTATTCTATTTCATGTGCCTCTCTCCCCCACTAAAATCTCATTCTCTACCCCCACTCTCCCTCGCTCACACTTGCTCTCTTTATCTTCCATTGCTCTCTTTTTTCTCTAACCCTCTCTTCCTCTCCCACTCCCACTCTCTTTAATCTCACTCCCTTCCTCCCTCCCTCCCTCTATCTCTCTCATTCTCACTCTCTATCACTCTCACACTTTTCTCTATTTATGCTTTATCACTTTTTCTTTCTATATTACTATATTTCATTCCCTCTCATACACGTACTCTGACACTCTTTTGTCACTCTCTCTTATCAATTTACTCACTTTTTCTGTCCAACCATCTATCACTCTCTTCCTCTTTCATTAATTAGTCTCTCTCTCTCTATCTCCATCTCTCCCCCCACTATCTCCATATCCCCTCTAGATCTCGCTCCATCTATTTCTGTCTCATCCTTACTCCTCCCTCCCACTCACTCTTCAATCCCTATCTTCACTTCCTCCATTGCTCTCTCTCTCTCTTACACTTTGTTCATCTCTCTTTATTGTTTTCTTACTCTCTTTTGCCCCCTCTTTATCACACTCTTTTTCTCTTTCTTCTATGACCTCGTCTTCTCTCTCTTTACACTCTTTTTCTTTCCCTCTATCTCTCACTCCCTCCCTCATGCTCTCTCTTAGGTTCTCTTACATCTTGCTCTCTCCCCTCATAACCAACTCATTATTTATTAATTTTTATAATATATCTTACTTTACCCCTTGATCCCTCCCTCTTTCAATCCCCACTTCCCTCTATATTTTGCTCTCTCCCTATCTTACTCCTCTCTCTTCCTCTCTCCCTATCCATCTCCCTTTCTCCTTCTCACTTATTAACTCCCTCTCCACCCTCTCATTTTTTCTATCGCTCTCTATCATTCCCTCTCTCTTGCACTCTCTTCTCTCACTTTCTCTTTTCTCTATATATCTCTCACTCTTCCTCTCCCATTCCCTCACTCAAGCTCATCCTCTCCTTCCCAGTCTCTCTTCCTCTCTCCCTCTCCATCTCCCTCTCTCCTTCTTTCCTTCTCACTCATTCTCTTAATCTCCCTCCTAATCTCCAACTTACTTACTATCTTTTGCTCTCTCTTCCTCTCTCGCTTCCTATTTGTCTCTTTCTTAAATCTTTTTTCTCTCTCTTACTCTCTCACTCCCTCTTTCTCATCAATTTCTCTTACTCTCTCCATCTATCCCCATTTTCTAACTCTCTCCCTTATTCTTGTTCGTTATCTCCTTCGTTTTCGCTCTCTTCCTTTCTCACTATATGTCACTCTCTATTATGTTTCTTTCTCTCGCTCTAGCTCTCTCTTTCTCTATTTCTCTGTCTTTACTCATTTTTTATCTCCATATATCCATCACATTTTTCACTCTCTTCCGTATGTGCTCCCTCACTCTCTTACTCCTTCAATCGCTTCTCTCTCTTTCTCTCTTACACTATCTCCCTTTCTCTCTCTCCTTCTCTCTCTCACTAGCCATCCCTAAGTCTCTCTTGCTCTATCTTCATTCTCTCTCTTGCACCTTTTCTCTTTCTCTCTTCACCCACTCTTTCTCTCTTCAGCTTCACTCTCACTCCTACTCGCTCTCTTTATCTGTTTCACACACTCTATTCTCTCTCCCACTTTTTATTGCTATCTCTCTCTCATTATTTATTCTCACTCAACTTCTCTCTTACCCTTCTCACTCTTTCTCTTCCTCTATCCCCCACTCTCTTTCTCTATTTCGCTCACTTCCCTCCTTCCTCTCTCTCTTTCTCACGCTCTCTCCAACTTTCCCTTCTTAGCCCTCCCTCTCTCTCCATCACTCTCTCATTCTCTCTCTCATTCTCTTATTATCCCTCCATCACTCCCTTTTTCTATACCTTCCCTCGCCTTCCTTCTCTCCCTAAATCTCTCTCAGACTCTCTTCCTCCTTCTCTCCCTTCCTCTCTCTTTCTCAATATTTGTTCTCTTTATTTCTCTTTTTTTGCTCACACTTCTCTAACTCTTTCTCCAATGTTACTCTCTCACTCTTTCCTCACACACACTCACACACAATATCTCTCTTTACACAATCTTTCTCTCCCACTATCCCTCACACGTACTCTCTCTCGTGCGTTCCAGCTTTTATCTCTCTCAATCGCTCTCTTTTCTCTCTCATTGCTTCTCAAGTTCTCTCACACTTCTGTCTCCCTCTCTCCCTCCCTCTTTGAGCCTCCTCTATCTCTCACTCTCTTTTCCTTACTTTTGTTCTCACCTCTGTTTCTCTTTTTATATCTCTCTCTTGCACTCTAAATTTTATCTCTCTCAATCCCTCTCTCTTCTCTTTCATTGCTTCTCATATTCTCTAACACTTCTATCTCCCTCTCTCAATCCCCTTATTTGCCTCCTCTATCGCTCACTCTATTTTCCTTACTCTTGTTCTCAATCTCTCATTCTCTAGCTATATATCTCTCTCATTTTCTTTCCTCCCTCACTCACACTTTCTCTCTCTTCCCAATAACCTAATAGATTTTTTTCTCTCTTGTCCCTCTCTCTTGTCCCTTTCTTATATCCTTTTCTCTCCGTCACTCTCATTTCCTTCTTCTCTCTAGATCTCTTTTTCTCTCTCACTCTTGTTCTTCTTATTGCTCTCACTCTCTCCCTCTATCATTCTCACTCCATCATTCTTGCTCTATCTAGGTCTCTCTTATGCAGGTCACTCTTCCCTCTCCATCTCATTCACTCATACACTCTCTCATACTCTCTCAATCTTTCTCGCTCCCACCCTCTTTAGCTCCATTTCTTGCTATCTATCTCACTCTCACTTACTCACTTGTTCTTTCTCTGTCACTCTCTCCTCTCTCTCTCCCTCGCTCCATCTTTCTCTCTTTTCTCTCTAGCCTCTTCTCTATTATTCTCTCTCCCTCTCTCTCTCTCTTTCTCATTCTCTGCTCTCTTTTTTTCTTATACTCTCTTTTACACTCTCCTTTGTTGCTCTCTTATCTCTCTTTCCTCTTACTCTCTCTCTCATTCTATCCTCCACTCTTTCTCTCCTCTCTCTAACTTTCATCCCTCCCTCTCTCTTTCCCTCTCTTCTCTCCCTACCTCCCTCTCTCCCTCACCCTCTTTATCTCCTTTTGTCTCCCGCTCTCTAGCTCCCTCTCTCTCTCTCTCACCATTCTCCTGTTCTTGTACTGTTTTACCCTACACTTACTTTACTCGATCTTCCCACAGCCTCACTTCTCACTATTTCTCCCTTTCACTCTCTCTCACTTTCTCTATCCTACTCTCTTTAACGTCATTCACTTCCTCCTATCTCTCTTTCTCCCTCACTACCTCCATCTCTCTCTCATCCTCTATTCCACCTCTCTTTATCTCTCTCTCATTATCTCCTCTGTCTCTCACTTTCGACCCTCACATTATCCCTCACTACCACTCTCTCACTCTCCCTCCCTCTTTCGCTCCTTAATCCCTCTCTCTCTCCAGCTCCTTATCTCCCTCCTTCATGCCCCCTGTCTCTGTCGCTCGCTCTCTCCCTCTCTCACTCTCTTCTCTCTATTTGTCTCTCACACTCTCTCCCTTCCTCGATCCCTTATTCTCTCTCTTCAATTTTACTCTCACTCTTACTCCCTCTCTCCTTTTAGATCTATGATCACTCTTTCACACACTCTCACTTCTGCGCCTCTTGCTTCTCTCTCTCCTCTCAATCTCTCTTCCTCTCTCTCCTATCACTTGCTTCCTTCTTTCCCTCCCTCTCTCTCCCTCTCTCAATCTCTATTTCTCTCTCTCAGACACACTCTCTCCCTCTCTCACACTCTTCTAGTTTATCCCCCACTCTCTCTCCCACAAAATTTTATTCTCTACCCACTCTCTTCCTTTCTCATTCCCTCTTCCTCTCTCTTCAATTTCACTGTCACTCTTACTCCCCCACTGCCCCTTTCTTACTCACTCCATGTTCACAATCTCTCACTTACTCCCTCTTCGATTGCTCGCTCTCCTCTCTTTCAATTTCACTCTCTCTCACTTACGCTCTCCCTTTCTTGCTCCCTCTTCCTATTTCTTTGGTTTCACTCTGACTCTTACTCCCTCCTTCCCTCTCTCTTTCTCGCTCCGTGTTCAATCTCTATCACTATGTCTCCCTTTATTGCTCCCTCTCCTCTCTATCCTCTCAATCTTTTTCACCCTTTCCCCCTCTCTCTTGCATCCTTCCCTCCTTTTCTTTGTCTCCCTCTCTCGCTTGCTCTTTCTCTCTTGCACACACTCTCCCTCTCACACTCTTCCAATTCTTCCCCATTCTCTCTCCAAATAAATCTCATTGTCTACCCCTCTCCCCACTCTCACTTCCTCTCTATATCTTCCATCACTTTCTCTTCTCTCACACCCCTCTTCCTCTTTCACTCCCATTCTCTTCAATCTCACTCACTCCATCCCTCTATCTCTCTCTTTCTCAAACTCTCCCTCTCTCGGTCTATTCTCTATTTATTCTTTTATCACTTTTTCCTTCTCTATTTCTCTGTCTCTCTCTCTTTCTCGCACACATGTACACTCTTGCTCTCTTTTATCACTTTCTCTTATCACTTTACTAGCTCTTTCTCTCCAACCATCTTCACTCTCTTCCTCCCTCCCTCCCTCGTTCCCTCTTCCATTAATTCAGTCTCTCTCCCTTCCCAATATCTCTATATGTTCTTTATATCTCCCTCTCTCTAGCTCTCACTCACTATCTTTTACTCTATCTTCCGAGAGTCTCTCTTTGCTTTATATTTAGGTCTCAACCTCTCTCCTCTATCTCCCGCTCACTCTTCATTCTCTATCTTTACTCCCTCTCTTGCTCTCTTTCTCACTCTTTATTTTATATATCATTATTGTTTCCTTGCTCTCTTTTGCCCCCTCTCTCTCTTGCTCTTTCTTCCATCACCCTATTTTCTCCTTATTTATCACTCTCTCTCCCTCAATCTCGCACTCTCTTTCTCACTCTCCCTCCCTCACACTCTTTATCTCACATCTTGCTCTTTCCTCTCATATTCATCTCATATATTCTTTTTTTCTCTCACAGATCTCTCTTTCCTCCTTGATCCCTCTTTCTTTCAATTCCCACTTCCCTCTCTTTCTCACTCTCTCCCTATTTTACTCCTCTCTCTCTCGCTCCCCTTCTTGCTCACTCTCTCGTGTTCTATCTTTCAACACTCTCTATTTCTCTCACACATGCTCTCTTCCTCTCTTGCTCTCTCTCTCTTCAATCATTCTCACGGCCTCCCTCTATATCTCTATTTCTTTCTCTTTACCTCATGTGCTCTCTCTCTCACACTCTATTATATCTCTTTTTCTCAGCCTTCTGCTCTCTGTTAGGTTGCTCTTTATTCTCTTTCTTTCTCTCACTCTATCCCTCACTCTGTCTCACTCTTCTTCTCTCCATACTTCTGTCTCTGTCAATCCCTTTATCATCTCTCTCTCTATTTTTATCTCTCTTTCCCTCTTCTACCTCTTATTATTTCTCACCTTCTCTCACACATCTCTTCCTCTCTCTTCTCCCTCGCTCACTCCCTCCCTTCCTCTCACCTTCTCTCTCCATATATCTCACTCTATTTACCTTACTCTTCTTCTCACACTCCCATTTTGTTTATATATGCTTTTCTATCACTCCCTGACTCTCTTGCTCTTTATTCTCTATCTCCCTCTCTTCCTCTCACTCTCTTTTTATCTCCCTCTCTCTATCTCTCACTCACTATCTTTTTCTTTATCTTCCCTGAGTCTCAACTCCATCTCTATTTCTACCTTACCCTCTCTCCTTCTCTTCGTCCAGCTCACTATTCAATCCTAATCATCACTCCATCTATTGTTCACTCTCTCACTCTCTATTTCATCTCTCTTTATTGTTTCTTTTCTCTCTTTTGGCCCCTCTCTGTCTCTCTCTTACTCTTTTTCTATCTTCCTCTCCTCTCTCTTTTTAACCACTTTTCTATCCCTCTATTTCTGATTCTCTCACACACTCTCCCTCCATCACACACTCTCAATTGCTCTCACATCTTGCTCTCTCCCCTCATATCCATGTCATTATTTATTATTTTATCACATACAACTCCCTTTCATCCTTGATCCCACTATCTTTCAATTGCTCCTTCCCTCTCTTACTCCCTCTTTCTCTGTCTCACACCTCTCTCTTTCCTCTTGCACTCACTCATTCACTCCCTCTCCCACCCTCTAATTATCTCTTTCACCCACTCATTCCCTCTTTGTTGCTCCCTCTTCTCTCACTTTCACATTTCTCTGCTCACTCACTCTCTCTTCACTCTATTTCTTTCTCACACCCTCTCCCTTCTGTGCTCTCTCTTCCTCTCTCTTCAGTTTCACTCTCACTCTTACTTCCTCACTTCTTCTCATTTAGTCTCTCTTCAATATTTGATACTCCTCTCTCTCCTCTCAATCTTTCTCTCCCTCTCTCCCCCTCTCGCCCTCTCTCTTGCTTCCTTCCCCTCTCTTTCTCCCTCTTTTTCTCTCTCTTTCTCTCACTCACACTATTTCCTTCTCAATCTCTTCTAATTCATCACCTCATCTCTCTCACTCTCATTTTCTCTCTATATCTTCCATCATACTCACTTCTCTCTCACTCTCTCTTCCTCTTTCACTCCAACTCTCTTCAATCTCTCTTACTCCCTCCCTCTATCTTTCTCTTTCTCACTCTTTCCCTCTCTAGATCTTTTCTCTATTTACGTTTTATCACTTTTCTTTCCTTATTTCTCTCTCACTGTCCCTCTCAAACACACTCTCTTGCTCTCTTTTATCGCTCTTATCATTTTACTCACTCTTTCTCTCCAACCATCTCTCTCTATCATCCTCCCTAGTTATCTCCCTATTTGTGTCATTCAGCCTCTCTCTCTCTACCGCCCTCTTGTCTCTATATTTACATCTCATCCTCTCTCCTTCTCTCCTTCCCGCTCACTCTTCAATCCCTATCTTCACTCCTTCTCTTGCTTTCTCTCTAACTCTCTATTTCATCTCTCTTTATTTTTATCTTGCGCTCTTTTTCCCTCTGTCTATCTCTCACTTGCTCTTTCTTCTATCACCCTCTCTTCTCTCTTTACTCACTCATTCACTCCCTCTATCTCTGTCTCACTCTCCGTCTATCACTCCGTCACTCTCCCACCCTCACAATCTCTCCGTTCATATCCATCTCATTATTTTTTTATTTTCTCTCATAGATCTTTCTGTCTTCCTTGGTCCCTTCTTCTTTCAATCCAACTTCCCTTTCTTGCTCTCTCCCTAACTTATTGATCTCTCTCTTCCCGCCTCTCATTTTCTCTATCACTCTCTCTCATTCCCTCTATCTAGCTCTCTCTTCTCTCACTTCTCATTTCTCCAATTCTCTCTCACACTTCCTCTCTCATTCTTTCCCTCTCATTCCCCTCTCACTTCCCTCTCTCCCACTCTCTCCATCTCAATCTCTCTATCTTAATCTCTCTCCCTCTCCCATTCTTTCCTTCTCGCTCATTCTCTTAATCTCCCTCTCTATCTCAGTCTAGCTCACAATCTTTTGTTCTCTCTTCCTCTCTTGCTTCCTATCTTTTTCTATCTTAAATTTTTCTCTCTCACTCTTTCTCTCTCACTCCCTCTCTCTCACTCCCTCTCTCTTCATTCTCTCTCACTCTCGCTCACTTTCTCGCTCATTTTCACCCTCTACCTCACAATTGCCATCATCTCACTTTTTGCCTCACCCTTTCTCACTACATCTCACTCTTTTTTATGTTTCTTTCTCTCGCACTCCAGCTCTCTCTCGCTCTCTTTTCTCTTTCTTTAATCACTTTTTATCTCACTATATCCATCATTCTAAGTCTCTCTCCCTTCCTCTCATTCTCTCTCCCTTCTCTCTCTCTCTCACCGCTCTTCTCTCTCAATGCTTTTTTAGTTTTGCACCTTCCCTCCCTTCCTCCCTCCCACCTTATGTTTCTCCCTTCTTCTTTCTCCAGGTCCCTCTCTTGACCTCACTTTCCTCACTCACTATTCTTTCTCTATTTCTCTCTTGCTTTGTCACTCTCTCCCCTCCTCGCTCCCCTACACTTTAGTTTCACTGTCACTTACTCCCTCACTCGCTTCTCTCTCTCTCTCTCTCTCTTGCACTCTCTCTCCCTCTCTCTTGCTCAATTTATCATTCTCTCTCTTGCTCTCTTTTCATCCAATCTATCTTCAGCTTCATTCTCACTCCTACTCCCTCTCTTTATCTCTTTCACACTTCCTATATCTCTCTCATACTCTTTTCCTCTTCGCTCCCTTCCTCTCTCTTTCTCACTATTTATTCTCTATTTCTCTTTTATTGCTCAAAATTCTCTAACGCTTTATCTAATGTTTCTCTCTCACTCTATCTTCCTCTCACAAACACACACAATCTCTTGCCTTGCTCAATCTTTTTGTACCTTTATCTAATACGCACTCTCTCTCTAGCGCTACAACTTTTATCTCTCTCAGTCCTGTCTCATCTCTCTTATTGTTTCTCACATTCACTAACACTTCTCTCTCTTTCTCTCTCCCTCCCTCTCTCTGCCTCCTCTATCTCTCAATCTCTTTTCCTTACTCTTGGTCTCACTCTCTCCCTCTCCATCTATATATCTCTTTTGCTCCCTCCATCACTGTCTCTTTCATTCTCTCTCTCTATCTCTCTCTTCTGTTCCTCCCTCCCTCACACACTGTCTCTCCCTTCCCACCCTCTTAATATCTTTATTTTGTCTCTTGTCACTCTCCCTTTCCCTTTCATATACCCTCTTCTTTCCCTCACTCTCTTTTCCTCTTTCTCTCTAGATCTCTTTCACTCTCTCACTCTTATGCTCTTTATCGCTCTCACTCTCGCCCTTTATTATTCGAACTCCCTCATTCACTTACTCTTACTCAATCTTCTCACTCCCTCTCCCTTTGACTCTCTCTTTCTCTCTCCCTCTCTAACAATTTCTCACACATCTTTCTTTATTCTCATGCTCTCTCTCACTCTCCCTATTTCTCCCTCTCTCTCCTCATTCTCTCTCTCTCTCGCTCCCACTCTCTTCCTTGCTCTCTTTTGCTCTCTCTCCACTTACTTTTTTCTCTCTTCATGTATCTCTTTCTCTCTCTGTCTGTTGCTTTCCCTCCCTCCCACATATTCTCTCCCTTTCTCTCTCCTTTTGTGTATTATATATTCTTCATTCTCTCACTCTCTCTTTTCTCTTTCTCTCTCTCAATCTCACTTTATCACTCTTCTATTTATCACTATCTTCCTCCCTCTAGATTGCTCACACCTGCTTTTATGCTCTCTTGAGTTCTCCCTTATTTCGATCCCTTTTATCTCTCCCTCTTTCTCAGATACACACTCTTTTTTTCTCTATCTCCCATTTTTTTTCATTTTCTCTGTCCCTCCTATATTCCACCCTCACTCTATCTTTAGTTCTCTATCCCTCTCTCTCCTTAGCTTCTTTTCTCCCTCACTCTCAATCATTCTAGCTTGCCTTCTTGCTATTTGTCTTTCTCCTCTCTCTCTCTTCTGTCCCCCTTGCTATTTCTTCTCTCCAACTTCGTCACTTGCTCTCCCTTTGTCTCTCACACTCCATCCCCCTCACTATCTCTCTCTCTTTATCTCTCTTTTCCTACCCACCCTCCCATCTCTCTCTCTCTATCTCCCATTCATCGTCTTTTCTCCTTCCCTCCCTCTTGACTCGCCTCTTCTCTCTCTCTCCCTCTCTCGCTTTATCTTTCTTTCTCTCTCTCTCTCGCTTTGTCTTTCTCTCCGTCAGTGACTCTTCATCTCTCTCTCCTTCTCTATTTCACGCTTTCTCTCTCCGTCACTTGCTCTCTCCTACCTGCTCTCACAAGGTTCTTATTATGTACTCTTCTCTCCTTATCTCTCACGCTTGAGGTTTATCTCCCCCACTTTATTTCTCTCTCTCAAGCCCCCTCTCCCTCCCTCCCTCCCACTCTCTCCCTAACCATCTCTCCAAGTCCTTCACTTTTTCTCTCGATCTTTGTCTCTCGCCTTCTTACACTCCATTACTTTCTGCATCCCTTTCTCTCAACCTCATATCTTCTCTATCTTTATATCTCTTAATAGTTATAGCTCCCATTCTTGTTCTTCCCCACTTTCTATTTTCTCCTCTATTTGTTGTTACCATTTTTCTCTCTCTCATCTCCCTCCTTCGTTCCATTCACACTATTTCTCACATTTTCTTACACTTCTCTCCCTCTCTCTTTTCCTCCCTCACCCTCTCTCACACCCTCCCTCCCTCTCTCCCTCCTCGTTCTATCAAAACTAAGCTATATCTCTTCAATTTCTTGTCACTCTCTTACACACTCCCTCTCTCTCTCTCCCCTTCTCATTTCCTCCCTTTCTCTTCAATTTCACTATGACTCTCACTCTCTCCAAACTTTTTTCCTCTCAATTTCACTCTCGCACTCTCTCTTCCTTTCTAGCTCTCTCCCTCATCAATTTCACTGTCCTTCCCACAATCTCATCCCTATACATTCTCCCACGTTCTAGTGCTCTATCTCAATCTCTTTAGCTCCCTTTCTGATGTCTATCACTGTTTCTTCGCATGCTATCCCATTTCTTCTTGCTATTTTAATATTTCTCACTCTCTCAATCTCCCTCTCTTTCTCCATATCTATGATATATCCATCCACATTCATGCTCTCTCTTACTTTAGTCATATTTTTCTACTAGCCTCTTTGTGCCACTTCACTTTCTCTCTTGTTCTACCTTTCCCCAATCTCTGTCTCATTCCCTCTCTCATTGTCTCTCTTGCTCCATTACTTTTCTCTCTTCCTCACTCTTTCTTCCTTCATTATCTTTTTTGCTCCCTCTCTTTATTCAATTTCATTCTCACTCTTACTCCTTCCCTCCCTCTCTTTCTCACTCTCTAATCTCTCTCTTACTCTTTTTTTATCACTCTTCTTTCTCTCCTGTCACTCTCTCTTCCACTATCCCCTACTCTCTCTTGCTCTCTCTGCTTCCACCTCTCTCTCACTTGTCCTCTCTTCTCTCTTCATCTATCTATCGTGCTATCTCTCTCTCTTTCCATTCTCCTTTTCAACCTCTCTCTCTCCCACTCACTCACTTCTTCTTACTCTATCTTCCCTCACTCTCTTCTCTCTCTCTCTCTCTCACCATCACTCCCTCTCACTTAAATCTCTCTCACTCCCTGTCTCCCTATCTCACTCTTTGATGTTTTCTCTTACTTTGTATTCTTTGGTGCCTCTTCTCTTATTTTTTCTCTCCCACTATCCCCCACAACCATTCTCTCTTGCTCCCTCGCTTTCTTTCACTCCCTCTCACTTCTTCTCACGTCCCTCAATATCTCTCACTCTCCTTTTCTCTCTCCTTCTCTCCCTATTAAATTTCATCCTCACTCTTACTCCCTACGTCACCTTCTTTTCTCTACCCTTGTCTCACTCACTCTCTCTCCCCTCACTCTACCTTTCTATCTCCATCTCCCTCTTCTCCACTCTCTTCTCTCTTAATTTATCTCTCACTCTCTCTCTCCAGCTCCCTCCCTCTCTTCAACTCAGCTCACTCCCTTCTCTCTTTCTCACTATTTGTTATCTCTCTCACATACTCTCTATATGGTGCTCCCTCTTTTCTCACTCTTTCTTATCTCCCTCTTAGTATATTCGCCAGCTCTTTCTCATCTCTCTCCCCACCCTCTCTCTCTGTCACTCACACATTCCTCTATCTCTCTCTCCCTCTCTCCCTCCTTCCCGCTACCTCTCTCCCTGACAACTCCTCTCTCTCTCTTACTCTTTCTCATCCATTGTCTTGCTATCCCTCTCTCTCCCCTTCTCTCACTCTCCCTTGCTCTATCATCCAATACTCTCTATTTCTCTCTTACACACACTCTCTCTCTTTGCCTCTCTCTCTCTTCAATCTTTCTCACGGCTTCCCTCTATCTCTCTATTATTTTTTCTTTACCACTCGTGCTCTCTCTCACACTCCCTGTTATATCTTCTCTCTATCTCTCTCCTCCCTCTCTCCCTCCCTCTCACTATCATCCTCCCTTGCTCTCTCCCTATTTCTTTCATTCAGCCTCTCTCTACCACCCTCTTGTCTCTATATTTACATCTCAATCTCTCTCCTTCTCTCCCTCCCGCTCACACTTCAATCCCTATCTTCACTCCTTCTCTTGCTCTCTCTCTCTCTAACTATCTACTTCATCTCTTTTTACTTTTTTCTTGCGCTCTTTTGCCCTCTCTCTACCTCTCTCTTGCTCTTTCTTCTATCACCCCTCACTCATTCACTCCCTCTATCTCTCTCTATTCATTCTCTATTTCTTTCTCGTTTTGTCACTCACTCCCTTCTTGGGTCCCTTGTTCTCTTCTATTTCACTCTCACACTTAAAACCTCACTCTCTTCTCTCTTTATTTCTCTCTTGCTCTCTCTCTTACTTTCTCTCTCTCTCTCCCTCTCCCTCTCACACTCCCTCATTCACAAAACTCACTCTTGCTCCATTTATTGTTATCTCTTGCACCCTTTTTCTTACTCTCTCTTCCCCTGCTCTCTTTCTTTAGCTTCACATTCACTCTTACTCCTTCCCTTTATCTCTTTCACAATCTCTATTCTCTCTTCCTTTTTCTGCCATTATCTTACTCTCACTCTCTATTCTCTTTGACCTTCTCTCTTACTCTTCTCACTCTATCTCTTTATCTATCTCTCAACTCTCTCTTTCAATATTTCTCTCACATCCCTCCCTTGCTCTCTCACGCTCCCTCCACTTATCTTCCTTGGCTCTCTTTCTCTATTCAGCTCTCTCTCCCATTCTCTTATTGTCCCTCTTACTCACTCTCCCTTTCTCTATCTCAGCTCACTCTCCTTCTCTCCCTATTTCTCTCTCACTCTCTTTTCCTCATTTGTTACCTACCTCTCTCTTTCTCACTGTTTTTTTGCAGAGCAAGAGAAACACTAAGAGGGGGAATAAATTAGATAAGGGAGAATGGAACAATGATCATAGAAAAATATGTTAGGAAATTCATTCCTATTTTTTATGAAATTGCACTTTAAAGAAAGGTATTTTCTTTATTTTATTGCAGGAACGAAGATTTATAAGTGATGAAAGTAAAAAGCATGAAATGGAGCAAATTTGGATCAAAAAGGAAGAAATTCATGCAAAATGAACTATGTCGCTGACGGCAAAATCGAGGCTGCCGACGGCGAGATTATTAATAAAATTCTTAAGGATTTATAACTACCTCGCCGACAGCGAGCCCGAGTCCGCCGACAGCGAGATCGCGCGGTTTGGAGACCTTCTAGAAGCCCCGCCGACGGCGAGGTCTTTTCTCGCCGACGGCGAGATTGTTCAAAATGTCAGATACATTGAACCTGGACACTTTTTGAAGAGGTGCTTAAGTACCCCTTGGACCTTTGTCTACCTCTATAAATAGAGGACGAATTTGTGCGTATAGTGTGTCTCTTTTTGGTGTCGATTTATGTGTGTTTTTATTTAGAGAGTATTAGTGTCTACTTGGTGTTTATTTTAAGAGTTTTAGAGTGTAATTAGTGAGTTTAGAAGTGTGCTGTACTGGAAGGAAAAGTCAAAGCAACTTCAAGGAGTCTGCTTGGGGAGGAAATTAAGATAAGTATTTTGTTTATTGTTGTTAACTTTAAATGAAATCCATGCTTTGTTTAATTCCCATGCATTCTGAGTAGTTTTCTTAGTCTTTCTCCTTGTTTATGAAATTATGTGAATTGATGAAATTAAATAGAAGTGCCTAAAATATTAAAATAAATTGTGATAATTTTTACTTAAAACTTAATTTACTTTCAATCTGGCATGTTGAATTGTTAAAATATGTTGAATTATCAACTATAGTAAATATTACACCATTATTCAGGGAAGTCAAAAGCCTTGGAAGGAGGATGCAAATAAATAGGGAAATATTATTTATCAGACGCAGAATTGGACATTTTAGTGTGACAGACTAAAATATTCAATTTGGTCCTATTGTTTGAGAGTCGAAGTGTAGATGTTAGCCCTCAGGTGAGGGGAACGTGGGAGCTCTGAAGTGGCAGCCAGTATCCTCCCAGCCTAGCCGCAGATTCAGTAATCAAACATAGGATTAGTCAATGTTCTTTGCACCTGGACCAAAGGGTAAAGAATAGGAATGCTCCTATTTGTCACAATACAATAAAAGAAATTCTATTTAAATTCATCATTCACTTAATTTTCTAAAAACAAGGAGAAGGATACTTTTTCTGAAATCTTTTAAATCAACTTTATTTTAAAGCATTAGTTTACTTTAGTTTGCTTTAGTTAATTATTCTAAATTTCCGTATACTATATTAGTAAGTAATTCCTTTAAATTTAGCCGATACAAATCGTTAAAAACTTCCCCGTGGGATCGATAACCGAGACTCCACTAGAGCCCTGTATTACTTGATACGATACGTATACTTGCGTAGAATCCACATTATACATTCCATCATAAAATTAAATATATATATTAAAGCGGGATCAAGTTTTTGGTGCCGTTGCTATTAACATAAATTGCAAACATACAAAAAGTGGGTCAAGTTTTTGGCGCCGTTGCCGGGGAAGTAAAGAAATTATTTACTAGAGTAACAGACTATTTTAAAATTTTATAAAATTGTATGAGAAAATTTGGAAATGAAAATTTAATACCTTACGATTCAGAATTAGAGCGTACAATTAAAAGAATTAGAAAACAAAAAAGAGAAATTATAAATTTAACACAAATGGCGAATATTCCTGAAAATGAAAATATCAATCAACAAAGACCATTAAGAGATTATGTCAACCCTACATTAGATGAAATTCATTTAACTATTCAAAACCCTGATGTAACTGCTAACTCATTTGAACTTAAACCTGTAATTATCCAAATGGTACAAAAAAGCAATTTAGTGGTTCACCTACTGAAGATCCTAATTTACATCTTGCTAGGTTTTTAGAACTATGTGCTACTTTCAAATATGAAGGCGTATCTAACGATGCTATTAGACTTAGAATTTTTCCTTTTTCTTTAAGGGATAAGGCTAAAATGTGGTTAAATTCATTAGCACCTGGATCTATTAAAACTTGGGGAGAGTTATCATAAAAATTTCTATCCAAATATTTTCCACCATCTAAAACTCGCTAAGCTTAGAAATGATATAACTTCTTTTAGTCAGCTTGATGGAGAATCAATATATGAAGCTCGGGAGAGATTTAAAGAACTTCTTAGGAAATGCCCACATCATGCATTACCAGATTGGTTAATTATTCAAACTTTCTATAATGGATTAGTAGGATCTTTAAGATCAATCATCGATGCTGCTGCTGGAGGATCATTAATGTCAAAACCATTTAATGAAGCCTATGCACTAATCGAAGAAATGGCTACCAATAATTTTCAATGGCCTGCTGATAGAATGAATCCGAAAAAGATAGCTAGTATTCATGAAAATGATGCAATATCTATGTTAGCTTCACAAATCGCTGCTATATCTAAAAAATTAGATCATTTTGGAATGAATTACTCTCCAACTATATTATAAGAAAACTCATCTGGACAACTTATAGAATCCCAATCTCATTATGAAACTATAAATGCTATTAATAACGTACCCAATAATCCATATGCAAATTACTATAATCCCGGATGGAAAAATCATCCTAATTTTAATTGGAATAATAATACAACTAATCAACCATGGATGAACAACATAACACAACCAATAGGAAATCCCTCTAATCAAGGAAATTCTAATTATAAACCTAATTATCCACCTGGATTTAATAATAATAACCCACAATTTAATTATAAGAAATTATCTATAGAAGAATTAATATTAAATATGGGTCAACATTTACAAAATCAAGGAAATCAATTACAAAATCAAGGAAATCAATTACAAAATCAAGGAACAACTATTAAAAATATTGAAACTCAACTTGGACATATCACTACCGCGCTTAATAATAGAATACCTGGAACATTCCCTAGTAATGTGGAAATAAATCCCAAAGACAAAGGAAATGAACAAATTAAAGTGATACAATTACGAAGTGGAAAAGAATTAGAACCTCGAATTCAGAAAGAACTTAAAAGTCAAAAAGAGGAAGTGGAAATCGAAAAGGAAAAGAATCAACAAGATCCAAACATAGAAAATCCTTTAATACCAATGAAAATTTCTGTTAAAAAACCTCCACCACCATTTTCTCAACGACTAATTCAACATAAAAAAGATAAACAATTTGCTAAATTCCTTGAAATTCTAAAGAAATTAACAATAAATATTCCTTTCGTAGAAGCTTTAGAACATATGCCAAACTATGTAAAATTCATGAAAGATATTCTAAATAAAAAAGAAAATTTACCGATAATGAAACGGTCGCACTTAGTGAAGAGTGTAGTGCTATTATTCAGAAAAAGCTTCATGAAAAATTAAAAGATCCTGGTAGTTTCATTATACCCTGCGCTATTGGAGAAAAATTCTATGGAAAAGCTTTGTGTGACTTAGGAGCAAGCATCAATCTAATGCCTCTATCAATTTTTAAGAGATTAGGATTGGGAGAAATTTCACCTACTTCAGTAACCATTCAGTTAGCTGATCGTTCTGTTACATATCCTAAGGGAGTTATCGAAGATGTTTTAGTAAAAGTGGATAAATTTATCTTCCCTGTAGATTTTATTGTTTTAGATATGGAAGAAGATAAAGAAATTCCTATCATTTTAGGAAGACCATTTTTAGCTACCGGGAAAGCTATGATTGATGTTCGTAAAGGAGAATTAACTATGAGAGTAAATGACCAAAAAGTAACTTTTAATATTGCTAAATCAATGAAATATCCTGCGCTAGAAAAAGATGATGAGTGTTTTCGAATGGAAGTACTTGATCATTTACAAAAAGAACATTTTAAGGAATATTATGAAGAAAAATTAGAAAAAGAAAATACTGAATTAATTGAAAAAGCCGATATAAATGAAGAACTAGATTATATTCAAGAGAAATTTGAATTTTTGGATAATACGTAAAACTCGAAAAAATATAGTTCCATCGATTATTAAACCTCCTGAACTTGAGTTAAAAATGTTACATAATCATTTGAAATATGCTTACTTAGGTAATTCTTCAACTCTACCAGGTTATTATTTCATCTGAATTAAATGAATCTCAAGAACAAAAACTTTTAGATACCTTAAAAAAATATAAGAAAATTTTTGGTTGGACTTTAGCAGATATTAAAGGAATTAGTCCTTCAATCTGTATGCATAGAATTATTTTAGATAATGAACATAAGCCTAAAGTAGATCCCCAAAGGAGATTAAACCCGATAATGAAAGAAGTAGTCAAGAAAGAAATTTTAAAATGGTTAGATAATGATATTATATATCCTATTTCGACGATGCTTAGGTAAGCCCAATTCACCGTGTGCCTAAGAAAGGAGGAGTGACCATAAAAGCTAATGAAAATAATGATCTTATCCCTATAAGACAAGTTACTCGGATGGCGAATATGTATTGATTATAGAAAATTAAACACGACCACCAAGAAAGATCACTTCCCTTTACCATTTCTAGACCAGATGTTAGATAGATTAGCTGGACATAAGTATTTTTGTTTCTTAGATGGATACACCGGTTATCATCAAATACAAATTGCTCCTGAGGATCAAGAGAAAACTACATTTACTAGTCCTTATGGAACTTTCGCTTTTCGAAGGACGCCTTTTGGATTATGTAATGCACCTGCAACATTCCAGAGATGTATGATGTCTATATTTAGTAAGTTAATTGATAATGGAATATAAGTATTTATGGATGATTTCTCTATATTTGGAACAACATTTGACACATGCTTAAATCATCTTGAAAAAGTATTTGAAGTATGTGAAAAAACTAATATAGTTCTTAATTGGGAGAAATGTCAATTTATGCTTACAGGCGGCATTTTTTTAGGGCATAAAATTTCGGAAAAGGGCATGGAAGTAGACCCTGCAAAAATTCAAGTTATAGCTAAATTACCACCTCCAACTACGGTGAAAGGGGTAAGAAGTTTTCTTGGACATGCTGGATTCTACAGACGTTATATAAAAGATATTTAAAAAATTACTAAACCTCTATGCCAACTTCTTGAAAAGGACAAGAAATTTGAATTTACAACTGAATGCCTGAATGCTTTCGAATTATTAAAAGATAAAATAATTACAGCAACTATAATAGTTTTACCTAATTGGGAGAAACCATTTGAGATTATGTGTGATGCTAGTGATTATGCTATATGAGCAGTTCTTGGGCAAAGATATGATAAGATTTTTAAAGTTATATATTATGCCAGTAAAACTCTAAATGATGCTGAAATAAATTATACGATTCATCGAAAGAGAATTATTAGCAGTTGTATATGCTTTTAATAAATTTTGGCATTATCTAATAGGAACTAAATGTATTGTGCATACTGATCATTCTGCTATTAAGTATTTAATGCAAAAGAAAGATTCTAAACCAAGATTAATTAGATGGATATTATTAATGCAAGAATTTGATTTTGAGATCGTTAACAAGAAGGGAACTGATAATCAAATTGCTGATCATTTATCAAGATTAGAAAATCATGAATTATCTGATACTGACAATGAAATTTTAGACAATTTTCCTGCTGAACAACTTAATAATATAAATGAGTGGAAAATACCTTGGTATGCTCATATAGTAAATTATATTGTAAGTGACATTTTACCACCTATGTTAACTTTGCAACAACAGAAAAAATTCATTCATGATACTAACACATACTTTTGGGATGAACCATACTTATATAAGCAATGTAAGGATCTAATTATTAGAAGATGTGTGCCTTATGAAGAAATTGAACCAATTATTCAAAAATGTCATGATTCTGATTTTGGAGGACATTTTGGGACTGATAAAACTGCGTATAAAATTCTACAATCTGGATTCTACTGGCCTACTCTATTTAGAGATGTATACAGATATATAAAAACCTGCGATAAATGCCAAAGAGTAGGAAACATATCAAGAAGAAATGAAATGCCTCTGAATTTTTTATTAGAAGTTGAAATTTTTGATGTTTGGGGATTAGATTTCATGGGACCTTTTATTCCTTCATTTGGAAACTCATATATATTAGTAGCTGTTGATTATGTTTCCAAATGGATCGAAGCGCAAGCTTTACCTAGGTGTGATGCTAAAAGTGTTTCAAATTTTTTAATGAAAAACATTTTTACTAGATTTGGAATGCCGAGAGTGATTATCACTGACGGAGGAACTCATTTTAGAAATAAATATATTCAAAAACTAGTAGAAAAATATAATATTATTCATAAGATATCAACTGCTTATCATCCACAAACTAGTGGATTAGCTGAAGTTTCTAATCGAGAGATTAAGCGTATTTTAGAAAAGTCTATAAACCCTAATAGATTGGACTGGTCTATAAGACTAGACACTGCATTATGGGCATACAGTTATAATTAAAACTCCAATTGGAATGACTCATTACAGGCTTATATATGGAAAAACTTGCCACTTACCAGTTGAATTAGAACATAAAGCATATTAGGCGATTAAAGAATTTAATTATAATATGAAAGAAGTCAGTGAGAAGAGATTGTTGCAATTAAATGAATTGGAAGAATTAAGGACTGAATCATGTGATAATGATAGGATTTATAAAGAAAAGATGAAATTATGGCATGATCGGAAGATTAATCAGAGAAATTTTGAACCAGGACAAGAAGTTTTGATATATAATACTCGATTGAAATTATTTCCTGGGAAATTGAAATCTCGATGGTTAGGACCTTTCACCATAACTCAAATATTTTTATATGGAACTATAGAAATTGAATATCCAAAAACAGGACATAGATTTAAGGTAAACGAACATAGATTAAAACCATATTTTGAAGGTAGAAGACCAAATTTTAAAGAGGTTTTAATGCTTAGTCAACCTGATTACTAACTGAAATTAGGTCGGGCTGACGACGTTAAACCAAGCACTTTATGGGAGGCAACCCATAGTAGTCTTTTATTTTAATTATATACAAATTAGTGAGTCTGTAATATTAAAATAAATCTTACTATTCAATTTTTAATTAGAATCATCACAAATTCAAACCTATATGATGAGATCAGTAAATATTCGGACCAGAGCTAAATTAGACAATTGTACCGAATCTCGCTGACAGCGAGCCCGAGCCCGTTGACAGCAAGATCGTGTGCCATATCTTAAAATCAGTTTTATAACTAGCTCGCCGACGGCGAGAAACTTCCCGCCGACGGCGAGGCAGTTGAAAAATGGGTCTCTTAAGTTTATGTGCGGTTTTGGATGGTTCTAAGCCATTTCTTTGTAGGAAACCATCCCAAATTCATTTTTACACTGTTTTCTTCCTTAGAAATGACTAGAGACCATTCCTTTCAATCCAAAATGGCCTCCAAACTCTTAGAAACCACAAAAATTGGAGTTTTTAACCGAAGAAAGTTCGTCAGTTCAGAGGCACAGTGTATCTTCAACAAAGTCTTGATGAAGAAGCGCCTTATTAAAGAAAGGGGATTTCTCAACAGAGGAGTAGAGAATTTCACCACAAAAACTGAAGAAATGATCGCGCTGCGGCATTGGGAGGTATTTTGATATACGACATCCGCTGTAGTTATTCCTGTAGTTAAAGAGTTTTACTCTAATCTACATGCGATCAACAATGGAAATGTCTACGTTAGAGGAAGATGGGTAACATTTACTCCTTCAAGGGTAAATGAATTATTTTCTATAGAGAATACCCTTGTCTGTCATTATTCAAACTTTGTGCCTTCAAGATACAATATGAACGAGATTTATAGATACCTGACTGATGAACCTGATGATTGGGAGTTGCACGAAGACGGGTATGTCAGTTTTTTTGCATCACTTCTTAACCTCGTCTCGAAGCATTGGCATTTCTTCATCTCATCAAAATTATTACCCACTATGAGGGTAAATAAGGTTTCAAAGGAATGCGCTATATTAAATTATCGTATTCAAATTGGACTACCTATCGATGTTGGATCAATTATAGTAAAGTCTGCATTAGGATTGATTGTGCATGGGTCAGTTCATGGACTTGGACACCCATCGACTATATTTGCTTTATGCAGTCAGTACCAAGTTTCTTATGACCCTTGGGAAAAAGTACTTTTACCATGGAAACCACTCGATCCTACGGATATGTTTCCAACTTTGGATAACAATGATGAGATTACCATTATTTCTGATAGAGCATCTTAGAGCAATCCTTTAGTAAGGCCCCTTACAGATAAAACAAATTTCATTCTGAAGAAGATTAAAGGATTAGAGAAAGAGTTGCAGAACGTGATGAATTCCATCGACAATATCTCTGATATGTTTGATCACATTGACTGGAGGATGAAGGAGCACTTTGATCATACTAGACATCTGGAGGCTAGTTTTATTCATTTATTGAGACAGAAAGGGTGGATTAATGAAGAATCTAATGCAGAATTCCCTTTCAGGCCTTTCTACAATTTATTTGTGCACCTGCGTCGCATCGGGAATATCAGAGAGGATGATAGTTCGTACAATCGAGGAGTAGGAAAGATTTCTATTTTATGTCATATATTTGTGTATATATGTGTTGATTTAGATTTAGGTTTTATTATGAGTCGAACTTTGATTTGATCATCTTAGATTTGATGAGATTATATGTAATTGTTATATCTCAGCATTTAGAGTGTTGTGGTGTGGATTGCGATGCTGAGTATTATGGATTTGGACATTTAAGTTAAGTATGTTGTTAGTTGTTAGTGTGAAGTTTGTAAGTCTCATGGATTTCATATATAAAATTATGTTGTTTGTGTTGTGTGAACTTTTTGTGAGTATAAGTATCTAATCTTCATACTAAATTATTAAATTAACTGATCGGAAGATTGATTAAAGGCAAATCGAGGTTGAAAATGATTGACGAATTTCAAAAATTTAAAATTTTGGGATCTCGCTGACGGCGAGAATTATCCCGCCGACAGCGAGGGAAATCCCGCTGATAGTGAGAACGAGCTCGTCGACGGCAAATTTTTCCTGAAACTTTTGCCTTTGTCAAATTAATTAGCTCGCCGACAGCGAGATCGCAAAAAGACCTATATTTGACCAGTCAACCGACACTATTCATCATCCCCTTCCTCAAAACTTCAAAAAAACCGACCTAGGGCTTGTGAGATATTGGATTTGAGGCGATTTCAACACTTTTTGACACCGGATTTCATCTTCCCTTGGTAAGAGCTTCACTCCTATGCAAAATTTTTTGATTTTCACCATGGATTTCTTCTACATTGGGAAATTTTGAAAAAATTCAAAATGTGGAGAAAATACTTAGAAGAAATTCATGGAAATTCATTTAAATGGATTTTAGATGTTGTAGGAAGCCTTCTTAGTAATGTTTGGGAGTTTAGTTAAAATGTTTGCAAATTTCACAGATCGAAAAATGACTCCACGACAAAAGCGACGATTGGATTACGATGAAACTCGTTTTGTGAATGCAAAGGCACAATCAAGATATTTTCACAATATTCAAGCGTAACATGCATTCAAGATCGAGTTTTCAAAAGTCCCTGGAGGAGAAGTCGAGCGAATCATTAGGGAACGAGGATGGAAAAATTTCGTTTCGTGACCAACAGAGCCGCTGTAGAAGTAGTTAAGGAGTTCTATGCTAATTTGACTTCAACTGAAGATGCACCAGTAAAGGTTAGAGGACTTTTTGTGGAATTCAGCACTGCGAGGATAAATGCTTATTACGAGGTACGAGACACCTATACCAGTGAGTATGATACATTTGGAACTATGGAAGGACCACTGGAAGAGGTGATTGACTTTCTCACTGATGGGAAAGGCGTCTGGAAGATCAAGCAGCGGGAAAGGGTAAATTTTCCTCTTTTATATGTTAAATGCAACATCAAAAGCCTAGCACTATTTTATTTGTTCTACTTTGTTACCTACCTACCACCATAGTGAGGTAACAAGAGATAGAGCATTTCTGAATTTCTGTATTCAGAACCAAAAAAGCATTAATGTGGGAAGTTTAATTTATAAGAATATATTAGCCACCTCAAGAAATGAAAGTGGAGGAGGACTAGGATATCCTGGTCTTATCTATGCACTCTGCCAATTATCTGCGGTAGAGGCCAGAGAAGATGAGGAATGTGTTGAACCTATGAAACCCATTACTCAGGCTAATATAAAGAAATATGAATCCCACGAAGGATGGAGATCTGGGACAAGGGATTATGTACCTTCTTCAAGTAGAGATATACTCTCTACTAGTTATGAACCCCCTCAGTACACCACTCCTACCCTTCAAGATCTGATGAATGAGCTAACCCTGATTAGAAAGAGTTTTGAACAATTTGGAGAGAAAATGGAAAGAAGATTTGAGCATATAGACCACAAGATTGATGGCTTGGAAAGAAGACACGATTATGATAGCGAATATCTCCGACGACATTCGTAGTACGAAATTGCACATTATGAGGCCGAACGTCGATATAGGAGTGATGATTTAGATGTTGTCTTTCCCGAGTGCCCCCGCTACACACAAGTACTGCACTGCTCGACCTTCTCGACTCGGAGATCAGGGAGATGATATAGCCTGGGATTTTGATGCAGAAGATTAGAGACTTTGTTTAGTTTGATTAGATTAATTGTTATTTTGAAAACTTTATTGTTCTGTACTTTCTGTGGACTATGACTTTGATGTGTTTGTTTGTGTGCTTATGCTATAACGTTAGACTTTTTATGTGTGTTAAGTTAGTTTGCAATTTTTCTTTTAGATAGGATGATTAGTTTTTATTTAATATGTTGTTTAAGTTTTTATAAGTTATGAACTTTTAAGATGTTTAGATTGTTTTAATTTATTTAAAGTAGGTTAGTTGATTGTATGTGTAGTAATAGATTAAGTTTTCATTTGTTGTGTTTTATACTTATTAAAAATTTCTTATCCCAACACTTTCTTTTAAATATTATATATGTGGAAGAATACTAACAGTACAGGTTCTTTAAATAAATGAAAAAGCCTGCAAAATTTCAAGGAAAAGAAATACCTAAGGCTTAAAGGTATGATTCATTGTATATTTTCCTTTTCACCAGTTAGAAATAGATAGAAAAATTTAAGTTTGGGGGAGGAAAAATTCAAATTTAATTATTAAATTGTTCTCAATTTCTATTTTAAAAAATTATTATTATTAAATGATTTTTCTATAGTAATTTTTCAATTCAATAAACATGAATTACTTTATTTAATTATTATAGAAAGTTAAATAAAATGTTTCTAGTAATTCAATTATTTAATAGAATAAGATATTTGGTTAAAAGAAATAAGAATATAGTAAACTATTTAATGTAAGGGAAACTATATTCTAAAATTGAAATTCTTAAGTATTTAAATGAAAGAGAAGAGATTAAAACTCAATGAAGTAAAAGCTATGAAATACATATAAGCAAAGAATTATTTTAAGTTTCAAATTTAGGAAGAGAAAGTTGAAGTTCAAAATTATTAACAGACTATCCAGATATAGTAATCCTCACTTGAAAAAGAAAAAGAAAAAGAGAAGGATTGAAAATCAATCCAAAAAGGAAAAAAAAAGAAAAGAAAAAGAAAAGAAAAGAAAAATATAAATGAGGAGAAGCTTGAGGAGATGCCTTATCAAAAATTGGCTTCAATGGAATCAACCTAAAGGGTAAAACTCAAATATATTTCTAAACTTATATATATATATATATTAGTATTTTACTAAATAGTGTTTTCTTGAACTTCCTATCATCTAAATATCTTAAGTAAATTACTCTTTTAAATATAGTCTTTCCTGAAATAAATAGAGAACTAGAAATCTTAGATCTGATAACTAAATATTCTTATATCTATAAAGTTAATTTAATTACTTGAAAATATTTCTATTTAACTTTACTATAGTATTATTTAAATTTAATTCATAGTATATCTGAATTGAAAAAGTTCTATTAAAAAAATCATTATTTTTATTTAGTACAAAAATTACTTGAGGACAAGCAATAATTAAGTTTGGGGGATTTTAATCACAGAAAAATATGTTAAGAAATTCATACCTATTTTTTATGAAATTGCACTTTAAAGAAAGGTATTTTGTTTATTTTATTACAGGAAGAAGATTTATAAGTGATGAAAGAAAAAAGCATGAAATGAAGCAAATTTGGATCAAAAAGGAAGAAATTCATGCAAAATGAACTATGTCGCTGACGGCGAGATCGAGGTCGCCGACGGCGAGATTATTAAGAAAATTTTTGAAGGATTTATAACTACCTCGCCGACAGCGAGCCCGAGCCCGCCGACAGCGAGCCCGAGCCCGCCGACAACGAGATCGCGTGGTTTGGAGACCTTCTAGAAGCCCCGCCGACGGCGAGGTCGTTTCTCGCCGACGGCGAGATTGTTCAAAATGTCAGATACATTGAACCTGGACGCTTTTTGAAGAGGTGCTTAAGTACCCCTTGGACCTTTGTCTACCTCTATAAATAGAGGACAAATTTGTGTGTCTAGTGTGTCTCTTTTTGGTGTCTATTTATGTGTGTGTTTATTTAGAGAGTATTAGTGTCTACTTGGTGTTTATTTTAAGAGTTTTAGAGTGTAATTAGTGAGTTTAGAAGTGTGTTGTACTGGAAGGAAAAGTCAAAGCAACTTCAAGGAGTTTGCTTGGGGAGAAAATTAAGATAATTATTTTGTTTATTATTGTTAACTTTAAATGAAATCCATGCTTTGTTTAATTCCCATGCATTCTGAGTAGTTTTCTTAGTCTTTCTCCTTGTTTATGAAATTATGTGAATTGATGAAATTAAATAGAAGTGCCTAAAATATTAAAATAAATTGTGATAATTTTTACTTAAAACTTAATTTACTTTTAATCTGGCCCATTGAATTGTTAAATTATCTTGAATTATTAACTATAGTAAAGATTACATCCAATATTCAGGGAAGTCAAAAGCCTTAGAAGGAGGATGCAAATAAATAGGGAAATATTATTTATCGGACGCAAAATTGGACATTTTAGTGTGACGACTAAAATATTCAATTTGGTCTTATTGTTTGAGAGCCGAAGTGTAGATGTTAGCCCTCGAGTGAGGGGAACGTGGGAGCTCTGAAGTGGCAACCAGTATCCTCCCAACCTAGCCGCAGATTCAGCAAACAAACATAGGATTAGTCAATGTTCTTTGCACCTGGACCAAAGGGTAAAGAATAGGAATGCTCCTATTTGTCACAATACAATAAAAGAAATTCTATTTAAATTCATCATTCACTTAATTTTCTAAAAACAAGGAGAAGGATACTTTTTCTGAAATCTTTTAAATCAACTTTATTTTAAAGCATTAGTTTACTTTCGTTTGCTTTAGTTAATTATTCTAAATTTCCGTATACTATATTAGTAAGTAATTCCTTTAAATTTAGCTGATACAAATTGTTAAAAACTTCCCTGTGGGATCGATAACCAGGACTCCACTAGAGCCCTGTATTACTTGATACGATACGTATACTTGCGTAGAATCCACATTATACATTCCATCATAAAACTAAATATATATATTAAAGCGGGATCAAGTTTTTGGTGCCGTTGCTATTAACATAAATTGCAAACATACAAAAAGTAGGTCAAAGAACAAGAGAGAAAGAGGAGAGGCACAAAAAGTATGTGAGATAAATGTATGAGGAAAGTAAGAGAGAGCATGAGAGTAGATAGATAAATCGATATATTTGGAGAAAGAGAGTGAGATTGAGAGAAAAGAGGAGAATTGAAAAGTAGAGAGAGTGAAAAAGATTAAAATGGTGAGAAGAGATTGGAGAGCAAGCGAATAAAGAGCGATAAAGATCAAAGAAGGGAGCTAAAGAAATTGAGAAGAGAGATAGAACGTGGGAGCATGTATGGGGATGAGATAGAGGGAGGGAGACGAAAGGAGGGTGAAATTGAAGAGAGAGAGAGAGAAGGTTAGGAAGGAAAAAAGAGCGTGAGAGAAAATTCGAGAGAAAAAGGAGCCTAGAGAGAGAGGGAGAGGGAGAGAGTAAGAGTGAGAGTGAAATTGAAGATATATGGTGGGAACAAGAAGGGGAGAGAGAGCAAGAGATTGTGTGAGATAGTGAACAAAAGAGAGGAAGAGATAGAGCTTATGTGTGGAAGAGAGGGAAGGGAAGAGGGAGGGAGGGTGTGAAAGAGGGAGAGAGGAAGGAAGAGAAAGAGAGGAGAAGTGTAAGAGAATGTGAGAAATAGTGAGACAGTGATGAGGGGGAGGGAGAGAAAAGAGAGCAACAAAGAAAGAGAGGTAAGAGTAAGAGAAAGAGGAGAGAGAGAAAAATGGTAATAAGAAATCGAGGACGAAAGAGAGAGTGTGTAAGAGCAAGAAAGGGAGCTAAAGAGATTAAGGGAGCAAAAGTAGGAGAAGATATGAGGTTGAGAGAAAGGGATTTAGGAAGTGATGGAGTGCAGGAGGGAGGGAGAGAGAGATATTAAGAGAAAAAGGGAAGGACTTGGAGAGGTGGTTGGGCAGAGAGTGGGAGAGAGGGAGGGAGAGGGGGTGGGAGAGGGAGAAATAAATGGGGAGATAGAGCACAAATGTGAGAGATAGAGAGAGAAGAGCGATAAAATAAGAGATTAGAGAGAGCTGAAAGGAGAGAGCACGTGACGAAGAGAGAAAGAGGGAGAAAGAGAAAATGAAAGCGAGAAAGGCAGCGAGAGGAAGAGCTAGCGAGAGAGAGTGAAAGTGGAGACAAAGAAAAAGAGAGAGAGAAAGGAGAAGAGAGAGGGAGGGAAGGAGATAAAAGATTGAATGAGGGAGAAAGAGAGAGATGGTATGATGGGTAGGAAAAGTGAGAGAATGAGAAGAGAGGTGAATCCTTCAAAGAGAGGGTTAGCAGAGGGATAGCGAGAATGAGAGTAAGTGAAAGAGTGTGAGAGAGATAGAGAGAGGCTGAGCTAGGGGGATGTAGAGAGAGAGAGAGTGGAAAGGAGAGAGTGAGAGAGTGTTTGAAAGAGAGAGGGGGAGAGATTGAAAGAGGGAGACATAAAGATGGAAGGATGAAAGTGAGAGAGAGACAAATTTGGGCATATATGGAGAGAAAGAGTGAAAGGAGAGGGAGGGAGTGAGAGAGATTGACGAGAGATGGAGAGAAATAGAGACATAAGGTAGTGTGAAGGAAGATATAGCAAGAGAGAGCAAGCTATAGAAAAAGTGGGAGAAAGAATGAGAGAATGAGTGAGAGAGAGGGAGAGAGTGAGTAAGTGAGAGAGGGAGATGGAGGGGATGGGAGGGAGAGAAAGGGAGGAAGGGTTAGCGATTGAGAAGGAAGAGGGAAGGATGGATGAGAGAGAGATTTTTTGGGGGATAGAGGAGAAGAAAATGTGAGAAGAGAGAGGGAATAGGTAGTAATAGAAGAGATAGTAAGAGCAAGCAAGAGAGGGTGTGAGAAAGAGAAGGAGAGTGTAGTAAGAGTGAGTGAAAATGAGGATAAGAGAGGGAAGGAAAGAGAGAGAGAGAGAGAGAGAGAGAGAGAGAGAGAGCAATAGAAAAATTGAGAGAGAGGGAAAGGAGAAAGACAAAGAAAGAAAGAGAGACATGGAGGGAGAGTAAACGAGAGAGTGAGAGAAGGAGGTAGGGGGCGTAAAAGAGAGGGAGAGAGGGAGTGAAGGTGTGAAGAAGAGAAAGATAAAGAAGAGAGAGGGAGAAAAGGATGAGAGATATACTATGAGTGGGAGAGAGATAAAAAGAGATAAAGGGATGGGGAGAGGAGAGAGAGGAAATGGTTAGAAGGCATTACAGAGAGAGTAATATAAGATAGAGTGTGAGAAGAGAGCCAGAGAGAATGTGAGATATTGAGATAACTAGAGAGAATGAGAGGGAGAAGGAGAGGGTGATAAAGATGGGACGAGAGAGGGAGGAACGGAGGGAGGGAGAGAGAAGTCGAGAAAGTGTGAGTGTCATAAGAAAGAATGAGAGAGAGAGCAAGAATTAGAGAATGACTGAGATGGAGCAAGAAAGAAATAAAGAGAGAGGGAGAGAGAGTGAGAGAGAAGGGTAGAGTTGAGAAGAGAGATAGGTGGATCGGGGAGGGAGGGAGGGTAGGAGGAGAGAGAGAGAAAGAGAGAAGGAGGAAGGAAAATGAGAGCGAGTGAGAGAAGTGAGGGATGGAGAGAGAGAAAGATAGAGGGAGAATGTGAGAGAGCAAATAAGGGAGTGAGGAGAGAGTTAGAGCAAGGGAGAAGAGAGAGAGAGAGAACAAGTGTGAGATAAAGAGAGTCAAAGCGAGATAGAGAAGGGGAGGGAGAGAGGGAGGGGGATGGAGAGGGAGGGAGAGGAGAAAGAGAGAGTATTTGGGAGAGAGACTGTGTTAAAGAAAGAAAGAGAGAACATTGGAGGAGGGAGCTTTAGAGAAGGAGATAGAGAATAAAGTGAGCAAAAGAAGAGAGGTGAATGAGATCTGGAATGAGAAAGAGTGTGAGAGGGACAATAAGAGAGAAAAACTGAGAGAAGAGGGAAAGAGATAGGGAAGAAAAATTAAAGGGAAAGAAAGAGAGAAAAGGAGAGGAAGATAGAGAAAGAAAGAAAGAGAGACATAGGGAGGGAGGAAGAGATAGAGGACAAGTGAGAAAAGGATAAGGAGATGTAGAAAGAGAGAGAAGAAGAGAAGGGTGGGAGTTAGAGGGAGCTAGGAAGGGAACAAGAGGGTGAACAAGAGAAAGAGCTTGAGAGAAAAATATAGAAAAAGAAAAGAGAGTAAAATAGGTAGTGGGAGAGAGGTAGAGGATGAACTAAAGAGAGAGTGAGAGATGGAACAAGAGAAATCAAGAGGAGACATTAAGGGAGACAGAGCGAGAGAGGGAGAGGGAAAAGTGATAAAAGTCAGAAACAATAACAAAGAAGATGGAAGAGAGCGAGAAGAGAGAGGGATTGTGAGAGAGAGGGAGACAAAGGAGAGATAGCAAGAAAGAGAGTGAGGAAAAAATGAAGAGAAAGAGAAAGCAAACAAAAAAGAGAGCACGTCAAAGGAGATAGCAAAAGAGAGAGAGAGTGAAAAAAGAGATAGAATGGAGTGTAAGATGGAGAGCGAGAGCAAGAGAAATAGAGAAGAATTAAGTTAAATTTAACAGAAAGTGTGTGAGTGTATGAAAGGAAGAGAGGGAGAGCAATATAGAGAGAGAACGAGGGAAGATAAAGCAAAAGTAAGGGAGGGCAAGATAACGAGGGGGAGAGAGTGTGAGAGTGAGGGCGTATAAAAAATAGAGGAGAAAAGGGATGGGAGGGAGAGCAAGAAAAAAGAGTGAAAAAGAGAGTGATTGAGGGGGGATTCAGAGCGAGAGTG